>CM022767.1:5395024-5530024 GCA_012411365.1 Ameiurus melas
TTGGCAACTGAAATTTACATCCAGATTTATTTAACAAGCTTTGTGACAAGGTCCATTGTTAAAAGTGCTATACAAATAAAATTGAATTGAATTAAACTGAATGTGTCTAACCTTCTGTGGCTGTTCTTCTTTGGACAGTAGTCTGGTTGAGTTGCACTAAAAGTGATGAGGTATGATGACTCTGAAGGGCGTCCAAAAAGCAATGCCTGCCAAGGTTCCTTTTTGGATGGATATGACTACTCGGGCTGCTGCTTCTTCCAGAATGGAATGCATTTATAGTCAATGTTGAAAGTTAGGGTGAAGCTAACGGCGGGCAGAATTAACCCTAAGGAAATCCAAGCATGAAAACTGTGAAATGATGTATGGGTCTAAAGTACTCAGGACAGAAACTATTGAGAGCTGACAATGGCAGGGTACAATAGTGGATCAGTAATTAAGTGAAATACACAATAAGGCTTTGCAAGGAGGCAAGAACACAAATAATTTAAACATTTTAAAATAATCAAATGTACTAAAAGACATGTGAAATCAATGAACCAACAGTCCAATGCCCTTAGAAAAGATGTTTCCCCAAGGATTCTTTGCATGGTTAACTCATTCTTGCTTGTAAATGAATATGTTTCTGATTCTGTACCCCTCTGTTGTTGAGTTTTACATTGAACATTTTAGGATTTCCCCAAAGGACAATCCAAACTGAGCTTTAGGATACTAGACAGAACCTTCAGGTCGTAGATCGTCTGAAGCTGTAGATGTTTAAAACGTTGCTATAGGGAATTGTGACATGGGGCCTTTCAGACTTGACAGGGAAGCTCATTTCACTACTAAGGAACCAGGACAGTCGCCTGTGCGCCTGGAGCCTATCCCAAGGGACTCGGGGCACGAGGCAGGAGATACCCTGGATGGGGTGACAACCCATCGGAAGGCACAATCACACACATTCACATACTATGGACAATTTGGGAATGCCAATCAGCCTACAAAACATGGCTTTGGACTAGGGAGGAAACCAGAGTACCTGGAGGAAACTACTAAAGCACGGGGAGAATATGCAAACTCCATGGACACAGGGTAGAGGCCGGAATCGAACACCCAACCCTGGAGGTGAGAGACAAACATGCTAACTACTAAGAACCTGTACGCACCCCAAAACAATTATGTTTATCCATCCATCCATCCATCCATCCATCTTCTACCACTTACTCCTTTTTCAGGGTCGGCGGGGGGAACCTGGAGCCAGTCTCGGGGAGCATCAGGCACAAGGCGGGGTACAACCTGGACAGGGTGTCAGTCCATCGAAGGGCACAATCACATACCAATTATATTTATTTATTTATTTAATTATTTTTATTTCTCATATTTGGGTGGATTTAGTTTGAGTGTCTGCGTAGTTTGTCTAAGGTCATGACCTCGCCAGGCAGATTCTCACCATCTCTAATGGTGTGAGTGGAAGCCAGGCCAAGCGTGTAGAGTTATATTCATCATGCTCAGATCTCGCCTGCTGATCTGTGAGTACTGACGGCAGATTTGTTAGGGTTTTATGTCAGGGATGGAAATGGATGTGTGTGTCGGTTTTGACGATGAAAACCTACGTCTGTTCCTTCTGTCTCTTGCTATGTGTGTGAAAAAGCTTTGAGGATGTCTTGCTGTCTTTTCTCGTCTGCTTGTTTCAGCTGATGTGAGTTCACGCCGACGTGCTGAGTGGCCAAACTCAATCACTCACAAAGCAGGAGAGTGAGACTGAGTAGTTGGGTAGTTGAGTACCACAGTGAGCTTAGGTTCAAAACTCTGAGTGCATTGCAGAGAACTGTTTCTATTCATTTATGTAATCATTAGTGCTGATTATTTCATCACAAAGCTTGTTTTCAGGTTCCACTCAGATCTTAACGTGAGAAATAAACTTGATCATACGAAGAGGATTAAAATGAAACTGATGAATAAGGAAACCAATCGTGGAATCTGTGTGAAATGATTTCATGATCAAATTTGACTGTGACGAATGAGGGCCATTGTGTTAATACTACGTTGTTAACGCTATTGCAGATCATTAATAAAAATGCACACACACATCGACACACACTCAGTTTCCTGTATACTGTATAGTGAACTGGGCCATGCAAGTCCACCTCTTAATGTGCAAATGTGTGTTTCCCTTTACTCTTATTTTAAAATGTAAATAGGCACGGATGGCACCGTCAACAGCGTAATTGCATATGGATGAAAACAGAGCTGAATATTCATGCGTCTTTTCTCTTCCGACTCAGCAGGAAAATTGAATTCTACATCAGATCTGGAAACTATTTTAATTTAGCATTATTTTTCTCCCTGTGGATTTGTCTCCATTCAAATGAATAATGTCTCAAAATATGGTCTATCCCTCGAACGATGTTGGTGTCTGACATTAGGCTGTGTACCAAAACCACCTCTGGTGTTTATTGCCAAAAAGCTCTATTCTTGTTTCATCTGACCATAGAACCCGATCCCATCTGAAGGTCCAGTAGTGTCTGGCACACTGAAGATGCTTGAGTTTGTTTTTGGATGAGAATAGAGGATTTTTTTCTTGAAACCTTTCCAAACAACTTGTAGGGGACTTCAGATTGTAGTTTTGGAGACTTTTTGACCCCAAGACACAACTCACTTCTGCAGTTCTCCAGCTGTGACCCTTGGAGATTTTTTGGCCTCTCAAACCGTCCTATTCACAGTCTGTTGAGACGATATAGACACACGTCCAATTCCAGGTTGATTCATAACGTTTCCAGTTGACTGGAAATTCTTAATTATTGCCCTGATGGTGGAAATGGGCATTTTCAATGCTGGTGTTATTTTCTTATAGACACTTCCCATTTCGTGAAGCTCAACAACCTTTTGCTGCACATCACAGCTGTATTCCTTGGTCTTACCCATTGTTATGAATCACTAAGGGAATTTTGCCTATGTGTTACCTCATAGTACCTCATTCCCCTGCCATGGTTGAACAATTTCCTGTTCTTTGTCACCCAATTGTACTAAAAAAATGTCAAATATCAATGGGAATATACTTCAAATATATTTTTCTCATAGGATTTCATAGTTCATTATGCCATGATATACACTATATACGTTAAAAAGTCTGTGGACCCCTCACCATAACACACGTGTGCATTTGAACATCCCATTCCAGATTTTGTGCCCTTTGTTGTTATTATAAGCTCCCGTCTTCTGGGAAGGCTTTCCACTCGATTTTGGAGTGTGGCTATGGGGATTTGTGTTCATTCAGCAACAAGAGCATGCTTCCATCATTGTAACTGCTTTCTCCTCACTGCAACACAGAAGAAATCTTAGCAAGTGAAAATATATTGAATATAGTCAAATGTACTAGTTCCTATTAAGATTACCATAAAGCAAATATAAGGTTATAAAGGCGACATCTTGCTTTGTCTAAGCTTTAAATTGTCTTATTCTACTTGCAGTGGTCTATCCTGGGAACACTCTGTGTGTGTGTGTGTGTGTGTGTGTGTGTGTGTGTGTGTGTGTGTGTGTGTGTACCCACACCTAGGAGCAATTACACATAGACAAACCACCCACTTGTTTGTTTTATGGAAGGTGGGAGGATACCAGAGAACCCAGAGGTAAGCACCCTTCGACCCATCCCCCACTCCCCAATCCACCCCCCCACCCTTGACAGTCTTTCCTCGCATGTAAAAGCAAGACATGTGATCTCCCAGTGATCGAAAGCTGAACCACTCTGGAGCCTATTTCTACGGCTTTTTGAATAAATAGAAATAGAGAAATAGAATCTAGTGTAAGGCCGCAGCAGAAAGGCAAGGAAAAAATAATAATGTGCCATGCTGTTTCTGTGAAAATGAATGCTATAACACTGCATGGCCTTTTGACTTGTGCACTTTACATGGTGAAGTCACATGCAGGAATACCCCGCCGCTGTTATTGATGGGACTTTTTTGTTGTCATGCTTCTATACTGGCTCTTACTAAAGTGTTGAACGAAAAGGACCAAAGTAATCTCGTTTCCTCTAGCGCTCTCCATAACGCCCTCCCCCTTTGCTCATTTTCCATAGCCTGATAGAAATTGGTAGTGGTGGCAGGTGAATAACACGCCATATAGCTGCTGTGTGTGTGATTAGCTGGGCTGGTACTCTCGGTAGGGTTTAGCGTGAGTTGTTGATGATAAGAAAGGTGGTACTGGAGTGTCAGATTAACAACTACATAGGTAGTGGCAGTAAAATCTCACCGATTGCTGTCAGATGAAATTGGCTGCTCGAGGGCATGGTTTTGGTTGAAAAGAAACACATACAATATGCACATTTATGCAAAGAGTCCTGCTTTTATTTGGTTCTTTTGGTTGTAATTCTCTGTGTCAGATCTTTCCATCTCATCATTACCCACGCGTTAAAGAAGGAGTATGAAAGAAAACACTTTTAGGACTAGGATAACGAACAACGGTGACCTGAAATAAAGTTACTGTTACCTCTCTTAAGTTGATCATTTTCCAATAACCTCTATTTTTTTTCTATTTAGTCTAGGCCAATTCCCACCCACCAGTAAGGTTTCACCTGTCGTACGCCAGCTACCAACTGAGGAGGGTGAAAGCTATTAGGTGCATCCTCAGAGACACATGAAGCCAGCCGACTGCATCTTTCCAAATTGCTGCTCATGCTCCCCGTGCAGCATAACAAACTCGGAGGAAACCGCTATTCGTTCCCTTCTACAAGCACGAGCTTGCAGATGTTCACGATTAGCTAGTGTCACTGTCTGACAGGAAAGAGAGAAAACGTCTTCCTTACAAACCAGCGTGCACAACCAGTTTTGCTCTCTTGGACTCCTGGTCATGGATGGCTGCGGCTCCATGGATGGAGGGATCAAACTTGTGATCTTCAGACAAATGCTTTTCTGTTGCACCACTCGGGAGATGTTGTTATCTGTTTATATTTAATGCTGTAGAATATCCATGAGAAAAGTTATTTCCACCCTGTCCAGGGTGTACGCTGCCTTGTGTCCAATGCTTCCTGGGATAGGCCCCAGGTTCCCCATGACCCTGAAAAGGAGTAAGCGGTAGAAGATGAATGGATGGATGGATGGATGGATGGATGGAAAGTTATTTCCTGTTATTATTTACAGTGTAGCAGCTACTATAAACAGTTGTTCCCTTATTTTCTATTTCTCTCTCTCGAATCAAACTAATAATACAAAAAAAAATTGCCCCATGTTACAGATAAACATCCCCCATTCTCAGAATGTTCCTCGGTGGAAGGTAAGCTTCACCTCTGACTGTTACAACGCACAGACACTGGAGACTCTGTCCATATATGTTAAATAAACATCTTACAGAAAACACTGCCATAGCAATAAATATACAGTCCCCTCTGAAAATATTGGAACAGCAATGCCAATACATTTGTTTGTGCTATACACCAAAGACATGTGAGGTTGAGATCAAAAGATGGATATGACACGAGGGTTTAGGAGCTATTATTTCCTGGTATTTAGACCTATACGTGTTAAATAACAAAACATAGAGCCGCTTGTATCAGTCCACCCAGTTTTTAGGTGAGCAAAAGTATAGGAACAGATAAGTCTTGAAATAAATTAAAATAAATAACACGTAATATTTGGTTGCATACTCCTTGCTTGCAGTAACTGCATCATGCCTGCGACTCACTGACATAAACGTTTTCTTCTTTTTTTTTGATGCTTCTTTTATGATGTTGTTTGTTTCAGGGAGTTACCCTCTTCAGTCTCCTCTTCAGGGGGTGCAATGCTGCTCAACAGGGTTAAGGTCTGGTGATTGATTCAGCCTGATAAAAACCTTCCATTTTTCCCCCAGATAAAGCCCTTTGTTGAGTTAGCAGAGTGTTTTGAATTATTGTCTTGCTATATTAGATAGTTAGATATGTAGCTGTTAGCTTAATTAGTTGATTCATTTCAATTTGCTTTGATAAATATTTTTAAATGACTCCGGAATAAAACTGAGTGGTTAGCACGTTCGCCTCATACCTCCAGGGTCGGGGGTTCGATTCCCACCGTGGCCCTGTGTGCGCAGAGTTTGCATGTTTTCCCCGTGCTGCGGGGGTTTCCTCCGGGTACTCAGGTTTCCTCCCCCAGTCCAAAGACATGCACGGTAGGCTGATTGGAGTGTCTAAAGAGTCCGTAGTGTATGAATGGGTGTGTGAGTGTGTATGTGAGTGTGCCCTGCGATAGACTGGCACCCCGTCCAGGTTGTACCCCGCCTTGTGCCCGATGCTCCCTGGGATAGACTCCAGGTTTCCCCGTAACCCTGAACAAGGATAAAGCGGTATAGAAAATGGATGGATGGATGGATGGATGGATCCGGAAAACAAAAAAGGTAACATAATATTATTGGTGAACAAAATCATGATTATTCTGGTAATGGTATATTTCGAGATGCTTGAATGCTGTTCACTGATTGTTCACTGATGAAAAATCCGCTGATTGAACGGACGATGCTACAGTTTAACCCATGAGGCAATCAGTAAAAAAGTATGATGTACAAACAATAAGGAAATAGTTCTAGTACTCCGGGAGCTGAATGCCAAAAGGGTACACTCACTTGTGTGTGTTTATCTAGAGCTCTATTGATAACATCACCTCTTTAGAATATTCAACAAAACAGCAGCTGATGGAACGACACACAGAGCCTCCTGTATTATTTTTCCAAAACATTCCCGTGACTGACATTCATTTTGTGTCAGAGAGATGAAGCTGCTGTGTGGGCCGTGCTGTATCTCCACAAATTCAGTTGCTTTGTTTCCTGTTTATACAATAAATGGTTTTTTTTTTTTTTTTTTTTGATGATTCATTAATGACACATTTACACCGAAGCTACAGTCACACTGACCACCTGTCACAAGCGTGTGTGTGTGTGTTATTACTTGTATTTGTGTGTGTGCTTGTGTGTGCGCACGTGTGTGTGTGTGTGTGCGCGCTCGCGTGTGTGCCTCAGGCTACAACAGTTAGGCCCAGGCGCTCACCGTCTGCTGTTCCGCCTTCGGTTTTTCCCTTCCTTTATTTCTTCCAGCTCTCCTACTGGAGCTTCACTTCATGAGAACACAGCAGATGTTCAGCAGCAAAGCGAACGCCGTTTCGCAAATAAAATCGTTGCGTTCAGTGAGGACCCGTCGTTAACGGTGTATTGCAGTGCATAGAAAGCGAAGTCTTTAACCGTAAAACACGACGATTAAAGCGACTTAATTACTTCACTTCTCTTAGTATTTGTTTCACAGTTAGTTAAACACTAATACGATCTCTGAATGGATCCGGTCTCTTCCGGTGTTTTCTAGTTGATCTGAGATGATCATTTGCATACGGAAATGTGAAGTGTGTCTCGACGGCTCAAAAATGACTCCCATAGGACAGGAAAGTCAAAAGTGATCGCTCCTTAATATCTCAATAGAATATGTAATATACTGTATATCTCAAAAATCTCTCAATGTACAACAGTGCCGTCGAATTCTCGCACCCGATGGGTCAGAAAATAGCTTTCGTTAACAACATCGCAGGTTTATATCAGTGCACTCGTTCGAATACGTCATCGTTACACAAGGAATGGGTAAAAGACATGCTGTTATTTAAATAAAAATATACAAACAATTGTATGATCACTGATACGATGATGCTTTTTAATATTAAATAAGAGATGCTTATTTAATATCAAATAAATTGTAATGAGCTTTGTAACCGCCGGTATATTTTTCTCCACTGCCATGTCCTCGGAGGACTTTGCACTTTCTAATTCTTTGGTAACATAGGAAGCTGTTTTTTTTTTTTCATCTTTAAGAGAGAGGGGAAAAAAAAAGGGGAGGGAACAACTGTTTATACAGGAACTGTGATAATATGAATAATAACAGGAACTTATGTCTCATAGATGTTCCACAATATTAATTGCAAATGAAAATGTACATGTTCATTAATAAAAATGAAAAAGCAGCGTGCTTGGACTAGTAGCACAAATATGTGCTATAATTACACGATCTGTGTTGGATATGCGGTGTTTGTTTTGCAGACGATGTCACCCAGCCTTCACTGTCGTCTCAATCACAAACCGTGGCTGTGGAAGTGCCAGCGAACTGCTCAGAAAGCTGATTTCATCTCGGCTTCAGTCTCTCCACTTCCTGGCGCTCGGGGAGACTTGGATCACTCCAGAGAATTCAGCAGTGCCTGCTGCTCTGTCCTTCGCCTGTGCTTTTGCTTTTTTTTTTTTCCACCCCTCACACTCCACGAGGAATTGGGGATGTGGGCACGGGCTTGTTTCTGTCTCAGAAATGGCACTTCACACCTCATGCACTCTCTCACCTTAACATTTAATCATTTGAATTCCATGCTGTTACTGTTATCTTCGTATTATTGTTATCTATCACCCACCTGGTCCCGTGAGAAACTTCACAGAAGAGCTGAAAAGTCTCTTGAGTCTTCTTCCCTTGTAACAGGATTTCACTAACGCTCTTAGGTGATGTCGAGCTTTCTTTCAGGCAAGCTCCACTCCTCCTGCCTCGTTCCGCTCCTCTTTTCATCTGACCTTCAACAACTGTGCTCTGACAGGCCTGGACCTGGGCTGCTATGGATAAAGATGTTAAGAGCAGAATTTTGGTCTTATTCAAGTCAATTCAATTCAATTTGATTTGTGTAGCACTTGGACATTGATGGACATTGTCTCAAAGCAGCTATACAGAAACATATAGACAAGGTATACAGGATTTAAATGTGCAAATGTATCCCAATTGAGCAAGGTGGTGAGAAAAAACTCCCGAAGATGTTAGAGGAGGAAACCTTGAGAGGAACCAGGAATATTCGCAGGAACTTGCAATTTTTCTAAATTATCGCAGATTTTCCACAGGTTTGGGATAAGATGTTAAGATGTCGTGAGGATGTCATGTGACACCCTCACAATGCGTAAAAAGCTTACATTGACCACCTAGCATCACTGTGAAAGTTTTGTGTAGTTGCAATTCAGACAATTCCAGTAGTTTTCTGCGAAAAAGCACAAAAACTCTGTAATTAGCATCGCAAATTTTGAAAAAAAAAAAAAAAGCCACAGCGAAATAGAAAATTTTTGGGCGAAACAATCACAACAAACTCCATGAAATCTTGTATGGACTGATAAATGGCTGAGTATTTAACAATACTTTAGATATGTCTCAAACTGTTAAGAATAGCACAAAGTTGTAAGATTGAGACGATTGATGATGTAGAGCTCATAAAGAGCTCAAATTTCTCCAGCGACATTATAAAATACAATGCAGCAAGAGCTGATTGAGGTCATTAAGGACACACTACATGTGCACTGGCAGCTCTGTTCATTTGAGCTAAAAAATAACACAGCATGTAATATGTGGATTGCTTCCAATATTAGCCGATTACTCAGCATTTATTCACCTGCTAACTACATAACATACAGAATTATTTGCGTTTGTGGGTCTTGGGAAGACGCTGTACCCGTAATGACTCCGCTGGCATGACTGATTACAGAATTTCCATTTCACAAGTTCTCCTCGTCCTCCTCGTCCTCCTTGTCCTCCCATGGCAGAAGTAATGCCAAAAGCGATATTGAATCTGTCTGTATGGGTATTAATACAGGCAGGTGTTATACAAGGACATAACAGACTATTTCATTTCTTTGTTGCTTCTTGTGATTTTTTTAAATGCTGCAATCCGTGTTCCAAATTTTTTGCACAGTCTCCTACAGTGTGGGAAATGGCTGGATACAAAGCATTAATTGCCTCTACTATCTCCTGGCAAACCATTTTTCTATCCTGACTATTCAGGTGGAACCCAAATATGACATTTGTGGTGTATTTTCTTTCTTCCAACTCAGTTCTAGGGTTTGTATTGGGTTCCAGAGGGATTTTTGTTTAAACAGAGAACAATTAGATGTCATCACTTAAACAGGCTAAATACCAAAACACACCATTTAGTAAATTTAGAGTAGCTGTAACTGGGTGTCCTTGATCACAGTGATGTTAAATCTGTTGGCACTGACACCACAGCTAATTAAATGGATATTTGTTGTTGTTGCTTTTTCTGGACTTAACAGAAATTGCATTATGTCAACATACAATAGTCTTAGATATATAGCATGATTTTGCAATTCTGTTGGTTCAAACTATGGAAATAGGCTGTGGCTGAATAGTTTACAGCAACTCCACTGTTGCAACTGATGCTTAAGATTTACTTGTACAGTTCTACACAACTCCTACACTTCTCTTTTAAGTGTCACAAGTTAAAAGTGAAGTGTGAAGGGCTTGGCTCCACTAGGCCATATGTCTAGGGGTGGTAGATGGAGGTACGTTGGTGTTTGACCATGCAACAGCTAACACATATCGAGAAGGTCCTTGGGGCCTTGGGGATCCCAACGTGGCTGAATAGCATCACAAGATCCTTCACGGGATATGGGTTTCCATAGGGGGACCTCCCCAGGGTATCGGGTGGCATAGTCTAGGATGACCAAAATGTATTTGTGGCTCGTACAGATTTTGGGGTCGGCCCTACCAGGTCCATGCCTATTCGCTCGATCGGGAAACCAATAATGGGGAGTGAGATGAGGGGCACTGGCGAGGACTTCCGTGGTGCAGTGTGCTGGCACTGTGGACACTACTGGAAGAAGGCCTATGTTTCTACCTTGCCGACTGGCTCC
The DNA here is from genome assembly GCA_012411365.1 of Ameiurus melas. Lineage (NCBI taxonomy): Eukaryota > Metazoa > Chordata > Actinopteri > Siluriformes > Ictaluridae > Ameiurus > Ameiurus melas. The sequence goes on from CM022767.1 coordinate 5,405,666, forward strand.
TCTTGCGGAGAAATCTGGGGCCAGGCCGACGTGGCTCGACCCAGGTGAACATCTCCCCTCTCCCCTCTGCCGATGTCAGGAGTGGCCAGTGTGCACTCTAAGCTTTCCACCATCTTTTGGCAGGTGTCTGCACTGGCTTATGGGTGCCTTTGGAGGTTCAATAATTATTGGGTGGCAGTGCAAAGGCTCTGGCTCAGTTCCTGGGTCATCGCCTGCTGCTGGAGTTGGCTTTTAGTAGGTGTTGGAGTGTGGGGTCCATCTTCTTGGATTTCTTTCTCTTTTCATTTTTTTTTTATATGTTTCTTTTATTTTAATTTTTTGTAGGCCTCTAGAGTGTGGGAAGTCAGTGTCGGGGCAGTAGTGTTGGGGGCAGAAGCAGCGTTGGGGCAGTGACCAATACCATGGAAGAGGTGCATAGGCACCTTTGAGTAGCATGAGGAGGCTGGAGAGCAGTTTCTTCTTCTGCACCAGACAGAGAGAGAAAGAGAGAGAAAGATGGGATCAGTCGCACATGCAACAGAGAACTTGCTCACTGTCCAGCATCTGCTGCATCTTTTTATACTCTGCTAGCATCTCCTAGATGGTGTGGAGCTGCTGCCATGATTATCTCCTGCTAGCTTTGTGTGCTTTGGCCACCCCACCCCGTAGCCATGTGTTCTCTGTGTGCAAGGTGCTGAAGTGGCGATGCTCCTTCAGCATGTTGCCGGCTATTCTGTCAGTAGTGTTGAGTATCTCAGGTGCGCGTGCTACCGGCCTGTCGTCATAATAAGAATCTTAAGTTTTAATAGCTTCATTCAGACAACCATCCTCAGCTTAAACATTAACATAACCACTTCTCAGATTATCACTTTCACTCTTGCCCTCTCTCTCATCACCCCCTTATACCACCTCAATCGCCACAACTTCCACTTCATCTCTCCTACCTCCTTAGGTTCCAGTATCCTAACAGCCCTACCACATCAGTACACCATTTCTAATTTACAGCTTGAATCAGCCACAGATGTTTTCCTCTCTCAACATTTTGTCATCATTGGACCTCCAGTTCCCTCAATCTCCCAGAGCAACAAAATCTTCTTTCCCTGATCCTCGGATGTTAAATGTGCTTCAATGCAATAAGACAAAATTAAGGGCAGCTGAGAAAACAGGGAGGAAATAACAACTTGATACTGATCTCCCTTCATATCATTCTTGTCTATCAAAGCTTTCCTTTGATGTAACTGCTGTCTAGATGTCCTTTTTACAAGGGAAGGCTAGAAGCACCAGAATGTGATTCTCACAAGCTCAATAACATGCACGCTTCACTGCTCGACCCTCTTCCTCATCTTTCAACCTCCTCTCTACCACATAATGACCTTCCAACCTTCTTTGAAGAGAAAATCAACAAGATCTGCCAAGCTTTCCCTCCTGTCTCTTTTACTACACTTTACTGCATCTCCTTTAGCAGCTTTCTCCTCTTTCTACAGAAGAGACTTGGCAACTTCTCTCATCAAGAAATCTCACTAGTTGTCTGCTAGATCTCATCCAATCCACAATGCTCAAGCCCATCTCCCAAGAACCTTCTCCTGTTCATCACTTTCAAAGTCCATAACTCCATTCTGAAAAAAAGCCCATGCCTTGGAAGGTTTCACATCTTTCATTTCTCTCCAAATTTAACGAAGGTGCTGTTTACTATTACTTATCTTTCTGTCTCACACAAAATAACCTCCAGGACCCTAACCGTTCTATCTTCAAAGCAGGAAACCTTACAGCAATTGCAATTGTAGCTGTTATGTAAAACCTCTATGCTGCTAGGTCAGTCAAACTGCCTGTGCTCCTGATCCTTCTTGATCTCTCAGCAGCCTTTGAGATGGTCAGTCTGCACTTCTCACCAGCCTTGGAATTAGTGACCCAGCATGGTGGTGGTTTGCTTCCCACCTGCATGAATAGTATCAAGTGGCATGGAGGTAGGGTTACTAATCTAATAATCAGGCCAGGAGACTCTGGTAATCTCCCAGAAATGGAAATAATTAATACCTGCAGATTGTGATCAGCTGAAAATGCTAAGTAAAATAAATGGAAAAGTTTGTACATCTGAGTCACATTAAGCATTTCCCTGTGAAATGATACACCATGGTAAGTGCACTGGAAATGCATCATTGTTACCTAGAGGGCTAAAGATAATATGCAAACCAAAACCATGAAAATACAATAATTTGTACAGTAAAAATGCCATTTTTGTGCCAATTACTAAAAAAATGCCATTACAAAACTAACAAATAGTCATCATTAAACTCTTTTTGCTTTGCATCTATACACGAGCTTGCCCACAGTGGCCATATCATCTTCATATACTTTTCATATACACTACTTCTTAAACACTACTCTCTTAGTGTATTGATATAGAAAGCATAGTATATAAACACACATAAATATTACAGTAGAATGATAAATGTCAACTGGAACAAGTCACAGATAAAATCAGGACATCAATTACGTAGGTTTGATTAATATAAGAGCCAAAGGCGTCTTTTCTACCAGAGGCAAAGAAGAAGAACCGAGAGAGAGTGAAGGTGAATGGTGGAGTGATTAGGAATGCTCAAAACAACACCTACGAAGAACACAAAACAATTTGGTTCCAGTACATCGTGACACAAACTATAGACCTTCAGAATTGAGACGCAGAGACAATGTTTTGAAACTGATCACCAACATCAACAGCTTTAATTAAAAAAAATATGTATTGTATTATATTAAGTAACATTATTCATGCCCAAATCCTGACCCCATATACATGTACCCTATATACTTGGATTGTTAGATGCATAAACTATTTTTGCTTGAATTGGAATAATGTATATTAAACTGACCTACAAAACACCCAATCTCTATCTTGGGGACATTACGTAATTGGGCTATGGCAGAATTAGAAAATGTATTTAAAAAAATTTCTGGGAATTCGGCCACAATAAGTTGACAACCCACCATGATGGGGCTCCATATACCCTCATGCAGAATCTCCACTGGTCTCCCACAAGTCTCCCACAAGTCTGTATGTTTGATTGTCTTCCATTTTCCCTCTCTAACTGCTCTCTCAGTGAAGTAATATCCTTGCATTTCTTTTAATACCACTGCTATATTGATGACACACAACTCATTCTCTCCTTCTCTCCCTTCTGCACAGATCCTGGTGTGTCTGGCAGACATCGCATAATGGATGGCAACTCATCACCTGAAACTAAATCCCAGCAAGACTGAACCGCTATACATCGCTAATGGTGCATCATCTCAGTCGATCGCACCATCAGACAATTCTAGAAATCTTGCTATACTTCTGATTTCTAGCTATCATTTTCTGCTTATGTCACTAATCTAAGTCGGTTATGCAGGTTTACATCATCAGGAGGACAGAGGATCTTTTCTGTCCATGGAGGCCATTGGATCAGGTGTTCCTTCAGTTCCATGTCACCTTAAAATTAGATTACTGCAACTGGCACGTCTTCCTCTGCATTCCACCCTAATGATCGCCAAGATTTCTATAGCCCTATGTTTTCCCACATCACCTCATTGCAGTATATAATCTATTGGTAGCCCACAATAGATTAAAAACATTAATGCTTGCCTACAAAGCCAAAAATGAATCAGCTTCCACCTTTCTGAAGACACATTTCAAACCCTGCTCTAGACCATGTTCCCTTCTAGCTATATACAAGCACAGCCTGAGTTGATCCACCATCCCTCAAGACACAAGAAAAACAGGCATCAAGACTCTTCTCCGGGCTTTCAACAAGACGATGGAATGAGCATCTCATGATTTTTCTGAACATCTGGGTCACAGGTTGTCATCAAAAGAAGACTGAATGGGCTTTTTCACTGAACACTTGAGCACAACACTTAAAAGAACTCTCAACTTGTACTCTTTGTTGTGCCAACTTTCTCTTTAACAGGGCTTTAGCTTTATTGTATTCTCAGAACACGGCCTATTTGCACTAACATGAGGATGTTTTTTGTTTTTTTATATAGACTATAAAAGACCTCTGTCTGTTGCTCTGGAGATCTACTAAGTGCTGTGAAAAAAAGAACTAAATAAATAAGTTTTCACCTCCCAAATGTCCAGAATTATTGACATCCCAGCAATTAGACCCAAGGATACACTTCCGACTCAGCATAAAGCCTGAAAGGACCTGTTTTACATCTGACTTGATTTGACAGCCTGATGGTCCTTTAAGACTAGACCACTACCTCAGTCTTACCCGTCCTTTTCATTTACTGTACTTTACCTGCTGTAACTATGTCACTTTAGAGGAGTGATATTAAAAAAAAAAAAAAAAAAAAAAAAACCTCTTTAGATAGGTAGCATTTTGGACACTCCAATGACTCACATTTTGCCACATTACACAATATCAATAGCAACATAATATCAACTGCTTAAGCACAATCCTCAAATGAAAAGCATACAGAATTCAATCGTTGAAGCACATTTTTGCAAATCGTAAGTACATTTGTCTTTAGTTGGCATTTAGATGTATTGAGTAAACCTTGGTGATCACAACAGATGACACTTTTAAAAAATTTTTTACTTGTACAATTATACGGCCAATGCTGAATACAGAATAAGTATTTACCCCCCTTGAACCTTTCCACTGTTGCAACAGTTTAAGTATCAGGCATGCTTCAGAAATTGTCATTAACCCTAATGGTAAGGGGGGAGAGAGGGACATTGCAGAAAGATGAAGGCAAAGACACAGTTATTACAAATGACATACATGCCACAATTATAAACCATATAAACCAATATAGCTCACTGGCATTGGCTCCAGGTTTCCCCGCAGCACTGAAGAAGGAGTAAGGGGTAGAAGATGGATGGATAGATGGATGGATTGATAAATCAATATAAAGCATCTAGCAGAGGCTGGTCAGAGAGTGCAGGCTCATGTGAACCAGTCCACATTTTACAGACATTCAGGAGTGAAATCGTATGTGTAATTATAATGTATTTCAGTCAACTCGGTTCATATACATGTCTGAACACATTTACTTACTGTAACTGTTCTTCGGTTCCACGTATTTTTACTGTATGTCACTGTATTTACCTCATTGGATTGAACGGCTACCTAAAGCTGGTGGCAGAAAAGCAGTATTCACTCCTCAGAAAGAGAAACAAAATATTAATATGGTAAACAATACCAAACTATGCCATCAAGCTAGGCATCACACCTGAGTTCTAGCATGACCCCTGACTCTGAATTTTGTGTTCACTGCCTCATCTCACATGATATAACTGACAAGATAAGCATTTCATTGCGAAGTCTTGCCAGCTTCATAGTTGTGGATCAAACAGCCTCCAGAGTCCAGTTTGTTACAGCATCTTTCAGAACATCAACTCTGTAGATGATACTCTGAAAGATACTGAAAGTGCACGAAGAGGAATCACAAGAGCGTAAAACACCTCTACAAGCTAAGATTTGAGAAGAATAGTGACAGCGTATGTACAGTAACAGCTCATCAGTGTATTGTAATTATTCGTACCTGCATAAAATCATTGTCAAGTATAACCTTAAAAAATGTGCTTACTTGAATATAAATCAATGTCCATGAAACGTTTGTACTCCATTTATGCAATGCCTTCCATAAGTATTCACCCCTTTTGAACTTTTGCCACGTTCTGTAGTGTTACATCCTGGAACTGAAATGAACTTAATTGGGATTATGTGACACGAGCTCAGGGTTTATGATCATCAGCCTCATGACCCCATGTCTCTGCTGGCAGAATGGGTGCAAGGACATGTAGATGTGGAAGTTTTAAATTTTTATTATGTCCTGTTTAGTTCTCTTTTTATGGACTCTAGTTTCTGCTTCACATTAGAAAACGTACATAGAAATTAATTTTATACTTTTTTGCTGTTGCTGACATTGGTGTTTGTGTGGCATTAGATTTGACATTTGATATTCCTGTAATTGGCTAGCTACAGAGCAAATTCCCTTTACTGTAGAGTGAGCAACTGTCTCAGTGATAAACGATTGTACACCATCATAGCGACACTATTCTTTAGCATTTTGACAGTCCTGGTTTAAGCAATAATAAAGGCTCATTTCATTTTGGTGGCACTGATTGTATTCATTGATGGATTTGTTTCATCATTTAAACAAAAAGTTAAACATTTGGAATCAGTTCTGGCCTTTTGCTGGTGTAATATCATGTTTCGTTACACAGCATAAGCCGATGTGGTGCTCATACTTTGACAATGATTTGATAATTAAAACAATGTTTCCAAAAAAAAGAGAGAAAAGTTTAATGAACTATAAAGTTAGAATCGCCATTAAGTCTTATGAATTATCAAAGAAGAACTTCATGTGTTTGATTCTCAATAAAATGGAGCAATACATTTACACTAGAGAGCACTGGACAACGAGGCTGCAGCATAAATCAAACATGACCTTAAACTTAAAGTCAGAGACACCAGGGATTAATTAAAACCCCAACAAAGTGCAGGCATACCAGCAATGGAAATTTTCATCACATACAAGACCGTCCACTCGAGTGAAAACGAGTGTTTGAAGAAAGAAACAGAGAGAGAGAGAGAACGATATAGAGCGAGAGGGAAGGAAGGTTGTTCGACAGTGAATGCAATTAAAGACGGAATAAACACAACTCTTTATGTTCCGAGTGCCATTGTGTTATAATCGTCCTTCTGCAGACGTCTTGCTCTGCTTCTCTGGTTTGTTTAAATTGCGTATTTGTCCACAGACTCATTCCATAATTGGGCCTTTTGAAGTGAATATGTGCGGAATAAAACATGTCTGAAATATGCTGTTTAAATGTCATATACAGAGGAAGAAAATATTTCTTACCGTACCTGTATACAAGTTATATGTGTGGCTGCCTGGTCATATTATGACTACATACTTCCTACTTTATATTTATTTATTTATTTATATATATATATATATATATATATATATATATATATATATATATATATATAACATTCTGAGCACTGCAGGCTTTCCTGAAATGATTCTCTTCTGCATGTATCTAACCCAGAAGTAGACCATTGTACAAACCCACAAAAGTGAGAAGAGAGAAAACTGCCTTTCAGGATTTCAGTCCTATTCCACTGAAAGACGCCAGCACACTGATTGCCTAAATTTTCGATTAAATTAGCATTTAATTTAGCATGAATTATCTAAAATAAAAATAAAATAGACAAATGACAGTGTGTGCCCATGAATAAAGCCCACCTTTATTCATAACCTACAGCCGTTTTTTTTTTGTTTGTTTGTTTGTTAAACTAGCACCGTATGTGCCTTATCTCAGGCAAGTTCAGAAAAACACAACCACTTCCCCATTGTTTCAGTTAAATATAATTCTGTTTTCCTAAAGCACAAACATGTTATAGGCAGAAATACTCAATTTTGTTCAAAACAAAACCAATTTGCGTGTTTTCCAGAATTCAGCCACAGCACCATTCACAGCTCTTTTATTGCAGCGGTGTTGGTGGTAATTGGGTTTGGTACAATTCAACAATCAAGAATACACTAAAGACATCACGTCCAAGAAAAGTGTCAGTTTAACAGAAGAGTCAGAGAGTGTAAATATAGCTGAGGAGTATGTGCACTGTTGCAGTGGAAGTTGATTACCTGTGTGATAGCACATTTGACTTCCTGAGTGATATAACATAGGATGTGAAAGTGAAAAAACATACTGTATAAACACTCTTCTCTGTCCATCAGGTGTGTAAAGGGACTACCATAGGATCAGCACTGAGATAATATTTCATAGATCTATAGAGAGACAGAGTGAGACTGAGCTTTGGGTATAAACGATGGAAATAATTGAAGAAGAAGAAGAAAGGAAATAATTGTCTCTGTGTGAAATGACAAAACGAGATTCTCACAGGATTAACTTCGCACCTGTAAAACTTTAAGTGTTGAACACTGACAGCTTGCATGCTTAGATGCCTTGCAGAAGCCGTGACGATTGAATACAATTTCCAGTAATGATCTAGTAGTAGAGTAACACTGATAAATGCTATCTCACACGTCTTAGCATACACAAACGATATATTAAAACAGTTCATTATGTAAATTACAAAAATAAAACCACTCAAGTAAATTGTGCAACAAACTGCTTAAATACACTCTTTGCTCAAAAGTTTGTGGACACCTGATCTTGACACCAATATAACCCCTACTCATAACAGCATCCACGCTGCTGGGAAGGCTTTCCACTAGAATTTGGAGCATGGCTGTGGGGATTTGTGTTCATTCAGCCACAGGAGCATTAGTGAGGTCAGCCACTGATGTTTGCTGAGGAGGTCTAAAGTGCAGTCAGCTTTCCAGTTCATCCCCAAAGTGTTCGGTGAGGTTGAGGTTTGAGCTCTTCGATTCCAACCTTGGCAATCCTCACGGAGCTTGCTTTGTGCACAGGGGCGTTGTCATGCTGGAATAGATTCAGGGGTTCCAGTGAAGGGAAAGCTTAATGCTTCAACATACAAAGACATTCTAGAGTACCTCGAATACTGAAGGCTACAGCAGGGGGAAGAGCTTTCGCTTATAGAGTCCCACAGTTATGGAACAGTCTTCCTATTAGTGTTTACTATTAGTAAGTCTACCCTGACCAGATTCTGTTTTACTACTTCACAGTCCTAATAATCTTTTTTCTCCCTCTCTCCTTTTGCCGAGCCACACACAAATTTATGGAGATACTAGAGATCCAGATCCTTTCTACCTCTGGATGGAGCTCAAATCATCTCAAATTCTAGACTGCTGGGACTACGGCTGCTCCTAAGGCCATACATACTTCATGTACATCCATAATGAACTTTAGCACACTATCTGTTGTTACCCAGCTGAGGATGGGTTCCCTTCTGAATCGGGTTCCTCTCAAGGTTTCTTCCTTTAAACATCTTAGGGAGTTTTTCCTCACCACCGTTGCCACTCAGTGGCTTGCACAGTTAGGATAAATTCACACATTTAATATCTGTATACCATGTTAATATTTCTATAAAGCTGCTTTGAGACAATGTCTATTGTAAAAAGTGTTATACAAATAAAACTGAATTGAATTGAACAGATTGTATACAAATGTATAACTTTTGCAACATTTTGGAGAAGGCTCACATATGGGTGTGATGGTAAGGTGTCCATATACTGTACATTTGGCCATATAGTATATATTCAGTCCCTCCTTGGATTCTGTCATTTTGAGCTCGCAGAAATGAATGCAAAACCAAAATTACTGCAGAGTTTCAGCAGATTTGGGCGTTATCAGACGTGATCACAACGCACATTCAGCCAAAGCCGTCTTCGATTTACGTTCATCGAACACAGTGCAGATAATGGTTTCATTTACTAACACACATCACTGCTAAGAGCATGCAAAGCAATTTTGTGCAATTACAAACACAAGCTACTTACTAGGACATTTCAAAATAAACACAGATGCATGGTTCTCAAAGTAATATAGTTCAATGCTATGAATGAACAATGGTGTTTAAATGATATTTTTTTAAGAATTCAAGTCTTTTTTGTGTACATAGAATCAGGCCCATATCTGCTACTGAAGGACACAAAAAGAAGACACAAAATGAGATTGTTTTTTATTGATTATTGAACCACGAAACATTAGCAGCTGACTCTTAGAAATCCATTTAATTAGTCTAAATTTGATTCCAGACACTATCGGTTTAACACACAGAGTAGTTGAAAAGATACATGATGTTATAATCCTGAGCCTGTATATAGCTCTCTGCAATTTTTTTTCTGCAAAACAAGCTGCATTGCAGAAACAGTTGATAGAGACTGGGAAGATCTGTCTGACTAGCAGCAGTAAAAAAAAAAAAAACACAGTGAAGAAAACAGGTTCTGAGCAGATCATTGGGATCATTTGGGATTTTTTTCCCCCATCTTCAACTTTTCATCAATTGGTCCACAACATCTCCACAAGTGACAATGGCTTCTGGTGACCAAAGGCCACCCTCCTCAATTTGGGGACCTTTCTTTTCTGGCTCTGATGGTCTGATGGCTTGACCATGAATCCCCAGTCCTTCAGTAACCAAGTTGTAGATGCTGCTATAAAGCCTCAACCTGTCATCTTGGCCATTTTTTTTTTCTGTCCTGATCTAAATAGTTTTTGTTCTAGTTTTTTTTACCATCATGTCCACTATTCTCAGGGTACATTTAAAGCCTTGTCCATTGATTGCTGTATTTTGGATTCCTGATGCCTCAGTTCCTTTGAGCTCGATACAAAAGGATGTTATTGCTCTCACATGCCTTATAGCAAGACATTCCCTACTGTTGCATTGGAAGTCTGATAAATACCCATCTCCCAGTGGATAAAGAACACAATGTTGTTTTTTTTCTGAAACTCGAGAAAATAAGATATACGATGAATGGTTGTACAAACAAGTTTTTTTTTTCATTTTTTTTTTTTTTTAATAAATGGCATCCCTTTATTGTATACTTTATGGAGTTAAAGGACATTTCACACTTAAATTTTTGTGCCTGTTGTTGGATTTTACAATATCTTTATAACAAGTGACAGTTAATGGGTAGCCATGGTGGGGGTTGTGGGTTTTCGATATTTCGATGCTTTCCTCAATTTGTTTTTCATTTTCTTCTCAATGGAATATTTGGGAAAGGTAGGGGAGGACAGAAGAGAAAAGGCGATGCGCTTTATTGGTCACATATACATTACAGCAAAATTATTTTCTTTGCATACCCCAGCATGTTAGGGTCAGAGCATAGGATCAGCCATGACACAGCACGCCTGGAGCAGAGTGTTAAAGGCCTTGCTCAAGGGCCCAACAGTGGCAGCTTGGCAGTGCTGGGACTTGAGCACCAGACCTTCCGATCAGTAACCCAGAGCCTTAACCGCCAAACCACCACTGCCACTACTTTTTTTGCTCACTATTTGGCTTACATTTCATAATCTTTCCATTAATACTAACTAGATGCTTAATAGGGGACAACCTGACAGGATTTCTGAGATGATTTTTTAAGTTGATTTAAAAAAAAAAAAATCATATCCTTGCTAGTCCTAGCTAGACAATTTACTTAAGCTAACCTAAGAAGTCCTCTTTGAGTGCAATCATAAAGATAAAGGATCAAGTGTTAGTCAGAAACATCGAGGGATAAATATAATTTCCACCTGTCCCACTCAATGACAGGTATGCTTTGAAACACATACTCGTCAAAGGTTTCCGCAGTCTCTCAAATCAGTTTCACACACACTAGTCCATATAAGGATAACCTAATATCCTCTTTGCAAAATAATCCTTCCCACACCTTCTTGACCATCTATGTGTGTATGTACACCTTCTTTTCCTCACTTTAGTTTCAGAGCTCAGCATGGCACAAGTTAGCAAAACTACATGCTGTGTTCTTGCATTCTCCTGCTAGGTACTCGATACGTGGCCATATTGTTTTGAACAAAATAATTCAAAATTTTCACATGCAGTGTGAGCGCCTAGATTGTGGCATGCCAATTGGATCATGAGTGCACATACCTTGTAGTCTTACACAACAGGCAATTCAAATGTGTGTGACTGCGACTTGTCACCAAAGATGATTCTACATTTGTCCAATTTAGGCCAGGCTCAATGCATAGAGAAGTTGAATCAGGTGTTACTTCTGAAGAGATGTGTCTGTGCATTTATAACCTCTAGATTAAGGTATTGTAAAGCACTGGCTGGATGCCATAATGTATCCATCAACAAACTCCTATAGTCTGGTGCTCAGCTTCCTAGCAACAACTAGAGCATTTGAACACAAGTGTCTTATCCTATCCAATTGATATTGGCTTCAATGACAAACCAAGATCTGCCTTGCCCACCAATATTCACATCTCAGATATATCAAATGTTATATCTGCGATCCTATGATATACTGCTCCATCTTTGATCCCTAAATACAGGTCTGTTATCATTGCCAAAAATAGCATAAACTCCAATAGACAGTAGGTCATTTTCCTGTAATTCATTCAGGATTAACCTTTGGTCTACAACCCCAAACTACCATCTGGATCCTTCTTCTAATACTTCTAGTAACCCCTGCTTCTCTGGTTCTTCATGCTCCTTAAAACTTCTCCTAAAATCCTGTTTTTCTGTCTAAATCTCGCTACTACAATCTGCAAGATCCCATCGGGATCGTGCTCCAAATCAAAGCATCCAAACCCTAGTCCTACAAGACCCTCCAATCCTAATCTACCTCTACAAGCCACTGTTTCTGTCCAAATTCCATTCATAGAAGCCTCTGATCCCTACTTGGATTCTACAAGCATCTGCTCCGGTCCTCTCATAGGAGATTTCTGTTTGGATCCTACATCTTCTAGAGGTCTACAAGCTCCTCCTCCATTGTTATTGACTATGCTCCACCTTCTCCTCCACCTAGAACAGGGTTCGCCAATGTTATCCACAAAAGGCCAGGGTGGAAGTAGGAGCCAGACATCACATGACCTCTCTCTCTCTCTCTCTCTCTCTCTCTCACTCTCTCACACACTCACACTCACACACACACACACACACACACACACACACACACAATTCACAACATTCACACCTAGGGGCAATTTGAGTCATCAATCCCCCTTCCAGCATGTTTTTGGACAGTGGGAGGAAACCCGGAGAACCCAGAGGAAACATTCATGGACATTGGGAGAACAAAAATGGTAACCAAAGGCCAGAATCAAAACACTTTTGGGATTTGCCATTTGGTGACTCCTCACACAGGCATATCTAAAGCTATTGTTCTACTGATCCCAGTCATATATATTGTATACTGTATATACCCTTATTGGTAACCAGGAAGTGCTCAAAATGTATTACTTAGAAAATGTGTTCTCCCTGACTACCTGATATAAAAATCATTCTTCATTCACAGTGCTAGCCAGTAGAGGATGTGCTCCCAAAGCTCCTTGTGAATGTGACTTAGTTCTCCCACAGTTTTTATCCTCCATAGCTCCTTCTTAGTGAATTCTTCTTTGTCACTCTCATTTTGGTTTGCCCGCCCTGGAATAATGTGCTGATAAGTCTGTAGGTGCTATGAAAAATAAAATCATACTGCAGAAGAGACCACAACATTAAACACAGTGTTACTCTCTAAATGAAATGGTTGCCATCAGAACAGTTTGAAAAACATGAACATTGATCCTGAGCAAGTTATTAATATAGATGTCTGATACATTATGATACATTATTTGTACTGAACTCAGATTTTTAGGCCCCAGTGTATAGAACCTATGGCTTTAAAAGCTTGCGCTCCTGACTTTGCCGGGTCAGAGGGACTCTGTAGATCAGTCTTACTGTAGTCTTTCATGTTTTCCAGATATGTCGCATTTTGAGAGTCTCGCTCTCGTTCTCAACAGTCCTCCATTTGCTATTCCTTCCTTGCCCCATGAGTGCATTAGAGCCGAAAGGCAAGGAATGAAGTCCATCCTGCCATTAAGACCACAGGGAGGGGAGAGAGAGAAAGAGAGAGAGAGAGAGCGCGAGAGCGTGAGCAACATTCTTTCTAAAAGCACGAAGCTGTCACAGAGGTTAATGTAGCTCTTCTGAGGATTAACCCTTAATGTTCTGATGAGGTCTAAATGACCTATTTTGAATTTTTACAAAAATAAATATTAGGGATGTGAGATAACAGTTAAAAATGATACATTTGATTATGCTCATTATTGTAATTATAATAATTTAATCGTCATTCAGCCAGTGTATGAATGTTTTTTTTTTCTTCAGAATTTTAAAATCAAAATATCACATGGTGTGAGAATGACAACAAACCAGCATTTTGTTTATATATGCTCTAAATGAAAAAAAAAAAAAAAAAAAAAAAAATACTCTATTTCTTGCTTTCTGAATGTGAATTGCAGCACAAAATACATGTTACGTGTAAAGCAATGTCAAAGATGTCAAATGTCAAAGGCATTTAAAGTCCCGATGAAATGCCTTGAAACGCGTAGCATTATTCGACGTGTTGATGTAATTGCCAGGAACTCAGGATGGGACATATCAAGTGTCTTCTCCCCGTTTTAAATAGGCAATAGCGTTTAGATTACCTCACAGCCTGGGCTAAGTCACAACCCATGCTTTCTCTCACTCAACAACTGCAACTTTGACAAAGTCATTTTTATGATCTTGTGGGTGGGACACTACAGATTACAGAGCACATTTAATTGGACAGAAAATCTGCTCAGAAGCAGTGCAGAATGATGTCATCAAAATCACTGACCTGTATTGGTGGTAGAGAGAGACTGTAAATTGTGAACGCATATATCTTCTAAATGCGAATGTTGTCATTGTTTTGAAGCACAGTAGCTCATAGATAACCTTAAGGCTAACATATTCATACTAAAAGCCACAAAACTTTTGAATTTTGATTTCATGGGGACTTTAAAGCAAATGAGCTGTAACAAATGTTCCTTCACAATCTTAATAATAATAATAATAATAATAATAATAATAATAATAAAAATTGTGAATAGATCATTTTGAATATCTGCATGCGATAGAAATGTGGGCCGTTATTCCACTTGCATTAAAAGACGCTTTCAGTCGTCCTGTTTTTCGTTTGCTTTTCCACCCATTTATTTACCTTCCAGCCATTTACAGCATCACTACGTCTATCTTTCTTCTATTCATTACACTAAAACAGTTTACTCATGCCAGACCGTTTTAATGGAAATAAACTGATAATGATGAAAATGCCAATGAAATGATTTAATTTTCTGTTTTATTTGTATAACAGCAGACATTGTCACAAAGCAGCAGAAATCCGGATGTCGATTTAGATCCCTAATGAGCAAGCCAGAGGCGACAATGGAGAGGAAAAACTCCCTCAGTTGGCACAAGGAAGAAGCCTTGCAAGCTTCTTCTCAAAGGGAACCCATCCTCAGTTGGCTGACAGAGGATAGTGGGATTTTAATGACTGTATTTCAAGCTGAGACAGGCAAAAATATGGTTTCAAAGTGCAATAGATAGGTTTTATTAATGCTTTATTGATATCAAACATGCACATAGGTTGATGGTTGCTGGAGACTTTACTATACATTACAGTATTTATAATCTTTTACTTTTACATTACATACACAGTTGTAATCTCAGTGGGATAAAAAAATATATATATAGCAACCTCATCACTGAATCACCTTAAATAAGAATCATCTGATGAGCAGAGGACAGAAATTAACTACGGCATTTCAAGGAGATGATAATAAAGATAACTGATTTAGACTGAAATGCTGTAATATTTAGACTGTACGTTATGTTACAGTGGGGGGGAGTATTTGATCCCCTGCTGATTTTGTACGTTTGCCCACTGACAAAGAAATGATCAGTCTATAATGTTAATGGTAGATTTATTCGAACAGTGAGAGACAGAATAACAACAAAAAAATCCAGAAAAACGCATGTCAAAAATGTTATAAATTGATTTGGTTTTTAATGAGGGAAATAAGTATTTGACCCCTCTGCAAAACATGACTTAGTACTTGGTGGCAAAACCCTTGTTGGCAATCACAGAGGTCAGACGTTTCTTGTAGTTGGCCACCAGGTTTGCACACATCTCAGGAGGGATTTTGTTCCACTCCTCTTTGCAGATCTTCTCCAAGTCATTAAGGTTTCGAGGCTGACGTTTGGCAACTCAAACCTTCAGCTCCCTCCACAGATTTTCTATGGGATTAAGGTCTGGAGACTGACTAGGCCACTCCAGGACCTTAATGTGCTTCTTCTTGAGCTACTCCTTTGTTGCCTTGGCCATGTGTTTTGGGTCATTGTCATGACCTGGAATACCCATCCACGACCCATTTTCAATGCCCTGGCTGAGGGAAGGAGGTTCTCACCCAAGATTTTACGGTACATGGCCCTGTCCATCGTCCCTTTGATGCGGTGAAGTTGTCTTGTCCCCTTAGCTGAAAAACACCCCCAAAGCATGTTTCCACCTCCATGTTTGACGGTGGGGATGGTGTTCTTGGGGTCATAAGCAGCATTCCTCCTCCTCCTCCAAACACGGCGAGTTGAATTGATGCCAAAGAGCTCCATTTTGGTCTCGTCTGACCACATCACATTCACCCAGTTGTCCTCTGAATCATTCAGATGTTCATTGGCAAACTTCAGACGGGCATGTATATGTGCTTTCTTGAGCAGGGGGACCTTGCGGGCGCTGCAGGATTTCAGTTCTTCACGGCGTAGTGTGTTCCCAATTGTTTTCTTAGTGACTATGGTCCCAGCTGCCTTGAGATCACTGACAAGATCCTCCCGTGTAGTTCTGGACTGATTCCTCACTGCTCTCATGATCATTGCAACGCCACGCGTTGAGATCTTGCATGGAGCCCCAGGCAGAGGGAGATTGACAGTTCTTTTGTGTTTCTTCCATTTGCGAATAATCTCACCAACTGTTGTCACCTTCTCACCAAGCTGCTTGTAGCCCATTCCAGACTTGTGTAGGTCTACAATCTTGTCCCTGACATCCTTGGAGAGCTCTTTGGTCTTGGCCATGGTGGAGAGTTTGGAATCTGATTGATTGATTGCTTCTCTGGACAGGTGTCTTTTATACAGGTAACAAGCTGAGATTAGAAACACTCCCTTTAAGAGTGTGGTCCTAATCTCAGCTCGTTACCTGTATAAAAGACACCTGGGAGCCAGAAATCTTTCTGATTGAGAGGGGGTCAAATACTTATTTCCCTCATTAAAATGCAAATCAATTCATAACAATTTTGACATGTGTTTTTCTGGATTTTTTTGTTGTTATTCTGTTACAGTTACTCTAACTGTTCAAATAAACCTACCATTAAAATTATAGACTGATCATTTCTTTGTCAGTGGGCAAACGTACAAAATCAGAAGGGGATTAAATATTTTTTTCCCTTATGGTATTATTTTTTTTCTTCTGGGAAACATGTAAATATCTTATATACAGTAGCATCTGAAGGGCAGTACTAATTTACACAGATCATCCTGCTTAAAAGTTTACACCTCCTGGCTCTTATCACCTTTTGTAATAAATGTTTATGAGCTGATCCACTGTTGACAGTGTGAAAAGATGGAATCATTTGTTGAGAAAGGGGTTAAATATGCAGAAGATGCTGGAAAAGTAAAGAATGTGCAGGACCTGGAGGATGTTTCCGAAGAACAGTGAGTAGTTTAACCGCTCAGGACAAAGTAGGGACTATATATATATATATATACACACACACACACACACATACATACATACATACATACACACACACACATTTATACATACATACATACATACATGTGCACTCAAACGTAAGTCTGCTACCCTTTGGCCCATCTGATCCTAACCTCCTGCAATTCATCCTGATCCATAAGGGCTGTGAGGAAACTACCAAAAAACAAAAAAAGGATGAGGAAGCACTGCAGGATATCTTATGGTACAGAGTGGAAAGTACTCTGATCACACGGGGAGGATATTAAGGGACTTGGTCACTGTATAACAGACTACATCAGCTGTTTCAACAAAAACAGAAACCTGAAGAAGATGCTGAATAAGAATAAGAAGACATTTGGTTTGAGCACGAGGAGGAGATGTGGCTAAACAAGTGACTCCGTAGGGGGGAAAATTGGCCTGGAACATTGTCCTGGACACAGTAATAGAAATGGCAGAGATAAGGAAAAAAAAAAAAAAAGTTAGCACAAAGTGCATTGGTGCATGCAAGTATGGTGTGGTTGCCAAACTAATCTCAGAATTAGCATATTATTTAGTCATGCAATTATCAAAGGTGAGAAGTAACAAAGTTCAAAGACTTTCTTATTGTTCTTGTAGTTAATATATATTCCCTTTGCCTTTTTCTTTCCCCGAATACTTTTGGCTTTTATTTTCTACATTTCAAAAGAAAAAAATCTCTACGTTCTACTCACTAAAGTTTCTAAATATCACTACATAATCTCTCTGTAGTCTCTATAATCATTTATTTATGTCAACTCAAAAGGTGATGTTTTAGCCTCAGACCAGCTTCATGACAAATTCATAACAAATCTAAAATTTAGCACAATTCAGTGAGAATGAGATATAATACCCATTACTGTGACCTATCTGCTATATACATAATGTTTTTATAAAGGTAGTTAGCATTGTAGCAGCTAGCTATTAGCATTCATAATTTCATAATTCATAATTTGTATCGTCTGAGTTATGACCAATGCTAGCTAACGTGAGTGATGAGGAATAAATCTGATAATGTTTTTCCATGTTTCTTGGTGAAAGAAGCACTAATTACGTTCAGCGACTAAACATATATTGCTTGCGCTTTTATACTTTAAGTACAAAAGGTATCACATTTTATACTTTTATATAAGTACATTTTATACTTGAGTGAAGCTGTATTTCAACTTTTACCAGCGTATGAAGATGAATTCATTAGTTACTCAGTAACTACAGGAGAGAAATTGTAACGCTTTGAGAGTGTAACGCTTTGAGACGATCGGTGATGCGTGCATAATTTCCGTTAAAGGAAGTGGAAAGTATGGTGTTTGTTGGTAAGCCTAAGTAGGAAAACCTGCTATGTCCAGGAAAAGTAGACTGGAAAGCAGGAACACGAAAGGAGAAACCGTGTGGGCATAAAGAAGTGGCATGAAGACAAGGCGGAAGTTTTCAGAATAGTTTGTTAGAAAGAAGTCTTGTCAAAACATCAGCCACTGAGATACACAGAGCAAAACCGGGATTTAGATTAACCCTTGAGGAGCAAGAATGAACATGTGGATGGGCCAAACGAAAGGAGAAAAAAACAAGAATATTCACCAAAGGGGCAAATTGTTTATACTTCAAACTCTAAAACTCTTATTAACTACAAGGGAATGTAGTGTCCTAAACTTTGTTTGTTCTTTCCAAAGGTATATCAGTCAGATAATCAGTCAGTACACAAGTTTTTTGTGATTTTTTGTGGCCAGAAAGCTTGATTTTTCCACGTCTTTTTTCAAAATTTGTGATGCAACTTCAATTGGCGAAATTGCAATTTCGCAGTGATGTACACAGCTGTACACATGCTGACGCACATGAATTAAAGACGACTTTAACCGAATGCATGCCGTGATTACGTCACATGATGCGGCTTGGCCCAAAGTTTGAAAAATTGTAAGCGCCTTCAAATATTACAGAGTTTCCTTGATTTGCGGTTAATTTCTGCGATAACAAAATTGCTCAATTTTGCAGGATCTGGATAACAAACAAGTGACTGACAACACATTAGCAAGAAAAAAACAAAACGACTACACAAACACGGGTAGCATACCTCACAGCTCCAGGGTCCTCATGTTCAGGTTCCTGTCTGGATGGACAGTTCTACCTATGTTTGTATGGCTTTCTTCCAGGTTCTCTGGTTTCCTCCAACCTCACAAAAACATGCCAGTGGACCGGTGGACTGGCTATGCTAAATTGCCCCAAGTGAGAATGTGTGTGCATAGTGAACAGCAAAGGACTGATAAGAGTACACCCTGTATGTGACTGCAATCCATCACAGTCATACAATCAACCTATTAAGATGTTGTTGGAAACCAAAGAACATTGAGGAATGCCACAAAACTCCATACAGGCAGTAACTTCAGTTCAGGATCAAACTGTGGTCCCTAGAGTTGTGAGTCAGCAATGTTACCCACCCACAAACAAAACAGAGAGAGAAACAGGGTGAAATAAAAGGTGGTCATTAAAAATATTTGGTGTTTGTAAGTGTGAAGCAGAAAGGAAATGTTAGCGACATCTTTCTTTCTCCATCACTTTTCTCTCCCACCTGTGCTTTGTGCTATACAATCTAAAGAGACAGCCTGGGGCGATGGCTCTGAACACTGCTAAGTAGGAAACACTAAAGGAGGGTTAAGTGGTCCAGGTTGGACTTATTCAACCCCTTGAAAAAAAAGGAAGCAATGGTGGAGAAACAGTAAGGCAGTAAAGGCCAATGCTTTTGTAGTGTCTCGCGAACATGTGCACTTTCAAAGCTATTTATTTCAGGAGCTGGGAAATTGGTGCAGGTAGCCATGGTGATTGGATAAAACCATGGCAACCTGTTATGTGCTTAAATTTAAACCCATCTGATTGTGCATATATGCTTGTTAAGGGTGTTAAAAGGCTTTAAAAGGTTTTCATCGCCTGCAGTAGTGTGAAGGAGTCCACGCCTTTAAGACTTTAGGACTTGGTTAGTCATAAATGCTAACGGTAAAGATTTAGTAACTGCTGTACTTTATCAGAATCCTACAGAGAATAGTTTAATGGTTGTGCTAGCCTTTGTGTGATTTGGGGAAAAAGGTGTCCTGTAACTTTTTAGTTGAAATCAAATTAATTTGTTATGAATTAGTAAAAAAAAAAAATATTTGAAGGATTTGTATCACCCCTTCTATTAAACTGCATATTATGCACTCGTGTGACTAGCACCCGCAGCTTGCTGTGCATTTTGCTGTTCTGCTTATTTCCAAGATGTGCAGCAACAAATGTCAAAACAGCATATAAACATGTTTCCGTAGGACACTTCTTTGTACCCATATTTATTTTTATCCTTTGATAAAGTATATAACTGCACCCCCACACACAGAGTCCATATTTGCAATATCAACATAATCATAAGGAATCACAATTAAAGCAGGAGGCAAACAGGAAGACATGGGATGTAAACGTGTTTAGGAACGGTCATCATACTACATGGTGCATGAAAAGTCACCATACATAGGGGAATATGTTTGCCATCCTTCGTCAGTGGATGTTTGTTGACATACATATATATATATATATATATATATATATATATATATATATATATATATATATATATGTGTATATATATATATATATATATATATATATATATATATATATATGTGTATATATATATATATATATATATATATATATATATATATATATATATATATATACATATATATACATATACACATACACACACACACTCACACACACACAGACACATTGGGGGAAATAAGTTTTGGATGCGTCAACATTTTTTTCAGTAAATATACTGCTCAAAAAAAATAAAGGGAACACTTGGAGTTACATTGTGCTGTTTAAGTGTTCCCATTTTTTTGAGCAGTATATATTTCCAATGAGGTTATTCACGTGAAATTTTCACCAGACATCAGTATTATGTCAGGGAAATCCGGAATTCACAACATTAAAGTCTATAAATAAATAAATAAAGTCTATAAATATGTGTAATCAAGAGGAATGACATGGGAAAAAATGTATTGAACATGATAATTGAAACTTAATTAATACTTAGTTGAGAAACCTTTATTTGAAATGAAAGCTTCCGGGCACTTCCTGTATGAAGAAATCAATGGGCTGCAGTGATTGACAGAGCCATTCTAACACCTTGTTTTTTTTTCTTCTCTGAAACCAATGGAGAGTTTCCTTTTCTGTATGCTTTGGATAGTTGTCCTGCTGAAGCTCCACCCACATCTTATCATTTATTTATTTTTGCCTTTGTTTATTTATTAATTTTCATATGATTCATTTACATATGATTCATTTTCATGTGATTCATATTCATGCATGTGGTTCATATTCATGCATGTGATTCATTTTCATGAGATTCATTTACATATGATTCATTTTCATGTAATTCATATTCATGCATGTGATTCATTTCCATGTGATTCATTTCCATGTGATTCATATTCATGTGATTCATTTACATATGATTCATTTTCATGTGATTCATATTCATGCATGTGATTCATTTACAGGTAATTAATTTTCATGTGATTCATTTACATATGAAACTTTTTCATGCGATTCATATTCATGCATGTGATTCATTCCTTTTCTGTATGCTTTGGATCGTTGTCCTGCTGAAGCTCCACCCACATCTCATCTTCATCATCCTGGTGGATGGCAGCAGATTCTTCTCAAGAATCTCCCGGTAAAGGGCTCCATTCAGTCTTCGTTCAATTACATGAAGTCTGCCAGTACGATGCGATGAAAAACAGCCCCACACAATGGTGCTTCCACCTCCAGACTTCACTGTTGGTATAGTGTTTTAAGGGTGATGTGCAGTGCCATTTCTTCTCCAAGAAATTTTCCTCTCGTCTGACCAGATGACACTCTCTCAGTATTTCATAGGCTTGTTTAAATTATTTGTAGCAAACTTCAAATGAGCTTTGACATACTTTTTCTTTAGTAATGGAGTCTTGTGGGGTGATCGTGAACATTGGAGTGCTTTTTCTAACCGTGTTCAATATACATATATACACACCAAGTATGAAAAATTTTGGAAAATATTTTGCTAAAAAAAAAAGGTTTTAATTTCCCCTTTGGGACACAATATATATTAACTATAAATTTCTATAGCACAACAATAGTCTTTATAACACAGAACTGTCGAATTCTGGAAAGGTGTTGATTCATTTTCTATAACAGAAGCTCAAATCTGCAAATCACAGACGTGATTGTTCTAATTCCTCATTTCTATAGCAACAACTCGTTTACAGGAACCCTTTTCACAGATGCACCACCTTAATTATTGTGGTTTCTTACTCTTATGACATTAGTTGCTAATAAGGAACATGTTTTGGTCTTATTAACTTCAAAAGAGTGAAAATAGAGAAGCTGTTAAGGGAAGCACTGTTTATATCTGTGATGTGATGTACAGTACTGTCTAAACGTTTTAGGCACCCTCTTAGTTTAGTTTAGAATTTTATGACTTCTACATTGTCAAATCAGTATTTACTGAGTGGATAAAGTGCAGAAGCGTGAGCTGGATGAGTGCACGTGCGAGGAGAAAGGTAGGACACCATACTATACTTATTCTATACTATATTAATCTATACTATACTCTCTATACTATACCTATTCTATACTAGACTAATCTATACTATTCTATCTGTACTATACTTATTCTATACTGTACTATCTATACTATACTTATTCTATATTCTATTCTACTATACTATTCTGTACTCTATTCTACTATACTATTTTATACTCTATTACATGATACTGTACTATACTATGCTATATTATATATATCTATACTATACTTATTCTATATTGCACTATCTACACTATACTTATTCTATACTATACTTCTATACTATTCTATACTCTATTCCATTATACTGTACTATACTATGCTATATTATATATATCTATACTATAGTATCTATACTGTACTTATTCTATACTATACCATCTATACTATACTTATTCTATACTATTCTATACTCTATTCCATTATACTTTACTATACTATGCTATATTATACTATACCCTACAAAAAAAACAACATTTTAGATTCCCAACATTTTTGCCCATAAAGAAAGCAGCATATTATGTAAAAGACCACTTTTCAGGCAAAAAACACAATGAAGGCGGTTGGATTTTGCTGCAGAAAGAAGGAGCAAGTACGATAGTCAAAGTCTCCAGAAGAACCGTGGCTGGTTCTACAAGATGCTCAATTAAACTTACCAGCTGATTTCCTTATAAAACTACACAAATTGTACCAAATATTGACTGTTTTATTTACTACTGTTTACTGCTCTTTATTGTATTTTCCCCCATGTAGAAACATTTAATTTAATTATTTTGAAGGCATCTTTGCTCTACAGCATTTCTTTGCATGTGCCTTTTGCACAGTACCGTAAGTGATAAGAGCAACTAATTTGTTTTGTAGAAGTTCCATAACATTAAATGCAACAATAAAAGGATGAAATATACAGCACAGCATGAAATCGTTGGTAAATTGCTGTGGTAGTAAAAGACTGACGTATGCGGTTTTTAGAAAATAATGAACGTTGTGATGGTAACAGTAACTCTCTTTTGCATTTCCTATAACAGCATGTTAAGTGTTTTATGACAATCTGTTTGATGAATTAAATCCATCTCTCTCTCAGTCTGAAAAGAACACGGAATAAACACTTGAAAATAAAGAAACCCCTATACAAGAAGACATCTCCTTAGACAGGATTAGGTGCACTTTAGCATAAGCCTTCAAATGGCTGACGTTTGAGTAAGAACAAGAGTGATGTGTAGTGTTTTGAACACAGCAATTGCTGAAGCAGATTTTTTTCAAAATAGATTTGTAGACAGTGTGTCTGACTGGCACTTTCACTGGAACACACCCAAATCTCACTCACACACACACACACACACACACACACAAGACAATGCTGGTGTGGTATCGGAACTTTTATAAGTGGTATGTAAGAGTCGAGAGAATTCCATGTAGGCTGGTAAAGTTTCAATTTGACAACAATACATATATGAAGGTGTGTTGCCTCAGCTGGCCCTCACTGTCTGCTTCCCAACACACAAACTCACAACCTGTAACATTTCATAAACAAGCGTAGATCTTTATTTAGCTTAGCAGTGCAGCACGGTTTGGAACTAGCATTCCTAAATATCCACATATTTGAAAATGTGCCTTTACTTTACACAATTGAGGGCTCTTGAACTGTAACGGTAGATGCTTACACTGGTTTCAATGACTGAGTTATAAAATTTCAGCTTCTTGTAGCTCTGTACACATTCATTTATAAAGTGTACACTGGTTTCGAATGACTCGAAAATTTAAAGTTGGCTCAAAAGAATAAATACTCAAATCACAGCAATATATGAAACGTATGTCTGGAAGCATAAGATCCCGGGCATCCCGTTGAGGAGCTCATATGGGTCTACACTGTAAATAAGGCTCATTTTATCCATATGTTGTTGCTTGGCATTCATCTGAACTTTGCTGCAGAGCAACGTCTTGTCCTTTGATTGGCTTTTAAGCAGGATACTTCTGAAAAGCCACAAAATAAAACATCGGGGTTACGCATGTAACCCTGTTCCCTGAGAAGGGAACAAGACATTGCATTTAGCAGTATGGGAACGCCTTGTGCGTGACCGATATCTGAAGCTTGTGTAAAATCATGCCTCTACTTATAGGCCTGCCATGATCAGGTGACGTGGCAATTAAGCGCGTCGCATGATATATATATGGCACCTGTGAACCACGCCGCCAGCCTCTATTATCTGAAGCGAAGACGCAATTCACAGGCCAGCCCCGGTATGACAATGCTATGCAACGTCTCGTTCCCTTCTCAGGGAACAGGGTTACATGCGTAACCCCGACGTTCCCTTTCAAAGGGAACTTCGACGTTGCATTTAGCAGTATGGGAACGGGAATACCCACTCCGTCATACCGAGGGTACGGCCTGTTCAAAAATACCCAAACCCGAGGGTCAGTGCAGGACACTTGAACCTGGGGAGGGATGAATATCCAGGCTGTCATAACAGAATGACCGTGTGAGGCATAGACCACCCCGCACACACATCCTGCAAGGAACCCCTTTGGACAAAGCCTTCGTCAATCCCAGTAGAGATGCACTGCTTTGACACAGCATCACTTTTTCTGTCGCCGCCAAAGCAGACTAGTAGCTGCTCTGACTTACGCCACTGGCCGGAGCGGTGGACGTAAGTACAGAGAGCGCTTACTGGACACAGCAGGTGCATCCTCTCTTGTTCTGATCAGAGGACAGAGGAGGGGAGAAAGCCTGCAACACCACAGGGTGGGCAGCCAATGTAGGCACTTTAGGAATATAATCCGGCCTAGGATACAGGAAGGACTTGGTTTATCTAGGGGTAAAGTCAAGGCAGGAGGGGCAACAGGGAGAGCTTGTAGACCTCCCACTCGCTTGAGAGATGTCAGGGCCTGTAAAAGAGCTACCTTTAGAGTCAGAAGCTCCTCAGAGGCTGACTCTAAGGGCTCAAATGGGGTCCCTGACAGACCTTCCAAGACCACAGCAAGGTCCCAGGAAGGTATGCATGGCCTGCAGATGGGCCTCAGCCGTCTGACACCGCACATGAACCTCGAAGTTAGCGGATGTTGCCCCACAGAGGCTCCATCGACAGGGGCAGGGCTGGCCGAGACGGCGGCCACGTAACCCCGATAGTAGAAGGAGCCAACCTGCTGAGAAACGTTCTTGTCAGAACTCCAGGACTGTAGCGATTGCGCAGTTCACTGGGTGTAGCTGACGTTCCTCACACCACCAGACAAAAAGGTGCCACTTGAGCGCATACAATTTCCTTGTAGATGGGATCCACTCTAGGGGCTCGAAGGGGCAGTTGACAGACCTTCCAGGACCACAGAATGTCCCAGGAAGGTATGCACAGCCTGCAGATAGGCCTCAGCCATCTGACACCACGCATGAACCTCGCAGTTAGAGGATGCTGCCCCACAGAGGCTCCCACAACAGGGGCGTGGCTGGCCGAAATGGCGGCCACATAACCCTGATTGTAGAAGGAGCCCACCCCGGTGAGAAATGTTATTGTAGAAACATGGTCACTACCACCTCAGTCGTGTGACCAGAATCTATTAGCTGGCGCCCCTCAGGGGCCAGACCCACAGCTTCCTTAGTTCTTGCCAAGGATGATAAATCAACCCTGCGGCTTTGAGGCGGTAGGTCCCTAAGGACTCAAATGGGGCACCTGACAGACCTTCCAGGACCACAGGAGGTCCCAGGAAGGTATGCGCGGCCTGCAGATGGGCCGCAGCCGTCTGACACCACGTACGAACCTTAAAGTTAGAAGATGTTGCCCCACGGAGGCTCCATCAACAGGGGCGTGGCTGGCCGAAATGGCGGCCACATAACCCTGATTGTAGACGGAGCCCAGCCCGCTGAGAAACGTTCTGTTAGAACTCCAGGACTGTAGCAATTGCGCAGTTCACTGGGTCTAGGTGACGTTCCTCATGCCACAAGACAAAAGCTGACACCTGAATGCATTTGATTTCCTTCTGGATGGGATCCACCCCAGGGGCTCGAATGGGGCAGCCGACAGACCTTCCAGGACCATAGAAGGTCCCAGGAAGGTATGCATGGCCTGCAGATGGGCCGCAGCCGTCTGACGCCACGCATGAACCTCAAAGGTAGAGGATGTTGCCCCACAGAGGCTCCATCAACAGGGTCATGGCTG
Organism: Ameiurus melas; assembly: GCA_012411365.1. Classification (NCBI taxonomy): domain Eukaryota; kingdom Metazoa; phylum Chordata; class Actinopteri; order Siluriformes; family Ictaluridae; genus Ameiurus; species Ameiurus melas. The sequence continues at coordinate 5,432,555 of CM022767.1, forward strand.
GCCGAAACGGCGGCCAAGTACCCTGATAGAAGACGGAGCCTAGCCCGCTGAGAAACGTTCTGTAAGAACTCCAGGACTGTAGCAATTGCGCAGTTCACTGGGTCTAGGTGACGTCCCTCATGCCACAAGACAAAAAGCTGACACTTGAGTGCATACGCTTTCCTTGTGGATGGTGCTCTAGCTTTTAACATGGTTTCAACAATCTCAGTTGAGACCCCAATCTATGAGCTGGTGCCCCTCAGGGACCAGACCCACAGTTGCCGGGTTCTGGCCAAGCGTGATAAATCAGCCCTTCGGCCTGAGACAGTAGATCCGCTCTAGGAGCTCGAATGGGGCAGCCGACAGACCTTCCAGGGCCATAGAAGGTCCCGGGAAGGTATGCGCGGCCTGCAGATGGGCCTCAGCCATCTGAGACAACGCATGAACCTCGAAGTTAGAGGACGCTGCCCCACAGAGGCTCCCTCAACTGGGCGTGGCTGGCCGAAATGGCGGCCACATAACCCTGATTGTAGGAAGAGCTCACCCCGCTGAGAAATGTTATTGTAGGAGCCCCAGGACTGTAGGTATTGCGCAGTTACTGGGTCCACAGTGAATCCCTGCGGACGGGAATCTCCCAAGGAGTGCCATCTCGCAGAGATATTATCTCTCAGAACCATGTTCGAGCTGCCAAAAAGGTGCTATTAGCACTTTATCTTGGCGAACTCCCGCTAGAGCTAGTGGGAGCAGTGATGGGGGCAGCATACAGATGTGACCTCAGCCACATGTGTGGATTCCACCCTAGGCTCCCAAGATACAGCTTTATCCAGCTCAGTGTTGATAGGATTGACACTACGCCTGTTGGGGATAAGACCGCCCTCATCGTAGTAGAATCCTATAACCCCTAGAAAAGTTGTCCACTGCACTGGAGAAAACCAACTTTTCTGAGATTCAACCTGAGCCCCCAGTTCTTCACGTGGCGAGAACAACATCTCAATGTTGAACCGCCAGCTCCCTGGATCGTGCTAGAATTAACCAGTCATCCAGGTAGCTTGGTACACAGATGCCCTGGAGTCCCAATGGAGCCAGAGTGACATCCATGCGCTTTCTTGGCGGGGGATAAAGCGAGCAATAATCCTATGCGGAAACATGCACCTTTTAGACCTATCGCCACAAACCAGTTCTCGAACTGGATCTGTGGCACGATACGTTTGAACATCAGCCTCTGAACCTGTATATCCGAAGAGTACGGTTCAGATGATGCAGATCTAAAATTGGCTGCATATTCCCACTTTTTGCGGAACAGGAAATAAAGGCTGTAAACCTCTCTCCCTGAGGAACGGGGTACATGTTTCAGGACCCCCTTGTCCAAAAGGGAGCTTACTTCCCGCGCTAACGTCGGGCTCTGGTCTGTGCTGACTTCTGTGGTGAGCACACCTGTAGAACGGGGGGTCGAGCTATAACTGGACCCGGTAACCCTTTCTATGGTAGACAGAACCCATGGAGACCCATTTGGCCGTAGCTTGCACGCTGCCCGATGGTCTTCTAGTGACGTTAGCTATTCCACATTCTATTGGAGAGAAGCATCAGATTTCCGTTGCCCTGTGACAGCTTGCTGACCAGGGAACACGAAAACTTGGGGACCACTTTGGCTAGGGGAGGCCCTACAGTAGCACTGGGGGCTACCTGCCCTAACAACCTCATGTCCCCGGATACATCCCTCCACAGCCCCTCAGGACCGCACTGAGGACCGCTTTTGCCTGCTTGGCCCTTATGACCATCCTCAGATCAGGCCCAACAGCAGACCGCGACTGTGGCCGCCCGGTTCCCCTGGCTGTCTGCGGGGGATGGCGGGCTGCCATACTCGCCTTCTGGGTTTCCCCCATACTAGTGCTGGCCCAGGCTCCACTCGTGGACCGGATGAGCTTGAGACAACTTTTTTGCCATAAGTTGAGCTCACTCAGCAGGTCTGCTTGGTAGGCAACACTGTCATTGTCTGCAGTGACCCACAAGCAAGACTACTACTGCATAGGCTTGCCCATCTTGGATGCAAGCCAGCCCCTGTAATTACCTGCCATCGGTGGAGAGAGGTAGCTAGCAAGCGCCTACTCCACCTCGGGCATAGCTAAGTAGCCATGCCATTCATTCCCACAATGGCCAAATAATCCAACATCGTGGAGTTATGACTATGGCTTAAGCATGGTTTTCTCAGAAGTGAGATTTTGTCATAACTTCTGGAAGACAGGGGAGTTTCTGCAGTGTGAAGTATTTACTTTCACTGGGTAATCACTTCAAGCAGCTCTTTATCCGCTCTCAGTTTTCAACGCATCCTTCTAACTCCTCCGAGTCAGAGAGGGGCGTTATTACCCCCTTGGCTTTCCATAGCGGGAGGAGGAGTCGCGACCGAACTCCAAAATCCAGCGGAGAGCTGAACCGGAAGACAGAGAGAAGAGAGAGCGCGCTCGTCTCCGGCTCCTCTTCCGGATTTAAAACCCCCCCCAACCTGAGACGGTTGGCTGCCTCGGCAGCGGACGGCCCAGATCCGGAGAGGCTTGAGACACTTGTCGAGCTTAGGCTTAAACGTCCGCTTACTCCGCAGCCTCTCGAGGTTGCCATCGCATACTACACCACTAACACTTCACCAAGAAAGTGTGCACTTTTCCCCGTGATGAAACGGGGCACGTTACACACATCTTTAACCTTTCTCTCTCATTACTTACCTCTCCTTTTCTTTAAAAAGGGATAGAAAAGTTAAGAGATTTTGAGAAAATATCGAGTAGAAATGAAGCGTTTTTGTCACACAAACAACAGACATGCAGTCTCGCTGAAGATAATAAGGCTGGCGGCGTGGTTCACAGGTGCCATATATATATCATGCGACGCGCTTAATTGCCACGTCACCTGATCATGGCAGGCCTATAAGTAGAGGCATGATTTTACACAAGCTTCAGATACCGGTCACGCGCAAGGCGTTCCCATACTGGTAAATGCAACGTCGAAGTTCCCTTTGAAAGGGAAGCAATCTTTCTCTACACTTTGGAAGTTAAACAAGTTCATAGCACGTAAACAAAGAACTAACCCTAGCAAACTTGCAGAACCTTCCCATAATGAACTATAATGTGATCTTGATTCCCAAGACATATACAGTGAGGGAAAGACGTATTTTATCCCCTGCTGATTTTGTACGTTTGCCCACTGACAAAGAAATGATCAGTCTATAATTTTAATGGTAGATTTATTTGAACAGTGAGAGACAGAATAACAACAAAAACATCCAGAAAAATGCATGTCAAAAATGTTATGAATTGATTTGCATTTTAATGAGGGAAATAAGTATTTGACCCCCTCTCAATCAGAAAGATTTCTGGTTCCCAGGTGTCTTTTATACAGGCAACGAGCTGAGATTAGGAGCACACTCTTAAAGGGAGTGCTCCTAATCTCAGTTTGTTACCTGAATAAAAGACACCTGTCCACAGAAGCAATCAATCAATCAGATTCCAAACTCTCCACCATGGCCAAGACCAAAGAGCTCTACAAGGATGTCAGGGACAAGATTGTAGACCTACACAAGTCTGGAATGGGCTACAAGACCACTGCCAAGCAGCTTGGTGAGAAGGTGACAACAGTTGGTGCGATTATTTGCAAATGGAAGAAACACAAAAGAACTGTCAATCTCCCTCTGCCTGGGGCTCCATGCAAGATCTCTCCTCGTGGAGTTGATCATGAGAACAGTGAGGAATCAGCCCAGAACTACACGGGAGGATCTTGTCAGTGATCTCAAGGCAGCTGGGACCATAGTCACAAAGAAAACAATTGGTAACACACTACGCCGTGAAGGACTGAAATCCTGCAGCGCCTGCAAGGTCCCCCTGCTCAAGAAAGCACATATACATGCCCATCTGAAGTTTGCTAATGAACATCTGAATGATTCAGAGGGCAAGTGTTGGTGAAAAGTGTTGTGGTCAGATGAGACAAAAATGGAGCTCTGTGGCATCAATTCAACTCGCTGTGTTTGGAGGAGGAGGAATGCTGCCTCTGACCCCAAGAACACCATCCCCACCGTCAAACATGGAGGTGGAAACATGATGCTTTGGGGGTGTTTCTCTGCTAAGGGGACAGGACAACTTCACCGCATCAAAGGGACAATGGACGGGGCCATGTAACGTCAAATCTTGGGTGAGAACCTCCTTCCCTCAGCCAGGGCATTGAAAATGGGTCGTGGATGGGTATTCCAGCATGACAATGACCCAAAACACATGGCCAAGGCAACAAAGGAGTAGCTCAAGAAGCAGCACATTAAGGTCCTGGAGTGGCCTAGCCAGTATCCAGACCTTAATCTCATAGAAAATCTGTGGAGGGAGCTGAAGGTTCAAGTTGCCAAACGTCAGTCTTGAAACTTTAATGACTTGGAGACGATCTGCAAAGAGGAGTGGGACAAAATCCCTCCTGAGATGTGTGCAAACCTGGTGGCCAACTACAAAAAACGTCTGACCTCTGTGATTGCCAACAAGGGTTTTGTCACCAAGTTCTAAGTCATGTTTTGCAGAGGGGTCAAATACTTATTTCCCTCATTAAAATGCAAATCAATTCATAACATTCTTGACATGCGTTTTTCTGGATTTTTTTGTTGTTATTCTGTCTCTTACTGTTCAAATAAACCTACCATTAAAATTCTAGACTGATCATTTCTTTGTTAGTGGGCAAACGTACAAAATCAGCAGGGGATCAAATACTTTTTTTCCCTCACTGTACACAGTAAAATACAATAAGCCAAGACAAACAGTCTGCGTCGATTAGCAATCAACAATATGCTGGCTTTGCTTGGTACAGCTGTTCTGATCATCAGCAGAAGGTTATAAGATGACGATCTGGTCTGGAATTAAAATATAAACCAAATAATTAATAACATCATATTTGTTGATCTTTTAACATTATGCTTGTCTGGGGTTTATGTGGAGAGCTGTGTGTGAGGTAAAACATCTAGCTAGCTAGGTAAGTAGTAAAGCCTGCGCCCTAAACAGCTCAATAGGTTCAAATGTTTACACAAATATATCAAGTGAAGGTAATGTAAGCTAGTGTGTAAGTCAATAAAAACAAAGAGTGATGAAAAGCAGACATACCAGGAAGTGACATTACAGGAAGAGAAACAATATCAACACAAGACAAGACAGCAGTCATGAGATATGGAGACAGGAGACATGTAGGAAGTTCACTGAACAACAAGAACTCAAAACAGGAGCATTTCCCTGTGAATATATCCCTTTAAGCACAAAAAATTGTCGCAGAGACATCAAATCATAAACCAAAATATGCAATCCTGCCTGAGTCTAATTTGAATGTTAATTTTCTTGAGGTGGATTAAATGTGCCTGTCTTTCTGCTCCTGCATTGAAAGTAAAAAAATAAAATAAAATAAATGATGTGTTTAAAAAAAAAAAAAAAAAAAAATGTAATCACCCCTAGCTCTTTTTGGAAATTATATTTCCAGGAATATTTCCACTTTCCTGTGATCATTTCCATTTTTAATCTTGTTCTCAGTGATGGATGGGCCAGAGGAGGGTGTGATAGAGAGCTGAGACTTTCAGAAACTCAGTCACTCAGCAGATGGACATTTCAGGACCAAAAAAAAAAAGTTTCTCCTTTATTCCTGTGAACTGTTGAATGAAACAGTGCGGCGCTGTTTAATCTCCACTCATGACTGAGGAAAAAAAAAAAAAAAAAAAAAAACGGGGGGTGGGGGTGTTGAATTGTATAAGCCTGAGGAAGGCCAGACATCTGCAGTACTTTTTTTTTTATATTTTCTAGACTTTAAAAGTATTAACTGAAGTGAACAGGAAACCTGGTGCATTTCTGCTCCATTATGGCCAGTACAGAAGATAGCTGATGAAAAAAAAAAAAAAAGAGTGCCATAAAACAATACTAAAGTGCCACGGACTGCAGTTTCACTTCTCATGAGCATCTAAAAGTGTCGTACGGTCACTCATTTTCCTTGCTGAAGTTCTAAAGTTCAAGCGGGTCTCTGTAACCGCATACGCTGGAAAAATGACTAGATGTAAAGAAGATGCGATCCTCGCAGGCAATTGCGTTTTAGAATGCCAGTAAATGCTATTTAGCTGGGGGGGACACAGAGGCAGCGCCGCATTAACTGCCCTCCATTTCCTGATAGCTGCTTTAAACCCAGATGTGGTGAGGTTTTTAGACTCATCTCCTCACATCAATGACCTTTATCTGCTGCTATAAGGCATCTTTAATGCAAGCAAGCATTTAGAAATCATCAACAACTACTTTAAGTACTTTAATGTCCTTTACGCAGCAGGGCCTGGCGAGTCAGAAACTCAGACATGGCTCTGTAAATCATCAGGAACTCAAGGCCACCAAATGATACACATTGTATAAATATATTGTTGTTTATCATTTTTGCAATCCAAAATAATACTTAAAAAAATAGACAGAGCTTCATATTCTCTCTGCAGATGTTTCCTTTGGTTCTTTTTAGACTACCACTTGTTTTAGAGTACCACTCATGTTTTAGATTATTGTCTTCTTTTCAGCAACAAATAAAACACCTGGGTGCATATTGTTATAGATAATTATATCATGGTCTGTCCGAATATTCCATTCTGATTGACTGGAAGGTATGCGTTAAACCCGCATACATCACAAGTAGTTCCAGTCAGTTTAATCACAGTCCTAAATTAATGCACTGCCTATGGACAAACTGTAACCATAGTAACCTACAGTTAAACTCACAGCATTTTTATGAGTGGAGACGCGGCACAGACCCAGGTAATTTACACATGCACACACGCAATCTCTCTCTCTAATAACTATTTAGTACAGTATAATTCATTCAAATAAATGTAATCTTATCTCGAATAAATGTAATCTAATCTCTACACTACTTTATCTCTGCACAATCCAGAGAGGGCAGAGTTCTAGATGTAATAACCTGTATATATTTTATATATATATATATATATATATATAAACACATAAATCATGGTAAATTTTTGTTATTATATTTTTTGTTAATATATATATATAAATAAAATAACAAAAATTAACCATGATTTTTATCTTTCAGTCAAATTTGCCACTGCAACGATCAGTGACAGTTTAAACTGACATTTAAACCACATGACCATGGTATAAATGGGATAAGACATGGTTAGGTGTGCGTGACACGATTTTAAAACACTCCATGTAGGCAACCACCCGACACGAAGCAGATTCTTTGCCACCATTTTGTGCATTAAAATCATGTAAAACACACCTAGCTGTGGATTATCCTTTACACAATCGGTGACAGGGTAGAGTGATGCAGCCAGACAGGAAGTCTGCATTTTTTTCCCTTCTCAAAAGGATTTTTCTAATTATTTTATTCCCATACCACAGGGATATTTCTCAATTGTGTTTATTATTTATTGCACAATGCTTATCTTCATGGATGTTTCTGTGGAGCGTCCATGAAACAAATTAGTTCATGCTATCACTTATAGCAGCTATAAACAGTCATTCCTTCATCATCCTGTTTTTTTGACCTATTTTGAAATAATAACATGAAAAATGCAGATTGTCACAATGTGTCACACAGAGTAAGGCAAAGTTCCCTTTCAGTGGGAGCACAATGCTGTGTGAGCTCCATACTGTGGGAAGCGCCCTCATGCATCACCAGTATCTGAAGCTTGTGTAACATCATGTCTATGTATAGGCCTGCCATGATCAGGTGACTGCATGTCTCTATCTTTTCAACAAAAAAATCTCTTTACTTTTCTTTAGCTTTAAAAAAAATTTATAGAGAGAGAAAAGTATGACTGAGAGAGAATTCAGGAAGTGTGTTACACCTTGCTCATGGTTCATCACGGGGGGGACAGATAAACTTTCTTTGTGAAGTGTCTAGGGATTGAGCATTCCAGGGCAGCCCTCGAGAGGTCTGACTGTGCAGATTGTGAATGCCTTCAAATTAGGCAGCTCCGCTCACAACTTGTTCTCTTCTCGACCAAAGGGAGTTGGGCCTGGAAGAGGTGCAGGAGATGAGCGTTGCTCTATGTATTGCTCTATAGTCTATAGTTCCTCTATGGAAAGCCTAAAAAAAAAAAAATCCTCTCTGATTCTAGGGAGACAAAAGGGTGTGCCAAAAACTGAGAGCAGCACTCTCTGCATATAAAGAGCTGCTTAAAGTGATTACTAAGGCTGGATAAGCTTTTTTCTCCCCTGTGAAAAAAAGGCGAGTGTGGCCAGGGGAACCGGGTGGCCACAGTTGCAGACTGCTAATAGGCCTGATCTGAGAATGATCATAAAGAGCAAGTGGACAAAGAAGGAGCAATTCTTAGGGGCCACAGAGGGACGTATCAGGGAACATGAGGTTGCTAAGGCAGTTATCCCCCAGTACTATTGTAGGGCCTCCCCTAGCCAAGGCTGTCCTCACTTTTGAGTGTTCTCTGCTCAGTGAGTAGTCACAGGGCAACGAATATCTGATGCTTTCTGTCACTAAAAGACTGTCTGGCAGCGTGGAAACAACTGGCCAATGTGTCTCCATGGGTTCTGTCTACTGAAGAAAAGGGTTACCGGGTCCAGTTCAGAGCTCGACCTAGAGCAGAGCTCGACCCCCTGCACAGAGCAGAGCCCAATGTTTGCATGTGAAGTAAGATCCCTCTTGGACAAAGGGGCCATAGAACATGTACCTCGTTCCTTGAGGGAGGGAGGATTTTATAAGCGTTATTTCCTAGTCCGCAAAAAAGAAGGAAGTATGCGGCCAATTTTTCATCTGTGTTATCTGAACCATACTTTTCGGACATACAGGCTCATGATGCTGATGCTCAAACTTATCATTCCACAGATTCAGTTAGAGTACTGGTTTGTGGCGATAGATCTAAAAGATGCATATTTCCGCACAGGAACTATGGAAACTGTGGGTCTGGCCCCTGAGGGGCACCAGCTCATAGATTATGGTCTCACAACTGAGGTTGTAGAGACCATGTTGAACCCTAGAGCACCATCCATGGGGAATTTGTATGTGCTCAAGTGCCAGCTTTTTGCCTTGTGGTGTGAGGAATGCCAGCTAGACACAGTGAACTGCGCAATAGTTACAGTCCTGGAGTTCACATGAGGACATTTCTCAGCAGGGTTGGCTCCTTCTATAATTAGTGTTTACGTGGCCACCTTTTTGGTCAGCCACACCCCTATTGATGGAGCCTCTATGGGGCACCATCCTCTAACTTTGAGGTTTCTGGGAGCTGAGGCCCATCTGCAGACCTTGCATACCTACCAAGGACCTTTCTGTGGCTTGGAAGGTCTGTCAGCTGCCCCAATTGAGCCCTTAAAGTCAGCCTCAAAGAAGCTTCTGGCACAAAAGGTAGCTCTTCTGCTGGCCTTGGCATCTCTCAAGCGAGTAGGAGAACTATAAGCTCTCTCTTTTGTCCTTTCCGGCCTTGATTTTGCAAATGAATTAACCAAGGCCTTCCTGTATCCTAGACCAGATTATATTCCTAAATTGCCTACATATGCTGCCCAGAAAGTAGTGTTGCAGGCTTTCTGCATTCCTGCATTCCTCGCACCAGAACAAGAGAAATTGTACCTATACGTCCAATAAGAGCTCGCTTTACTTATGTAAAGTAGAGGTGATACTGTGTTGAAGCAACACATCTATAATTGGATAGATGGAGCAATTTCTATCATATAAGAAGCATGCGGTATCGCTATTCCTCTGGGCACAAGCGCTCATTCCACTAGGGGTGTAAGGGTTACCCTTACAGGATGTGTGTGCTGCAGCAGGGTAGTCTACAGTGACCTGCAGTGTATGCTGCAGCAGGATAGTCTACAGAGTCTTGCAGTGACCCTCGGGCTCAGATATTTTTGTACTGGTCATTCCCTCAGTATGACGGAGTGGGTATTGTCGTTCCCACAGCTTGGAGCTCATATAACATTGAGTTCCACGTAAAAGGAAACGTCCGGGATATATAACCCTGTTCCCCGAGAAAGGAATGAGACCTTGGATAGCTTTGTTATACTGGGCATGCCTGTGAATTGCTTCTTCGCTTCAGAGGTTGATGGTGCGGTTCACAGGTGCCGTTTTTATATCATGCGACACGCTTTATTTCCATGTCACCTGATCACGGTAGGCCTACAAATAGGCATGATGCACTTCTCACAGTGTGGAGCTCACGCAACGTCTCATTCCCTTCTCAGCAAGCAGGGTAACCCAGACGTCCTCTGTCCTGAAGACTTTCTTGTGGTGGAAAATGTACTGACAGGTGAACTTGTTTCCCATGCTGAGAGAGGACTGAGAGAATGAAGTAAAATTTGTCTTCCTTTTCCAGTGCCAGAATTTTTGTTTGTTTCTTTTGCAGTTTTTGAGATGCGGTTTTGAGGAATGTAGGAATGAGAATTTGCTGAGACCTGGCAACCGTACTTATAATTTTGACCCCAGCTCTGAGGCTCAAGGGCAAACTACACATCGCACACACAGACTGAATCTCTTAGGTTTTGAAACGAAGCATTGATTTTATTGATTTTCCTTTTTTTTGTACTCTGTGGTACTGACCATTTTGCCTCTTAATGTGATTGAGTCTGTGCAGTTTGCAAAGAAAGTTTTGTTGTCTAGGTCACTGTTTTACACTTTTCATTTTACCTTATGAGAGAAATTACTAATTTTTACTTTGTAATAATTTCCTTCTTGTTCATGTTCATGTTCATTTGAGGATAACACCTAAGAAAGCCATGTCATGTCACTGAGATCAGTACAGAATGTTTATCTGCTTACAGAGACACAAACATGTTCTGTCCAACATCGTAAAACAAATCCTGTTTGAACTGGCTCAAGCAGAATTATGTCATGCTCTGCTTTTTGTATATATAATAGTGGTTTAGTACAAGGGCTTCAGAGAGCTCTCAATATTCTATCCTGTATTAACCATCTTTCTGTAATAAACCTTTTTTACCTTCAGAAGACGAGTCTGTGAGTGTTGTCTAATTTCCACGACAACCTTTAACCTGGGTAAATTTGTATTAAAAAAAGTATCTTGGCTAAGCTTTGACATACCAGCCCAGCCTACTGGTATCTGGGGACACACACCACATAATATGTATTAAAACAATTTTAATAAAAAAAAAAAAAAACATGACTGGTTTCATACAAGTCCACCCAGAGTCTGCTTGCACTCAGAGTTTGAGATGAATTTTGTCACAGTGTAACTTACTCCACGGAATATGTGTCCGCTACTTGTTGAAATCATACCCAGTATATTCTAACCTGATTTAGAAAATTATTTAAAACACCTTTTTCTAAAAATCAGATATCCATGCTGTTATTTTCTCAGCATGGCTACAGTAATAAATACGGAGTAATTAAAACATTATTTTATAATATTAATGAACACAGCAGGAGCAAGTTTCTTTTTCTGCAGTTCATGCAGAAACATGATCAAATTATTGGATTGGATTTATTTACAGAAAATGACAAACATGATATTGTAGCAGTGAATAGAAAACGGCGGGCTTTTTTTTAACAGCTTTAGCTGCTATTTCAATTATCAGTTTAATCAGCCTCTCTACTTTACCTCCCTTTTCTTCTAATGGGCTCCCATGTCAACCATAGCAACTCAATAAAAACTAAATAAATAAAATATAAATTCTAAAGCATCCAGTAATTGTTCGAGGTGTGTGTGTGTGTGTGTGTGTGTGTGTGTGTGTGTGGGTGGATGCATTTAAACAGTAGTTACAGTGCAGACAGACATGCTTCAGTACAGGAACTATTTGATATACTGTACATGTACCTTTTTTTCCTTTTTACCCCATCATCATTCTCATCCACAGAATGGTTCAAAAGAAACATAAACCTATGCTCATCAAGTCAATGATACAATTTTTCAAATTTAGTAGTCAAAAACATCACCACTCCAATTTGACAACGGCAGATTTGTGAGATTTCAGACTACTAAAGTCATACGAATGAAAATAACACTTTAGGTTAGGTTGGATAGGTCGGGCAGGTTAATTGTTTTTCCATTTATTTACAACTTCATGTCAATTTCACCATGAGGCTGTTTTGTATGCTGAAGGAAACATCTGGGTTACCCTGTTCCCTGAGAAAGGAACGAGACGTTGCAAGAGTTTCAAACTGTGGGAATCGCCCTCGCGTGTGACCGTTATCTGAAGCTTGTGTGAAATCATGCCTATTTATAGGCCCGACGCCGTTTGTTGTTTCGCCTTGCAAAACCTGTCTGCGAGGCGTTTGTGTCATGATGGAGCAAATTGTTTTGTGTTTTTGGAATGTGTTGTTTTGATCATTCCTAATCACGGTGCCTCTCGCCCTCGGTTCTTCTTTGCCTCTGGTAGAATAGAGGTCTTTAGTTCTTACATCACCAGAACCTACATAATGTTTTGATTTTATGTGTGACCCATTCCAATTGACAGGTATATATATATATATATATATACACACACACACATACATACACACACACACATACTATGTTTTCTGAATCTTTAAACTAAGAAGCTTCATTGAACGATGGTATGAGTGGGACAAGAAGAAATCATCGAGAGCAGGGTTCAAATTTGGTTCTGACTGGTATTGGACAAATAGCTTAACAGTTTCCTGGTGGCAGAAGCAGGGGTATGAACAGAGGTAAGTGAATGATTTAAATTATTTTTACCTCAGTGAAGATATCTGGATAAGTCTTGAAGTATTGGTTGAAATATTACATTTGGCTCACAGTGTTTCCATGAACACAGTGTCTAACAGACACTATCCATATGTGATTCAACAAATTCTATTGCTACTTATTGCTACATAGGTTGTAATATCACGCTGTTTTAGTCCACTGCGTTTTTCCCGCAGACGCAGGTTACCACGTGATTGGACGAAATATCTGATTGAACATGATAACCAACACTGCCTGATATAATTTAATGAATCACAAGAGTATAAGTCGTAAGCTATGGGTGGAAATGGTTAGTGTAAAAACACACCAAAGCCAGTGGTTATTGAGCAAACAGAAAACAGTGGATTAGCCAAGCTCGGGCTCAGAGCCAGAAGGAGCCAAAGCACGCTCTAGCACCGATTCCAATATCGCACTGCCATTCATACAAGTAGGAACAGGTTTTAGATCGAAACCTCCTAGTATTATAGAAATAAAAGCGATATGTGATACTTTGCCTTTGACAGGTAAACCTGGTCATTTTGTCGATTCACTTAAACTGCAGACCAGATACGCTCAGTTAGCGGGTATTTTGTTAAAAGGTCCTTGGTCATGACGTTACCGAGGAGCTCTTACTTGCAGGCTCATGAATCCTCTAGCTCATTTTAATTAGCTCCCAGTGTGAATGGGAAAACAATTAACATTTGCCTTTAACCAGAGAACATTTTTAGTGTATTTACTCTAATGTAACATGATGATAGTGCTTATTATTTATTTTTATTTTTTTGGATAATAAAGATTCCCTAGTTGTACTGTGTTGGTGCATGCTGGGAGATGTAGTCAGGAAGCACTCCTAGTACAACCATGGCACTGAACTTAAGATATTTATCCTGTGTGTATTATTTTTAGCTACTATCATACTTAAAAACGTTGAAAGAATATTCGCATCGGGTGCACTCAGCCGATCCGGAGATCATGTTTTAGAACAAATTTGTCGTCTTCCCTTTTCAACCTACTAGGTCGAGATTTAATGTTTAAATTGAAGTTCTCTTACAATGCATTATGGTAGATTCACTCTGTTAACGCAATCTAATCTGTATTCTCCTTCCGTCTGCCATGTGGGTGATGACGAGCACGAGTCTGCACGGAGCATCCGCTGCCTGAAGCATTCGAAGCGGTGCCTAAAACGTTATGGTACACTAATGAAAGCATACTGATGAAGTAGGCCTCATTGAGGTAACCCCTTAACTTAACAAGTGGTAATAAATAATCCATTGTCATCATAATGTGTAGCGTACAAAGTTATCTGAAGTGATTTTTTTTCCATGAAACAATGACTAATTCACATAATGAACATCATTATTCTTTTTCAGTCTTTAAATAGATTCAAGATCTTTAAAAAAATAAATAAATAAATAAATAAAAACACAGCTTTTCATTTATAAAATACATTAAACACATCAAACATCACACGTATGCAATGCAGGAGGAAGCAGATGCAATTCCAGACTTTATTAAAGAAACATGCAGTAAGAAAACAAATCTTTGAAAAACAGGAATCGGAACTAGACCAGTGAATATACAAACAATAACCAGGGCCGGGGAACATACGACGACACATGAAGAACAAGACCAACAAAAACCTAACAAAGGCTGTGTCCTGATCAACTCCCTAGCTCACTACCTAGTAGTGAATCATTATATCATGTACATGAGTTCAGGCACTGGTAAGGACCTTGGCTCACTACACATTGGGACACTGATAACTCAATTTCCGGCAACATGACTACATACTCACGTGATACATCACCCAACGTTAAAAAACCTTAAAATAAATATATAAATAAATAAATAAATAAATAAATAAATAAATATCTATCATATACAGTGGTGTGAAAAAGTGTTTGCCCCCTTCCTCATTTCCTGTTCCTTTGCATGTTTGTCACACTTAAGTGTTTCGGAACATCAAACCAATTTAAACAATAGTCAAGGACAACACAAGTAAACACAAAATGCAATCTGTAAATGAAGGTGTTTATTATTAAAGGTGAAAAAAAATCCAAACCATCATGGCCCTGTGTGAAAAAGTGATTGCCCCCCTTGTTAAAACATACTATAACTGTGGTTGTCCACACCTGAGTTCAATTTCTCTAGCCACACTCAGGCCTGATTATTGCCACACCTGTTCACAATCAAGGCATCACTTAAATAGGAGCTGCTTGACATAGTAAGGTCCACCAGAAGATCCTTAAAAGCTACACATCATGCCGAGACCCAAAGAAATTCAGGAACAATTGAGAAAGAAAGTAATTGAGATCTATCAGTCTGGAAAGGGTTATAAAGCCATTTCCAAAGCTTTGGGAATCCAGCGAACCACAGTGAGAGCCATTATCCACAAATGGCGAAGACATGGAACAGTGGTGAACCTTCCCAGGAGTGGCCGGCCGCCCAAAATTACCCCAAGAGCGCAGCGACGACTCATCCAAGAGGTCACAAAAGACCCCACAACAACGTCCAAAGAACTGCAGGCCTCACTTGCCTCAGTTAAGGTCACGCGTTCATGCCTCCACCATCAGGAAAAGACGGGGCAAAAATGGCCTGCATGGCAGAGTTCCAAGGAGAAAACACTGCTGAGCAAAAAGAACATCAAAGCTGGTCTCAATTTCTCCACAACACATCTTGATGATCCCCAAGACTTTTGGGACAACATTCTGTGGACCGATGAGACAAAAAGGGAACTCTTTGGAAGGTGTGTGTCCAAGTATATCGGGCGAGAAGGAACACCGCCATTTCCCAAAAAGAACATTATACCAACAGTAAAATATGGTGGTGGTAGTGTGATGGTCTGGGGCTGTTTTCTGCTTCAGGACCTGGAAGACTTGCCATGATAAAAGGAACTATGAATTTCTGCTGTCTACCAAGAGATCCTGAAGGAGAATGTCCGACCATCTGTTAGTGTACTCAAGCTGAAACGAACTTGGGTTCTGCAGCGGACAATGATCCTAAACACACCAGCAAGTCCACCCACACGAATGGCTGAAGAAAAACAAAATGAAGACTTTGGAGGGCCTAGCCAAAGTCCTGACCTGAATCCTATTGAGATGTTGTGGTATGACCTTAAAAAGCCGTTCATGCTCGAAAACCCTCTAATGTAACTGAATTAGGACAATTCTGCAAAGATGAGTGGGCCAAAATTCCTCCAGGACGCGTGTAAAAGCCTCATTGCGTAATTTCGCAAACGCTTGTTTGCAGTTGTTGCTGCTAAGGGTGGCCCAACCAGTTATTAGGTTTAGGGGGCAATCACTTTTTCACACAGGGCCATGATGGTTTGGATTTTTTTTCACCTTTAATAATAAACACCTTCATTTACAAATTGCATTTTGTGTTTACTTGTGTTGTCCTTGACTATTGTTTAAATTGGTTTGATGTTCCAAAACACTTAAGTGTGACAAACATGCAAAGGAACAGGAAATGAGGAAGGGGGCAAACACTTTTTCACACCACTGTAGATGTGTTCATTTAAATACATGTATTTCAGTCATGGTACTTCAAGCAGGATCGTAGGCTAGTTAGTGGATATAAATAAATAAATAAATAAATAAATAAATACATGGACAATCATTTGAGAGCTAAAACAATGATAACAAGCTACTTACATTTACTGTAGAGATGAAGGTGGATGAGAGTTTGTCTGCCATTTTTTTTCTAGCTGAAATGCTTCAGAAAGCATGACATCATTTCCAGTAAGGGAATATAGTGACCATTGATGCACCTTGTTTTTTGCAATGCACGGTGGGATTTTATTAAATTTTTTTATTTTATTTTTAGGGAGCAAATATTCCAGTGCACTGGAAGGATTTTGCGATTGAGACAGCCCTTAAAATGGCCAACTCCCTGATCAGTACCCTGATGACTGAACTATAGAAAGCTGGTTAAATAGGAGTACTGATTTGGGGTAACACAAAACAGCTGTGAATGCACCGTGAGGCATGTGACAGGGTCATGTGACATGCTTGGGCTGATGGGTGATATAGTCCAGCGCTGATTTCGGCATAACCCTGATACATAAAAGGACGTACACTGGCTGATGAAGTCCTGTGGTTTTAAAATGTCAGAATAGGACACTCCCATTCAATGTGCTGAAAAGCACACGAGCCAAATCATTCACAAAGTTCCACATCAAAATAGTCTATACTTCAACAACAAGAGATTAAAAATTTAAAGGCTTTTATTTTTTTTTCTTTCTACAGACTGATATGGCTGTTTGATAATGATAAGGAAATGGTCCATATTGACAAACTGGCTCGTTAAAACTGGCTAGTTAGCACAGGAAACACAGTGCATCTCCTAAATCGTCCTAAAGACAATGTCATTTGCAGCCGAGTCTGAGATCTGACAGGACAAGCAGGTGCAATGAGAAATACACTGTGATAGCAAACAAAAATCCACTGAAAGGAGTAAAACTATTTGATTATGGATTGGCGGTTGTCCAGACTGCTTTAAAAAAAAAAAATCAGACACCAGGAGAAAAAAAAACAAAAAAACATCAAACACCAGCAAAGGATGTGTAAATCAGAAAAACTGATTTTTTTTCTTTTTCATTTTTTGGATAAAATGCCTGAAGTCTTTTTGCTTGGATGTTTAATTTATTCACTCAACTCTCCAGTTGTTATGTCTGTGCTGTTAGAATGGTGCTGTGAAGTAGAGCTAAATAATTTCACCCACCGGTCTGTTGTAAATTTTTTATGTTTGTGTACTCACGGACTAGAAAATTACTCAAAATACCCATTATTAGTTAACTATAAATGATTAATGAATACCAAGTGTTATTAATTAGTGTAATGTAATCATTTCAATGGAAGAATGGTACCATGGTTACTATAAAATCTTCACTACAACAAAACATAAATAGCTAATAATCTCCTTAGCAAAGATTAAAAGAGATTAAAACTTGATTATTTCCGCCCTAGTGTAGTCATGGCCACCATTCCCACCCACCAGTCAGCTTACACTGAGCTGAATTGAAGGCTATCATGTGCTTCCTCTGAGGCACATAACGCCAGCTGACAACATCTTTTCTAACCGCTGCTGATGCAACATCAGGAGGTGTAACACACTTTGACGATGCGTAAGTTCCACGCTGTGGGAAACGCCTTCGCGACTGACCAGCATCTGAAGCTTGTGGAACATCATACCTATTTATAGGCCTGTTGTGATCAGGTGACATTTCAATGAAGCATGTCACATGATAGAAAAACGGCACCTGTGAACCGCACCGTCTGCCTGTATTATCCGAAGTATTCACAGGCATTCCTGAGGGAATCGGCCTCCTTCTGCGTGCACAAGCTCACAGACACTCGTGATTGGCTGGTGTCATCGTGATTGATAAAGGAGAGAGTATGGAATGACATTAGTGCCAAAAGTATTCAACGTAACTTGTTTCAAGAAACAAACAAAAATATACCACGAGAAAGAAGAAAAACACTCTGAAACTGAAAACAATTAACTCATGTGGGCGGGGCTTAACAGCAATTTACTGTCATTGGCTAGTGAGATTTGGTATATAACTGGATATTTTTTTTTATAACTGGAGCATACTTCATTCTCCTGTGGTGCCATTTTGCAAAGGTATTTTTTAAAATGCACATATATACTTTGCACTTTAAGCTTCTATCTACCAGTCAGTCATTACCCAGGATGCTTTTGCAATACAGACTGCCTTGGCCACTCAATATTCATGTTCTATTCATGCACTGACATATGAGAGCAAGCAGACTCGAATCCTCAGTACAGGATGGGATTTAGTCAGTGTTTAAAAATAAACTTTTTCAACCTTAAAGTGTAGGCCTTGTTCAGCTATACATGTTGATTACAGTACTGTAGGGTTTATCTAGCTGGAATGTGAAACAAAACAACAGCTTTTCACCCAGAAAGAACCTTCATTATCCTCAGAATGGGAAAACGTAACATATTTTATAAAACTGGACTAAAAAACTAAAGAATCAGTGGATCAGGGGGGTGTTAAACTTTTGAACAAGATGATTGGTGAAAAATTGTTATTATTTTGTTTTAAAATCTTTTTTTTTCATTTAGTACTGCTCTTCAGAAGCTACATAAGATATTTACATGTTTCTCAGAAGATTCTGCAAGCAGTATGTAAATGTATTAGCACAACTGGAATACACTCAAATTGTATATTTTACTTTCTTTAAATTTAATATTATTTTGCCAGTGCTTCCAAAACTAGAAAAAAATCAGAAGTAATATTTACTTGAACATGCTGGCATGGTTTTTGAACTCGATTTGCGTATGTGTGCACAGAACTTTAAGGCAAACCTATGCAGTAGTAGTCTTGCTTGTGGGTCACTGCAGACAATGACAGGGTTGCAGGACTACCAAGCAGACCTGCTGAGTGAGTTCGACATATGGGAAACAACAAAAAGTTGTTTCAACCTCATCTGGGCATCCACGAGTGGAGCCTGGGCAAGCACTAGTGTGAGGGAGACCCAGAAGGCGAGTATGGCAGCCCGCCAACCCCCGCAGACAGCCAGGGGAACCGGGCAGCCACAGTCGCAGTCTGCTGTTAGGACTGATCTGAAAATGGTCATAAATGCCAAGCAGGCAAAGAAGAGCTGAGGGGCCGTGGGGGGATGTATCTGGGGACATGAGGTTGTTAGGGCAGGTAGCCCCCAGTGCTACTGTAGGGCCTCCCCTAGCCAAGGCAGTCCTCAAGTTTTTCTGTTCCCTGGTCAGCGAGTTGTTGCAAGGTAGCGGAAATCTGATGCTTCCCTCCAATAGAATGTGGAATAGCTAACGTCACTAAAAGACCATCGGGCAGCATGCAAGCTACTGCCAAATGTGTCTTCATGGGTTCTTCATAGAAACGGTTACCGGGTCCAGTTGTAGCTTTTAGATCTGCGCCATCTGAACCCTACTCTTTGGACATACAGGTTCAGAGGCTGATGCTCAAACTTATTGTGACACAGATTCAGTTCGAAAACTGGTTTTTGGTGATAGGTCTAAAAGGTGCATATTTCCACATAGGAATATCGCTAGCTGTACCCCCTCGCACCTTCACAAAGTGCATGAATGTCACTCTGGCTCCATTGGGACTCCAGGGCATCTGTGTGCCAATCTACCTGGACGACTGGTTAATTCTAGCACGATCCAGGGAGCTGGCAGTTCAACATCGAGATGTTGTTCTTGCCCACATGAAGAGCTTGGGGCTCAGATTGAATCCCAGAAAATAACTTTTCTAGGAGTTATAGGATTCTACTACTATGAGGGCATTTCTATCCACAACAGGCATAGTGTCAATCCTATCAACACTGAGCAAGATAAAGCTGTATCTTGGAAGACTCCTGGGGTGGAGTCACACATGTGGCCGAGGTCACATCTGTATGCTGCTCCCCCCATCGCTCTGCTCCCAGAAGCTCTAGTGAGAGTTCGCCAAGACACTCTGCTAGTAGCACCCTTTTGGCAACTTGAACATGGCTCTGAGAGATAATATCTCTGCGAGATGGCACTCTTGGGGAGATTCCCGTCCACAGGGATCCACTGTAGACCCAGTAACTGCACAACAGCTACATTCCTAGTCAATTTCCCAGTCAATTTCTCAGCAGGGTGGGCTCCTTCTACAATCAGGGTTATGTGGCCGCCATTTCGGCAAGCCACGCCCCTGTTGAGGGAGCCTCTGTGGGGCAACATCCACTAACTTTGAGGTTCATGCGTGTAGTCAGATGGCTGAGACCCATCTACAGGCCGCGCATACCTTCCTGGGACCTTGCTGTGGTTTTGGAAGGTCTGTCAGGGGCCCCATTTGAGCCCTTAGAGTCAGCCTCTGAGAAGCTTCTGACTCTAAAGTTAGCTCTTTTACTGGCCCTGACATCTCTCAAGCGAGTGGGAGGTCTACAAGCTCTCTCTGTTGCCCCTCCTGCCTTGACTTTACCCCTGGATAAGCCAAGTCCTTCCTGTATCCTAGGCCGGATTATATTCCTAAAGTGCCTCCATCGGCTGCCCACCCTGTGTTGTTGCACGTTTTCTGCCCTCCTCTGTTCCTCACACCGGAATAAGAGAGGATGCACCCACTGTGTCCAGTAAGGGCTCTCTGTACTTAGGTCCACCGCTCTGGCCAGTGGTGTAAGTTGGAGCAGCTACTAGTCTGCTTTGGCAGCGACAGGAAAAGTGATGCTGTGTCAAAGCAGTGCATCTCTACTTGGATAGTGGAAGCAATCTCTAGGGCTTACGACACATGGTCTCTTATGCCCACATGTCTCTGGGCATAAGAGCTCATTCCACTAAAGCGGTCACCTCCTCGAAGGCTTTGTCCAATGTGTACCCTTGCAGGATGTTTGTGCGGCTGCAGGGTGGTCCACGCCTCACACAGTCATTCATTATTACAGCCTGGATATTCATTCCTCCCCGGGCTCAAGTGTCCTGCAGTGACCCTCGGGCTTGGGTATTTTTGAACAGGCCGTACCCACGGTATGACAGAGTGGGTATTCCCGTTCCCATACTGTTATGCTAAATGCAATGTCGAAGTTCCCTTTGAAAGGGAACGTCAGGATGAGAAGGGAACGAGAACGTCTCGTTCCCTTCCCTGAGAAGGGAACGAGACGTTGCATCGCACTGTCATACCGGGGCAGGCTTGTGAATTGCATCTTCGCTTCAGACAATAGAGGCTGGCGGCGTGGTTCACAGGTGCCACATATATATCATGCGAAGCGCTTAATTGCCACGTCACCTGATCATGGCAGGCCTATAAGTAGAGGCATGATTTTACATAAGCTTCAGATATCTATCACGCGCACAAGGCGTCCCCATACTGTTATGCTAAATGCACTGTCTCGTTCCCTTCTCAGGGAACAGGGTTACATGCGTAACCCTGACGTTTTGCAGAGGGGTCAAATACTTATTTCCCTCATTAAAATGCAAATCAATTCATAACATTTTTGACATGCGTTTTTCTGGATTTTCTTGTTGTTATTCTGTCTCTCACTGTTCAAATAAATCTACCACTAAAATTATAGACTGATCATTTTTATATAGATGCACTCATTTATATAGATATACATGACACTGGTAGTATATATATACATATATATATATATATATATATATATATATATATATATATATATATATATATATATATATATATATACAGTGCTGTGCAAACGTTTCAGCACCCTATTTTTTTAGTACAAACTTTGTTATAGATTTTTAATTTTATGTCTTCTAGATTATCGATTAAGTACAAAAACATTTTAGAATCCCACACATTAGTTTTCTAGCACAAAATAAAATGTTACAAAAAATACAAAAAACGTGTCTATGTCATTAAAGAAAGCAGCATATTACCTAAGAGACACTTTTCAGGCCAAATAAATGAATAAATAAATAAATAATGAAGGCTGCTGGGTTTTGCTGCAAAAATAAGAAGCAATTGCGACAGTCAAATTCTCCAGAAGTACCGTGTCTGGTTCTGCAAGACGCTCAATAACACTTACAGCTCATCTCCTTATAAAACTGCACTTACTGTACAAGAGACTACTATTTTTAACTTCATTGTTTTGACACACCAATTATTGACTTTGTTTCATTTACTACTGTTTACTGCCCTTTACAGTATTTTTTTCTAATGGAGAAACATTTAATTTCATTATTGTGAAGGCATCTCTGCTCTACAGCATTTCTTTGTATGTGCATAAAACAATGTTCCACAGTTCTGTATATATATATATATATATTCCTTGTGACCTTGCATACACCTGGGTGTGTGTGTCTGTACGTGCGCGTGTGTGTGTGTGTGTGTGTGTGTGTGCACGTCTGTGCGTGCGTGCGTGCGTGTGTGTGTGTGTGCGTGCGTGTGCGCAATAAAAACTCGAGTGTATCAGAGCATTTGTATCTGCACCTGTGTCGTTCTCTGGCAGTCCAATTTCATGGTGTGTCTTGCTTGTTTCCGCGAGATGTTTCCTTCTTATTGAACGCTTCGGATTTGATTTGCGCAGAGGCGGCGGTGATTGGAGCACACGCGCCAGCGCAAAAATAAATAAACAAACAAACCAACAAACAAAAAATACGTGGCACGTGCGCACAACTCGTTTAGGAATAAATCACAGAGGCATCCGCCGGTAAAATGACTTTCAGTGGCGGAGAGAGCATGAGTGCGGATAAACGACGATTCCCGAGATCAGGCTGATGTTCCGCTTTGTTTGCCTGTTCTGTTTTGTTTATGGATTTCTTATCCAGTTTAACACAGACCACACTCTAATATACACTGGGGTAAAACCAACCCAAATTGGGGGTATTTATAGCCCAATGGCTGGGTACATAAAGTATAGGACAGAACACATTTTGGGTTCAACTAACCCATCAAGTTTGGTTGTTCATTTTAACCCAGTAAATATGTTGTTTTTCATCCATCCGTCCATCCATCCATCCATCCATTTCTATACTGCTTATCCTTTTCAGGGTCACGGGGAAACCTGGAGCCTATTCCAGGAAGCATAGGGCACAAGGCAGGGTACACCCTGTACAGGGTGCCAGTCCATTGCAGGGCACAATCACATGCACACTCACACCCATTCATACACTTTAGATCAGCCTACCATGCATGTCTTTGAACTGGTGGAGAAAACCGGAGGAAACCCCTGCAGCACAGGGAGAACATGCAAACATTGCACACACAGGGCCACAGTCGGAATCGAACCCCCTACCCTGGAGGTGTGAGGCGAACATTATTTCATTAAATGGGTTAATATTTTCAAGGTTATTTTTACCCTTTCAAAATGTCAAATATCCCACATTATAAACAAAATACGTCAACATGGTATCTCCTTTATTTACTGTACACACAAGAAGAACGAAACACATGAGTAACCAACTAACGATCCAGTGGGCATTACAAACAAATAAGCTAAAGCTAACAAAGATAGCGGTGCATTTAATGTCACGTAAACTGGACTGTTCTCGCACATTTTTCCTTTTCAAAGTGTACATGAATGTTTGGTTGTTGTTGTTTTTTTTGGGGTGGGGTGGTAAATATATTGATACGAACCTTCACTCAATCATTTGCTGATTTTTAACACACCGACGTGTCTAGTTTAGGACGACACATTTTGCGTTGCTATTAACACGATCAGTGTGTCCGTACATTTAACACATGCTGTGTTAAACATTTCCACACAAAGATGCGTTCAAAATAACACACAAATAACACAGAGATGTGTTTATACTTTTTTCCCAACTATTATCCTAAAATGCAACTTGTTTGTATGCGAAAATTCTACTAAAAAGCTCATAAAGTAAACAAACAATTGCATGAAATTCAGGTGAATATTTATTAAAATCATTCAAACATTTGACAGATGGAAGATTTGGAGCTGATGAATCTTCTTACAAATCTCCCTGCTATCTGGGAAGACAAGAGTCCCACTGAATTTCATTTGAAAAGCTGTAAAAGAGCAAAAAGAGTGTTGGTTAGATGTTAGCTACAAAATACGGACAAATGCCTTTGGCCTTTAACTCAAAAATTGCGTTACAGAATCCCAAATTGTGTAATTTTGGAAATGTGACCTCCACTCTCCTAATGAACAAAATGGCGCTGTAGACTCAGCAGGAAAATTTTGCTAACTAGCGTATATTTATTTTCCAGCCTTTAGCACCTCTCCGCTAATTTATTTTGCATAACATAATTAAGTCAACCAACATTACAGATATATTGGAAAGCATTACAACCTACTCTAACTCCCACCCTCTCTTTTTGTCACATTAACCTTGTGAAGAACATTTAGCCTCAACATTATCGAGCTAGCTAAGCATTAACATTCACAGAATACATGAAGAAACACAGCTCTAACCCATCCTGCTAATGCTAATCGTTTGCCTTGTCCATAACACTTGCTAAATGGAATTAACATTAACCCACTCTCTGTATTACATCATGGCGAACAGCTGTAATGCTGTTATTTGTTCACTATCAAAAAGGGAATGTGAATGTCTAACATTACCACGAGCTGAATGCTAGAAAGTAATGTTATCAACCCAAGTGAGCACCTATGTTAGCATCACTCGATCCCTATTCGTGACAGCATCCAGCTAGCTAACCCTAACTCGGAGCCTCAGATAAGATACAGACCCACAGAATTATATAATAACCTCAGTCCATATTTCAGAGCCAACATAAACACATGACACTGGTAGTGTAACGCTAACAATGAGGAAGCAGTGCATGATATTCACTCCTGAAGCTGTAGCGATAGGTAAAGGTAATTATTACTCGCTGAGTTACTGCTTTACAGTGAATACATTTTCGAGAGCTCCCTGTCTAAATATCACAACGTCGGCCGGGCATTTTCAGCAGCAGTAATGCTAAATAGTGATGTACGCTAACTTACCTGTGATCGTTTGGTTTCCTCGCCTCAAAAACCGCTAAATGTGCATTGATTCAACTGTCAGTGAAAATGACTCAATAACCCAACGGTTGGGTCATACAAAACTACCCCAGAACTGGTAGAGACTGAGAAAATAACCCAATTAAATGACCCAAAAGGCTGAACCCCCAGCGTTTAAGTAGAAAAAAAAAATCCAACATTTTTTAGAGTGCACTCCAACCTGCACCTCTGATGGAGAAGGAAATCTAACTGCTGTTCCATCCATCATATTTACTTACACACACCCCAACATATCATAATGTGTAAACGATCTAAACACACAATCACCACACACACACACACACACACACACACACACACTCCTGCGTTCCAGTCCTTTATTAGCTTTTCTTCATGGAGACAAGCCAAATGTCATCATAATTTCAAACGGTCATGTGTTCCTATCACTCTGGGGTTGTTTAGTTGCCAAAAAAAAGATAAAAATTAAACTCACTCTAAATATATTCCCCAAAGATGTAAACCTTCAAAATGCAGGCTCAACAGTTAAGGTTCTGGGTTACTGATTGGAAGGTCAGGGGTTTAAGCCTCAGTACTGCCAAGCTGCCACTGTTGGGCCCTTGAGCAAGGCCCTTAATCCTCTCTGCTTCAGGGGTTCCGTAGCATGGTTGAACCTGCGCCCTGACCCCAACTTTCTAACAAGCTGGGATATGAGAAAATAATTTGACTGCCCTGTAATGTATATGTGACAAATAAAGGTTTGTTCTGCTTCTTTCATATACAATAAATTTAAAGCACTGTGAACACCCCCTAAAAGCACACTCCACCCCCTTAATAACACTGTGAACACCCCCTAAATGCACACTCCACCCCCTTAATAACACGGTGAACACCCCCTAAATGCACACTCCACCTCCTTAATAACACTGTAAACACCCCCTAAATGCACACTCCACCTCCTTAATAACACTGTAAACACCCCCTAAATGCACACTCCACCCCCTTAATAACACTTTGAAGACCCCTAAATTCACACATTACCCAATTAAAAACACTGTGAGGACCCTTAAATGCATACATTACCCAATTAAAAACACTGAACACTTTTAAATGCACACTCCACCCCCTTAATAACACGGTGAACACCCAATAAATACATAAGAGAAGCTATCACCAGAGTAAATATATAGGGTTTTCCACAATATGTAAACTACTGACAAGTATCAAAAATGGAAGACCAGATTATAGTTTGCCAAAAACATCTAAAAGAAAAAGCCTGTACAGTACTGGAACAACATCCTGTGAACAGCTGAGAAGAGAAGACTATGGAGAATGGAGGGAACTGCTCATGATCCGACCACCTCATCTTATGGCGTGAGCATGTATGTCTGCCAGTGGAAATGGTTCTCTTGTATTTATTGATCATGTGACTGCTGACAAAAGCAGCAGGATTCATTTTGAAGGGTATAGTGTTATATCATCTGCTCAGATTCAGCCACGTGCTTCAAAACCCACTGGACAGCACGGCATAGAGCACATGGACCAAGGCATTCATTGAAAGCAGCCCAAGACAAATAAGTGGAATGTTCTTTAATGGCCAAGTCAGTCACCTGATCTCAACCCAATTGAGCATGCGTTTCACTTGCTGAAGGCAAAACGTACCAAGAACAAGCAGGAACTGAAGACAGCAGTGGTAAAGGCCTGGCAGAGCATGACCAGGTAAGAACCCTAGCATCTGGTGATGTCTATGGGTTCCATGACTTCAATCAGTCATTGACTGCAAAGGACTTGCGACCTCATATTAAAAATCTATGATTATTTTGTGCTCCCTGCGATGGACTTGGACCCTGTCCAGGGTGTACCCTGCCTTGTGCCCGATGCTCCCTGGGATAGGCTCCAGGTTCCCAGTGACCCTGAAAATGAGAAAACGGTAGAAGACGGATGGATGGATAGATAGATTTGTACACCTGGTTTGGATGTACAGTACAGCCATCCTTTTTCCACTTTGCTTATCTTACAAAGGGTCACAGGGGAGCCTGGAGACTATCCCAGAAGACTCGAGGCACAAGGCTGGGGATACCCTGGACAGGGTTCCGATACATTTCAGGGCAAAATCGCACACACATTCACACACCCCGGACAATTTGGAAATCAGCCTACAGCTGATTTGGATTGGAGGAGGAAACCAGAGTACTCGAAGGAAACCCCTGAGGCAGGGGAGAACAACCCAACCCCGAAGGTGCGAGGCAAACATGCTAACCACTATGCCACCATGCTCCCTGGATATGTTGTAAATTCCTTTAAATTTAAGCTAAAAGTCTGCACTTTGAGCTCATATGCATCATTTAATTTGCACTCGAACATACTGTGGAATACAGCTACAGAAAAATAATGTTAACTTCCTAAATATACCTAAATATTTATGCACCTGACTATATATGACCCAAGTATACAATCCCCTTAAATGTTTGCCACTTCCTAAGTTAAATCCCCTTAGATAGATTCCCTGCAAATGTATGACGCTTGAATACATTTGCTATAAATGCGCCCCCTGTAGGGTAAATACTCTCCTTCTAATTATTCACATCCTAACGGCATGGCCCTTGAATACATGCTCCCTAAAGGCATGTCTCATAAACATGTGGATCCTTCTCCCATAAATATGTGCATGACTACTAAATACATGCTACTAAGCTACTGTATGTCCTCAGAGTACAACAAACAACCCTCGAAAGCACACCTCCTGAATTCATGACCCCTAAATACCGTATGTGCCTTCTACATACTATACAGCAGCTTCTAAATACAAGGGCCTCACGTGCAGGTAAACACTTTTCTCCAAAAATTTAATTCGCTCACTCACTCACTCACACACACACTCACACACTCACACACACACACACACAAACATATACACACGCATCCCCTCCTTGCCAGCCTCATGTCAGTGATGGAACAAATTGGAGCAATCAGCCGTTGTCGTCGGCAACACGGGGCCAGGCTTTGCAAATTAGCATCCATTAGCATAACGACCCTGGCGTGAAAGAGAGGACACCCTACTGTGTATCCCACAATTCCACTGGGCTGATGGGTACACTCGTTATCGCGTTTGTCTTGGTTAGAGCCGAACTGGCAGTGCTGAACTTTACACACAAATATTTATTTAAAAGAGAAATTTGGTGCAGTGATGCCGAAGAAGAAAGAGAAAGGAGGAGGGGCGGATAGAGAGAGGCACATATAGCGAATTCGGCTTTCTGTCTAACCCTTACATTTCAATACAGTTTAATCTAGTCCAAACAGTTGATGGAGGGGCATCGGGTGATAAACTGGTGAAACCGGACACTTTGTATGGCAGTATATTAAGAATGTGACAGTGTGTGTGTGTGTGTGTGAGTGTGTGTGTGTTGAAGTAGTAAGGCGCTGAGCATATGTCAAAGTAAGCTGAATCTGGAACTGGAGCTGTGGTCTTTTCTGGATCTGTTTCCTTCTCATCCTGCTTTGAAGGTTTCCATCTCACTGCTCAGCATGTGACTAAAACGATTCTTGCTAGCTTGTGTGTGTGTGTGTGTGTGTGTGTGTGTGTGTGTGTGTGTAGTTAGCTTAGCTAGTGTGTGTGAAGTGGAATGCAATCCACTATGTGTTTATATTCGGATTTTAACCCAAAGAGGACATGGCCTAAAGAGGAAGCTTTTTTATTTATTTATTCATTTATTTTTATTTATTTATTTTTTTTAATTGAATATGAATTGTAACAATAAATGGAAACACAGGGGTGAAAAAAAAAGGGAAAGGGTTACAAACATGTTGAAATACCTGGGGAAAAAACAAACAAACATATAACCCTGAATGTAATACAGAATCACATTTCTTATGTGTTCCATTGTTATTTCAATAAAACAATGTTAAACCCAGAAAATATGCTAATTTTCTCATTTGCTAATACTAATGAGACCCAAAACAGAGGGTTGTTTTTTTTTTTTTTGTGTGTATATTTTATTCTGATTATGACAGCTGGTCACGAGAGAAATACCACCCCCTAACCTTTAGCTAATTATCATAGTCCCTAGTGAAAGTATTTCAGCAAATACCAAACCAAGCACTCAAAATAAACAGAGAAACAAACAAAATGGCCGAAGTTCAGCGACTCCAGTTTTTTAACCATGAACCAGTGTGCTTTTTGTAGCAAATCCTCTCGTGTGGTTCAACCAATCACATGTGTTTATGTAAATTGTTTAGCTGAAGGCAGCTCTTTAAAAAAAGGAGAACGCTTATACAGACTTTTATAGATTCTTTTTTTTCACTTTAATTTACCTTCTCTCGTCTGATCAGTGGAGTCACTTGAAGTCGGTGAAATCAAAATAATTAACGACGATTGTACAGAGAAGTATATGTGTCTACTGAGCATCAAGCTCAAAACAGATCTGTCTCATTTGTCCCGAGAGGCTCTGATGCTTAATGGTTAGCACATTTGCCTTGCACCCCCAGGGTCAGGGGTTTGAATCACATCTCTGCCCTGTGTGTGAGGACTTTGCATGTTCTCCCCGTGCTTCAGGGGTTTCCTCCTTCAGTCCAAAGACATGTGCTGTAGGTTGATTGGCATCTCTAAATTGTCCATAGTGTGTGATTGTGCTCTGCGATGCGTTGGCACCTCATCCAGGGTGTCCCCCACCTTGTGCCCTGAGTCCCCTGGGATAGGCTTCATGGAACCCTGTGTAGAATAAGCGGTACAGAAAATGGATGAATGAATGGAAAAATGGTCCAAAGTGTCCGTAGTGTATGAATGGGTGTGTGAGTGTGTATGTGATTGTGCCCAGCGATGGATTGGCACCCTGTCCAGGGTGTACCCAGCCTTGTGCCCGATGCTTCCTGGGATAGGCTCCAGGTTCCCGTGACCCTGAAAAGGATAAGCGGCATAGAAGATGGATGAATGGATGAATGGAATGGAAAAATGTGCATTACCTTTGTTCAAAGAAGCAAGGGATTTAATGTACCGGGCGGGGCCTTCATAAGTACTAGTGGAAACTACACCTAGAAAATGGCTTAATCGGCACACAGCTATAAAAATTGTTTGCTATTAAACTGAGACTTCATTCACATCTGTAAATGACTCTTTTTGATTTGTTGTAGCAGAAGTTTTGTTCGGAAGAATTCTGGTCTGTTAAACAGAATTACAGATATGATTTCACTGAGAAATATATGTGCAATTCTACCACTGATTGTGGCCAAAATAAGGGACATCTGCCTCCCTAGAGAGGCTCCATGTGATCAGAATGCAAGGCAGTCAGTGGTCTGAAATAATGCAAGTCTGGAGAAGAACAGCTGTTATCTACGCTGATAGCAGAATGGAGGTGATGGCTGTAGAGAGTGCCCGATGATATGTTTTGAATAGCCACAAACACCGATTTCTCTTGTTTGCATGGGTTTTTGCAGACTTAATGGGAGAATGTTGGTGACAATGGTGGCTCATTTGCACCTATTACATCAGTCCCAGTTAGCTAACACCACCTTATACTGTATGTTTATATTAAAATATTTGACATTATTTTGTCTAATGATTCTAATGCGAATTTGTTGATTAGTGGTGTATTTTCTGTTTTTCCTATAAGAAATGTTGTCCTCCAATCTGAACTCATTCTCATTCCTCACAGGGGTGCATTGCTAGCAAGGGCAGTTCCATTGTTGTTTAATATGAGAGTAAATTTTCAAATGATTTTCAAGGAGATAAAAGTCAATTTGACTGTTAGCTCCTAAAAACGAAAGAGCAACTGCTTCCTTTCTGACTCTGACCTTTTTCAATGTTTAACATCATCCGTCCATCTATTTATTCATTTTCCATACTGCTTATCCTTCACACGGTTGTGGGGGAGCCTGGAGCCTATTCCGGGGCACAAGGCAGGGGACACTCTGGACTGGGTGCCAACCCATCACAGTGCACAATCGCACACACATTCACACACTATGGACAAATTGAAAGTGCTAATCAGCCTACAATGCATGTCTTTGGAGTGAGAGAGGAACCTGGAGTACTCTGAGAAAACCCCTGAAGTATGCAAACTCCATGCACATGGCAGGATTTAAGTCCCTAACCCCCAATGTGTGAGGCAAATGTGCTAACCACTTAGGCACCATGCCACCTATTTAACATCATATTTATGAGAAATCCAACATAGAATATGTAAAAAAAAATATATGGTTCTGGAATACATTACAGCTATACAACGCAATTCTATTGAATTCTGACAGAAACTATAGTTAGGATAGTTGGGATCTACTAGGGTGATAGTGTTGATGGTGTTTTTAGCATGAAAGTTGAGAGATCAGCACATACTACAGGGCGGCTGTTGCTCAGGTGGCAGAGCGGGTTGTCCACTAATCATAAAGTTGGCATTTTGAGTCGCGCCCAACGTGACTTCACGTGCCAAAGTATCCTTGGGCAAGCCACAAAACCCCAAGCTGCTCCCGATGGCAAGTTAGCACCTTACATGGCAGCTCTGCTACCATTGGTGTGGGAGTGTGCGTGTGAATGGGTGAATGAGACACAGTGTAAAGCGCTTTGGATAAAAGTGCTATATAAGTGCACCATTTACCATTTACTAAAGTACTAAAGTGCTTCTGCATCGCTCTCTTTATAAAAACTAGCAGCCAAATAGAAAAAAAAGATCAAAATTGATAAAAAATGTAACTTAGAATGTCAGTACACAATACATCTTGGAAGCCATATACCATATTTCTGCTCATTTTGTATTTGTTGATTCTAGGCTCTATGCTACATGCCTTTGAACTTTGTATACTGCACTTTGTGTTCATGCTAGCTTCATAAATTATGTATATAAGCTAGAGTATTTGCTTAAATACTCGATGTTAACACTTTTATCATTTTATGATCTTCTTTGTACATGGAGCTATAGATGCCAAACATCAGAAAGCTGCTCTGTTGCTCAGATAATTGCGTCCTGCCTGAAAACTGCAGGGGTACCTTTTCTTTTGGGAACATGCCTCGTGCCTTCTTTTTTTCATCTCGTCTTTGATTAGGTAGAAGGAAATCAAAGATATCGTGGGTTTCTTTCATTTTTGTTTGGAATGGGGAAGGTACTTTAAGAATCTCATTTATTGTCTTGTTTATTATTTTGCCGCCTGGCATTAATTCTCCAGAAGTTTCTTTTGATATATATTTTTTTAAAAACTTTTGCACCAAAATGACAAATCTGGTGTCTGGTATTTCTTCTTTATTTTTTGTTGTGATCCTCACTTCCCACTGGCACAAGAAACCCAACTATAAAAAAAAATTGAAAGATAAAACAAGTGTCCAAGTCATGTTACTTCAGTGGCTCAGTGGTTGTATGTTTTCTTTCAGTGGGCAAATTTATTGGGCAGAAATGTTGCTTGTACCATATATCTCTGCACATTATCCGCCAGGGGTTGGCAAAACTGCCAAAAGTTTATATCATGAAAATTTGAAATACTAATTGTATATGTCATGGTGTACATCCGGGATCACCAAACAGCAGCCTGTGAGTTTTCTTTGGCTTAAATTTGCCAGTCTAATTTTTACACAATACATTTCACAATACAGTTTTTTTTTTAATCTGTAAAGAAGGTATTAAATACACACCTACCATCAAAGCCAACTGAAGTTATAACTACATCTAGACAATGCTCTCTCATTGTGTGTGTGAGTGTGTGTGTGTGTGTGTGTGTGTGCATCATTAACAAAAGACTGCAGAGTGAAAACATTCGTATGTGAAAAGCCAAAATGACTGCTATTGCTAGCTTTTCGACTGCAAAGGATGAGTGCTGTCAGTCCAAGTGTTCGAATAACAGAGACGGGCGAGAACGTGAGTGAGCAGGAATTAGTATTGAAAAGTGGAGACACTTATCAGCAATTCAGTTTTAAACAAGATCCCTCTCATTCTGATGATCTGTGCAAATCATACCAAGCAGCGGTGGCTTTTTAAATAAACCGGACTATTAAGAGTAGCTTTAAGGTTTACTTCTTAATCTTGCTTGAGTAAATAGCCTGTTTAAAGAGAGAGACGTTGTTTTATCACATAGCATTGCGTTGTGATTATCTGCAATAATAATAAAATTTAATATACCTGTTGTGCCCTACACAGCATATGAAAATGGGTCTAACATTGTTTTGTGTAAAAATCAACCATTTCCATCAACCTAATGTAATAATCTGCCACTGTACTACATTCACACACTATGGACAAATTGAAAATGCTAATCAGCCTAGAATGCATGTTTTTGGACTGAGAGAGGAACCTGGAGTACTCTGAGAAAACCCTTGAAGTATGCAAACCCCATGCACAAAGGGAGGTATCTCAAACTCCACACACATAGGATGGAGGTGAGATTTAAACCCCAAACCACTAAGCCACCATGCCAATATGGGAGAGTAACATATTTATTTAACATTATTATTTGGCTTACAGACCAATGTGAAGACCACCACTGCTGTAAGCCAAGAACAGGACTCTGAGGCTACAATGAGCACCAGTGGGCTCAATAAAACTGAAGACCATCATATGGTCTTTCCAGCCTGGTCGTTCTGGCGAACAGTGTTTGCTAAAATGACATAAAATCTTCTTGATGACAGATTTTGTGCACATTTGTATGATCTAAAAATGACCACCAAGTTAAACATATCAAGTTTTTGGATTGTTTTAAAGATCTTTTGTGACACACAGAAAGATCTATATTTACTACAAAAGAAAAAAACCTAAAAACTCCTATTCCTGGGTTAGCATAATATTAATTATTTCATTACCAGCTCTGTGTCATTGTGTGTGTGTGTGTGTTTGGCTGTGAGAGCACAGCAGTTCGTTTTCATTGTTCCCAAACAAGATGCCTAATTTATTCTTGACTGGTCCACATTGGCGTCAGGGAGCACATGGTCAACATGGCATAATCATGGTTGTTGTTGTTCTGGCACATGGCTCTTTGTTGTCATACGTCTTGTGCTTAATATTTTTGTAATTAGGCTTTGATTACACAGACTTTCTGAAAACCCACAGCAGTGAAGATCATTTTGACTGGGGTGGCAGATGGGATAACCAGAGCTAATGTGGGGTGGCCAAGGTGGCCAGCTATTGTTGTGTGGCTGAGGTAATACTACAAGCTAGTGTAGGGTGGCCAAATGAGGTGATACACAGATCTAGTTCTGGATGCCCAAGGTGATACATACAATGTATAACTCATGTGAGATGGCTAAGGTGTTGCATGGAACTAGTGTGGGGTGGCTAAGGTGATACAAATAACTAATATGGGGTGGCCAAGGTGAAACAAAGAGCTAGTGTGGGGTGGCAAAGGTGATACACAGTGCTAGTGTTGGGTGGCCAAAGTGATACACAGTGCTAGTGTGGGTTGGCCAAGGTGATACACAGTGCTAGTGTGGGGTGGCTAAGGTGATACACAGTGCTAGTGTGGGGTGGCCAAGGTGATACAAAGAGCTAGTGTGGGGTGGCCAAAGTGATACAAATAGCTAGTTATGGGTGGCCAAGGGGATAAAAAGAGCTAATATGGGGTGGCAAAGGGTGGCAAAGGTGATACAAAGAGCTAGTGTGGGGTGGCAAGGGTGATACACAGAGTTAGTGTGGGGTGGCCAAGGTGAAATCAGCGCAAGTGTGGAGTAGCAAGGGTGATACACAGAGCTATTGTGGGGTGGCCAAAGTGATACAAAGAGCTAATATAGGGTGAAAAGGTGATACAAAGCACTAGTGTGGGGTGGCAAGGGTGATACACAGTGCTAGTGTGGGGTGGCCAAAGTGATACACAGTGCTAGTGTGGGGTGGCCAAAGTGATACACAGTGCTAGTGTGGGGTGGCCAAAGTGATACACAGTGCTAGTGTGGGGTGGCCAAAGTGATACACAGTGCTAGTGTGGGGTGGCCAAAGTAATACAAAGAGCTAGTCTGGGGTGGCCAAAGTAATACAAAGAGCTAGTGTGGGGTAGCCAAAGTAATACAAAGAGCTGGGGTGGCCAAGGTGATACACAGAGCTAGGGTTATGAAAATGAAAGTGCAGATTCACCAGCTGCCTTTGACTGTTGGCTCATTAGAGAAATAGGACTTGAAAATATTTGTGTGATAAATGTCTACTCATTTTTGTATTTAAGCCACCATGTTTAGCATTGTGTATTCTGAACAACACTCTCAAATATTTGGCAGTTAAAATATGTAGATAAAAATCATGTTAAAATATGAACACCTCTCACCTGAGAGAGGAAACATTCAGAGCAGCCTTTCAACAAGTCGAAAAATTCAGATTGAATAGAATGTCCTTTTTCTTTTCTTTTCTCTTTTTTCTGCAATGCTTCATTTTGAATAAACTAAGTGATGTTTGAAAGTATAAAATTTTTCTATCAGGAAAACGCAAGAATTTTAATACATTTGTAGAGATTTCCCTTTCAAGCACTATGACCACAGCTGAAATAATATTTGTACTGATTCTTTAGATAATTAAACCAAATCAGTCCAAAAATTTCAGAAATTCTTTGTCGAGTTTATTCAAATAACTTTTCCAATAAGCGAATGTTTATGCTGTATAGTGTTACAACAGAAAGGAATTACAAATTGACAGCAGTGTGATTAAAACTTTAGAGTACTCTGTCCACCTATGCCGAATACTCATTGGAATAAAATTCTGAGAAGCTGAATGACCTTCAAAAGTCTCTGGCCTGTTCTTCTACACAAGGTATGTGTGTGTGTGTCAGTGCATATCTGAGACATCTTCTATGTAAAAAGAGGCAATATATTATATATGTGACATATTAAATGGCAATGACCTATGACATAAATCAATGATTAAGTCATCTCTTGGCCCAATGATTTGCATTTTTAATCTTTCAGTTTTGACTTTCATTGTTTTCTTGTAGCTGGTCAGAAAGACATGTTCGGATAACAATGTAATAATCTTTTTCAAGTTGAACTTTTGCTAGTGTTTGGTCTTATTCTAGTCAAAATCTGCAATGAAGTGAAATGTGAAATTAAATGGTGTGTACAGTGAAAATAAATACATGCCTTCATGCTATATAAAGAAGTAAACGTGTACATTGGGATCGGTATTCTAATCTTTATCTAGGCATGTATTGCAAATGTAAACTGCTAGCTAAAATAAACCAGGCTACAATTCAAATCTACTGTAAATTTTATCCATATGCATTCAAGTTACAACTAATTTCCCTCTGCTGATCCAGCTATCACCACTTCATGCTCTACTGTTTTTAACCAGTTTGAGCTTGTGTCTTTCTTCGTTGAGATATATTATTGCTAAAATGAAATAATCTGCCTGCTGTATAGACGTTGTTCCCCTTCATTTTTAAAAGGGAAACCATTGGACCCAAAATTCAAATAATTATAGCTAGTAGGGTTGCCTCAGGTGTTGAACCTCGAAATTGTAAACATGCAATAGACCAACCATTTGATCAAAAAATAAAATTTGGATACCTCGGTTCTTGCTGATTTCAACCCATCTAAAAAATTTCTCGTTCGGAGCATTGTGTTTGCATTAAAGGTACTGTGTTTGAGTGGTTTAGATCATATCTGTCTGACAGACTTTTTTTTCTGTCTGCCTTGGAGATTTTGTGTCCTGCTCTGCTTCTCTCTCGTGTGGAGTCCCTCAGGGCTCCATTCTTGGGCCTATCTTGTTCTCCCTTAGGGTCAATTTTAGGGTCAAACCTAGTACTTAGGTCTGCTGAGCATTTCATTTTGGTCATCCCACTATCAAGGCTGAAGAGCAGCACCAAAACTTTGGATTCATTTTGCCTCTACATGTTACTCTGACCCAAACACTTTCGGCTTTTAAATCTAATCTTATTATTATTATTTTTTACTCGTTGGCATTTAACTCAGTATGAGAGCTGTTTTTATTAATTTTTTTTTAATGATTTTTTTCTAGTTTTATGTTTTGTTGAATTTGTTTACTGTTTTATTCTGATAATGTCTGTACAGCACTTTGGTAAACACTTGTTGTTTTTAAAAATGGTCAATGAATAAACTTTGAGTTGAGTTGAGAACGTATAAAGTCGCTGAGTTACTCTTAGATGACAAATACGAAATATGACAGTCTGGGAAATAGCACTGGATGTCTCTGCGACTGAATTCTAAAAACTAAAATGTCTGCCTACACCACACACTTTAACTAAAAAAACAAACAAACAGATTAGCAAATATATAAACAAAAAATGACTTAAATGTTTTACCATAAATTTAAGATTGATGGGAGGTAAAGTACTTTATTAACACAGTAATGTAACCTAAATTTTGTGTCTGGTACATGGCTTTGATAACTGTTTGTTTATCCATCCGTCCATCCAACCATCCATCCATCCATCCATTTCTCAAACCTACACAGGGTCATGGGGAGCCCACATGACTTCACATGCCGAAGTGTCCTTGGCACTTCCCAAGACACTGAACCCCAAGTTGCTCCCATTGGTGTGTGAGTGTGTGTGTGAATGGGTGAATGAGCCACAGTGAATGTAAAGTGCTTTGGATAAAAGTTCAGAAGGCAGGGATACCCTGGATGGG
This sequence comes from Ameiurus melas, assembly GCA_012411365.1. Classification (NCBI taxonomy): domain Eukaryota; kingdom Metazoa; phylum Chordata; class Actinopteri; order Siluriformes; family Ictaluridae; genus Ameiurus; species Ameiurus melas. The sequence goes on from CM022767.1 coordinate 5,470,095, forward strand.
GTGCACAAGTGCACACATACTCACACACCCATTGACACAATTTGGAAAAGCCAATCAGGGTATAATCAGGGTGGTGGGGGGGGGTTACTTTGAAATGTATTCTGTTACAGTTTCAAATTACTTGAATAATGTAATCAGTTCTGTAATCCATGTATCACAAGATGAAAATAATCTAATCTGATTACTTTCAGATTCCTTCAGGCGGGTTCATATATGTAAATCAAGTCAAGAGAAAAGCAATATGGTCTAAAGACTTTTTACATTTATTTAGAGCTTATTTTAGAGCTTAAAATATGCTCAATGTTTCAATTTGTTTTAATAAATATAAATAAATAAACAAATAAACAAATAAATAAATACATAAATAAATATAAGAATATATAAATATATACATAAATAAACTATCACTGTCCTTGATGCAGGAAACGTTACATCACTAAAGCAAGGGTCACCATATTCTGGTTTTCGAAAAAGAGGACACCTTTTTTTTTTTTTTTTTGCTGGTGGGGTGCCTATTTTGGCCTATATTGCCTATTTTGCCTGCCTATAATGCATTTCTCTTGGCCGGAGAAAACCCCCGAAGCACGGGGAGAACTCTACACACACAGGGCAGCGCCGAGAAACGATCCTCCAACCCTGGAGGTGCGAGGCAACCATGCTATCCACGAAGCCCTGTGCCCCCTGCTTATTAATTATATATTATTGATTTTTCTGTGCTAAAGTTTTTCCCCTTATAGTTATATTATCATCACTAAACTCATAAAATAATGAACGAAAAGCAAAGTGTGTGTGAAAAAAACCCCAGGATCAATTATATAAAAAAAAAACCAGATTTCTAGATGGTTTTATGATGAAATCATTACATGGACGTTCAAAGAAAGTTGGAACTTTTCTAATAATCACTAAAAGCAACTTAACATCGAAGATATCAGAGGAGGACAATGAGATTAAAAACATCACTGCTGAAAAATACTTGCACCATATTAGGTCTAAAATATTACACAAGAACTAGTTTTATTTTGTCTAAAATTATACAAAACCCAACTTTCACTAAATTCAACAACTGTGCAGTGTCAAGCCGAAGTTCAGAAGTGATGTACTATTTTTCAAATATATACTAATAAAACCTTTTTCTGTATAAAATGTAGACAGAAATGCTCTGTTGTTGGATATGTTGTGACTGTCACCTACACCATGTTGAAATGGGAAGAGTACGATGTGGTGTAGATATAGAAATCAGAATAATGGTGTAGTATACGACATTTAGAGGTGATTTACATGTTGAATAGTTCTAGAAACTAGCCTATAACTGTGGACACTACATGAAAGGGTTCAAATATATGTTCAATAATGCATGCTATGTATAGTTTCTCACCACCTTCTATGCTATCAATCAATAGAAATTGACCACCATACGTCAACCTACAGAATGACCAGACATTACTATTTGACTGGCAATCCCATCCAGGGTGTATTCCCACCTTGTAGCCAGTGTTCCCAGGATAAGCTCACTGATCAGGATAAAGCACTTCCTGAAGAAGTATGGTGTACTCTTCTCAGCCGATTCTAGCAATTGATCATGCTGCTCACTGGCTTGTGAATTTTGGGGCACTGTGTGGTTCAAATTGGTCCACATCTCACTGCCCACCGAGTTGCACAATTGAGCTGCACCATTTTCCAGCGGGTCGCTCCAAACAGTCCAGTGGCGTATACAGGTAAGTGCTCTGTGCTGCTCAGTTCTGCTTGGTGACGGAGTTTAACTATGCTTCTGTCCTGTTTCTCTTCCTAGAGATAATGGTTTAAGTGAAAGAAAGTGGGATAGAGGACTATAGGTAAAAGGAATAAAATCACAAAGTTGAACAAACAGGTCTATCACCCTAGAAAACTCCATAACACCATCAGAGACAGAGAGAAAATAAGAAAGATAGTAAATATTACTCTATATAGACAGGTGTACAGCAATGCTTGCCTCAAAGCAAGGAAAAACATGTCACTGAAAGACAGTCGGTGACCCCTGATCCTGCCCTCTCAGCGCCCCTGCAGTTCTTCCCCCCCGACCTCTACCCCCTGATCCTACTACTAAGAGAGTTACAGAGACACAGAGACAGACCCTGAATGACAATAATTTAGGATGAGCTTCATGTTGCAAGTAAACAAATCATGACCTTAATGTTATAAGGTTCTGTCTGGGTTATAAACACTAAAGGAGATAGAAACGTATAATACCAAGGTCATGAAATGACTTGAGGCTAGGTGATGATGAATGGCATGTGAAAAAGAGAAAAAGAAAAGAAAAGCATATAATAATTCCTGAATAAGACACAACCAGAGATACCAGTAAATATAGAGTCATAAAGGAAATGCAGTATGGACAAATGATACATTCTTTAGCAAGCGTGCTGTCTAGTTCCACATTGTAGTTGCCCTGAACTCAACAACAACAACAACAAAAAGTGGTATCTAACATTATGTGATAATGTTTGAAGAGCTAGTTAGCAGGTTAAGTGCATTAAACCTTTGAATCAGGCTTCCATCTTCAGTGCTTTTGATCAGTGCTTTTTTTTTCTGTCTGCCTTTGTAGATTTTGTGTCCTGCTCTGCTTCTCTCTCGTGTGGAGTCCCTCAGGGCTCCATTCTTGGGCCTATCGTGTTCTCCCTTAGGGTCAATTTTACGGTTAAACCTAGTACTTAGGTCTGCTGAGCATTTCATTTTGGTCATCCCACTAGCAAGGCTGAAGAGCAGCACCAAAACTTTGGATTCATTTTGCCTCTACATGTTACTCTGACCCAAACACTTTCGGCTTTTAAATCTAATCTTATTATTTATTTTTTTTACTCGTTGGCATTTAACTCAGTATTAGAGCTGTTTTTATTATTTTTTTTTTTTTATGATTTTTTTCTTTTTTCAAAATTGACCGGGACCCTTAGAACTCTTGATAGAAGCATTTGAAAAATCTTTATTATCACCTATTTGCATTGCACAACCCTATTCTTAGACAAAATCACAAGATTGTCCTTCCTTTTTGGTATTCAGGATGCATAAACCTTACTTACATTAAATTATTTTGAGTAAAAACAAGAATATTATGTTTTATTTTGGTGCTGTAGACCAGCAGAGAAAAGCCTTTTGGGTTTGACTACTAAAGACTGGTAGGCGAGACCACTATGTCAAAGTTTAGCCACAACACTTGTTTTTTAAGCACAATGAAAAAAAATGTATTCAGGTTAAAAGGTAAACCGAAACATGCAGACGAGTGACCTAAACAATAAAACTTTATTTTATTTGCAAACTGAACAGACTGGATCACAATGAGGCAGAATGAAAAGGGTAATAAATACACAAATAAATAAATAAAACCTAACAAATTCAATCGGTCCTATTTGTGTGCATATGTGTGTTCATAGAGTGTGTAGCTACAATGGTGTTCAGCTTGCATTTCGTGCTGTTTTTTTCATGTCCGCTGGGGTGCAGAGATGGGTTTCCAGGTCTGCTGGAAAATTTGCATCTCAACTACATCTCAAAAACTGCACAAAGAGCCTAAAATATTCTGCTATTGGAAGTCGTTGCATGGACTCGCAACAAGTCACAGTCTTTGCGTTGACTCACACCACTGTGAAGCGCAATAGATTTAAATATACGCACCAAAAGAAAACTTTTGTGAAAGTCAATAAGGAGTAAGAATTCTTTTTTGACTGGGGTGGCCAAGGGGATAATCTCTGGTTATTGAACCTATTTGTCCAACAAACAACCAAGAATAAAAATCTAAACAACCCAGACCCCAAGAACAACCTTGAAATCTCCATGACTGAACTGGTCATTTTTCCACCACTGCAGTAATGTGGTATTCTAAACTGCAACACTTTAAATGAAGTTAGAATTTATAAATCATTGCTTGTTGGGTTTTTTTTTTGTTTTTGTTTTTTTTAAATTTGGCACCAAAGTCTTGTTAGAAATCTTAATAAATAGAAATAAAGCCTCATAGCGCTTCAGTAAATTTCTGTCACTGTCTCCATGGTGACTTAAAAACACAAAGACTTTAAGTCATTATCAATATTATTTGGGGCCTATGTATCAAGAGTGCAAGTGAGATTTAGCAGTTTAGTAGTGCAGTGAAGGTTTTTTTTTCCCCCAGAGGAACATTTGGGAAGAGACATAAGTCAATAGAAATCTAAAGAATGCATTCAGTAATCAAAGATAGCCTCGAGTTTGCCTGTAGCAAAACTATACACTCATACATCAAACAGAGGCATCTGACAAGCAGCCAATAAAAGGAGCCATCTAAACACATCAAAGAAATAAATGTGCCTGCAAAGCGCTAACTGTCTGTCTGCTGCAGAGCAATATGTGTCTTAAAATAAGAGTACGGATGAGTGTGTAAGTCTGAGTCTGTTCCCGAGAACTGCTTATATCCCATTAGTTATCAAACACTAATTCAACATTCCCTTCGGTTATTCAATAATATATTATATAACAGTGAGGCAGATCAATTTTACTGAAAAGGAAGTGCGGTGGTTTCCTTCCTGCTTAATGGGGAGCTTGTATCAGATGACATGTAGAGGACATGTAAACACTGTGTCCACTGGTGTTCCTCAGGGCTCAGTGTTCACTTCTCTTCGGTTTCTTTCTACACCCAATCTATTTAGGATGCAATATCTTAATTTTCAGCCTTAGTTATGCTAATGCTAATGACACTGAACATATCTTTTGCTTTCATTCATCATCAGGTGACGCGGGATCATCTACGGTTCAGCCGTAGCATTTGCAGTGTTGTCCACTTACTGCAGTGATCTAACTGAAAACCATGCTAGTACCTGCTGATTCCATACTGTGAAAAATACAATTCACTGAAGGAAAAGGAGACAGAGTGGGATGAAGGATTTTGTTCTGGGTAGCGGTTACTTTTGCTTTGCACCAGCCTCCATTTTGTGAGCCAATGCTGGGCAAGAAGGTAAATTGGCTATTGATCATTGCAAAATCCCATGCACCAGGCCCAACACACTGGTGATGCATGCTTGATGTTATCACATGAGAATTTATTCGGCCTGCTACCAAAATGTCTGGGTGGAGCTCAGTGGGGGAAAATGCTTTGGTTTAACCATATGGAAACATACAGACTGGCAAGGCCGATTCTTTTGTTTTTGCTATTGACTGAATACATTTGGGTTTGGTTTGAGAGCAAAAGATGGATATTAGATGATCTCTCTCACACACACACACACACACATGATATAGAAACGTAAAATATAAAATACACTTCTATTTTATTTTTTAATTTATATATATATATATATATATATATATATATATATATATATATATATATATATATATATATATAAATATATATACACACACACACACACACATATATATATATATATATATACACACACACACACACACATATATATATATATATATATATATAGTAAAATCGTTTCTTACCTGCCAGGAATTTCTTGTTAGCCTTGTTGGCACCACTGCATCAAGGATGGCAGCTCATCACCGAATGCTGACTCGCAAAATGAATGAGCTGCCATATGTGGAAAGGCATGTCCACATCTAGATTTCCATGCCCATATCTTTTTTTGGACATCTTTATTGAGAACTGATTTACCTCCTCAGAAAACACACCAAACCTCGGTGTGGTGTTCTTCAATCATGTATTTTTCTTAAGACATGTTGCTTGTTTATGCAGGTTTCTGGTTAAACAATAAACTTCCCAACCACCATGGTGATTAGTTAACAGAGGAAAGGTTGCCCAAATGCTGCTGAATGTAGCCATTGCTACTTTTCCTGATCTAATACATAAACAGGTCAAACCATTTGGAGAATTCAAACATTTCTCCCAAGAGACAACACTCAGGTGTTTGTTCAGTCCTCAAAACCTTACTGAAGCTGCCTTATCTTCCTCAATGTGCCATTCGATCGCTGCCCCTGATCCATGAAGGCTAACTATGGTGTTGTTCAGAAAAAAATAAAATAAAATACACCTTAAAATGGCAGCAGAATGAGGCTCAACAGCCCTCAAATACCCAATAACAACACAATCTTGGTACTCTACAACTCAGTTTTGAAAAAGAACTGAAATGGATGAGAGGAGATTTAGTAGATTTTCCATAAGTCTTATTTTCTGGCTAGTGATTGCTTATGAGAATGGCCTGTAGGGAAGATATGCATTTTATTTATTTATATAATTTTATTTATTTATTTATTTAAAGTGTGCACATTATAAATAAAATCTCCAAATTCTCCAAAACTTGAATCAGGAATATGAGCTGGTTAAATGCTGATTTTCCTATCTATTCCAACTAAAAAACAAGCTCCCTTACTTCCTGTCTACATAGTAACTACTGATCGACTGACATCTTGTCAATGGATTCTCCCCAAAAAGTGACTCATGTGCTTTCTCATTCACTTATCATCTCAAGCAGCAAAGGCTGGTCTTGATATCAGATGTGAACGTGCTAAATTTGAATAAATATTAACAGCTCGACAATGGAACTTTTCAGATTGAGCAATGCATTATCTTCGATTCGATTAAATTATATTAGATTCACCTGTATTGTCAATGAGCAGGGTACAAGTAGTACAAAGCCAGCTACGTGCAGTTAAGCAGAAGTGCAAAGCAGCAAGTCATATTAAGTTTAAAGTGCAAAGAGACAATGGCTACGTTTACATGGACAGCAGTAATCTCATTATTGACCTTACTCTGAGTAAGACAATATTCTGATTAAGGTGTTTACATGAGTCGCTTTTAGAAAATTCCTTTCATGTACCCATTTTTGACGTTATAGAACATAGTTCGATTAACGGCACACGTCATTACGTCACCGACGTCTGACGTTCCCTCCAGAAAAATCAAGTATCAACATACAGTTCATCTTCGCAATGGTACCATATACGGTTTGGGGTGTTTTTATTTAATAATTTTTATGAACACTTTAAGTGCTGTTACTTATTTGTCATGCTATACGTGCTAATAGACGACTGCTTGAAGCCGTGGGCTGCGTCCCAAACCGCGTACTTACCGTCTATATAGTAGCTGAGATACATGTATTTCTCCTACTTCAGGCATATAGTAGGCAAGTATGCAGTTTGGGACACAGCCGTGTTCTCTTGTTTGCCATAAAACGCTTGAGCGCTGCCGTGTGTGATCGTGTCCTGTCGCAAAATGCGGTGAAAACTCTCACACGATGTTAATAATGTGATTAAGGTGTGTACATGTCTGTAACACACGTCGATAATGTAACGAAAACAGGAATACTCCACACGTCTTAATTCCATTTGTGTTTACTTCGAGTATGACCTTAATCAGATTAAGGTCATTAAAATTGCTGTTTACATGCTAGTTTCTTAATCAGAGTATCATCTTAATCGGGTTAATGGTGGATTATTGTTGTCCATGAAAACGCACTGAATGAGGTAGGGTGATAGTGTGCAAGTGAAGAACAAATGGCATGATGGGTGTAAACGTGTCAGGAGACATGGGTTACAGTAATGAGGACAGAACAAAGGTGCCAAGTGGAATGGAGGTAGTAGTGTGCAAACTATTTAAAGTTAGTCCATGTGTAGAATTTAGGGAAGTGCGTGTTCAGTATGTGCAATCTGTACAGTGGTATAAGCGATCCGGGTGCAAACCGCAGTGTGGGGATAGAGGATGGAGGATTAGCGCCTTGTGAGGAGTTCAGTATGTTGTTTGCTTAAGGGAATGCGAGGATCTTGCGGATCACAAGGTCTCGCTGACTGCGTAATAAGAATGATGTGAGGCAAAGGATTACACACACAGTAAAAGACACTTAGGCCGCTGCATTCATGATTTCTAATTCTTTTTAAAAAATTGTTTTAAGTCCACAGTGCTGTAATGTTTCCTGTGAATACCCCACATGTTAAATAGGAAAGATGTAACCCTTTCATTCAAACCCAAACATATTTAACTTACAGTTCTGTCATCTGTCCTTTTGTGTAATTTCTGCACTTATTGCGTAATGTGCCGTTATTCTATTTACTTTCTACTACGTTATTTGTTATATATTTGAATGCTTTTTGGAAAAGGGACCTCACCTCTACTTGATGACAGCCACACAGTAGTTTGAGTTGTTTATGCCATAACCTTCAGAAGCCAAGGAAACCAAGCATCAATACTTTTAGACTAAACGGTCAGGTGGCTGAATAGATTAAAATAAAACAACAACAACAACAACAACAACAACAACAAACAGTAAACAGTGCTATAATGGTTGTCAATGGAGCGACAAATTCACATTTGTTAGGGCTCAAACATGACTGTCGTTTTTTTTTTTTTTTTTTTTTTGCATTTTGATGTTCCTCTTTATCTTTTCATTGCTCATTTTTGAATTAATTATAAATTGACCTTGACGTGATTGAAGTCATGCTACATTAGGTACTCTTATACTCGACTTAAAGAGTTGCCAAGAGTGCCTAATAAGCAATCTATGTCCTTATTAGCAACACTTAAAAAAAAAAAAACAACAAAAAAAAAACACTTTTACAAACAGTAAGAAATTATGAAGTCTAACTTTTTTGCTAGGCTTTTTGACTTCGATGGTGAAGTCTTATATGCTCAACTGAGTTCATTATTTTGAATTGTTTGTAGAAGTACATTTCTTTTCAAAATGTTCATGTTCTTCAAATGTGAATAGTAGTGTGTTTCCATCAAACCACAAGTCCATTAAAAATTCTGAAGAACAAGATATTTTTTACAAGTGCCGGACACACAAACACACACACACACACAAACACACACACAAACACACACACAAACACACACAGACAAGGACTTTTACAATTCAAACAAGCACAATAACTGTAATATTTAATTGTCTGAGTTTTGGGTTCTTGTTGACGCTGTACAAATTAAATATTCACATGAAACCAGGTGGATGGAAACACACACTGGCACCAGGCTTGGCACGTGCCAGCCCCCCTACTGTGACTCCATCAGCATCACTCGTCTGTCTCTCCTCTTCCCCGTTCTCTCCCCTGCCTGACAGCTGTAAACGACAGATGCCTCTCCTCTGCTGTCTGCCTCTGAGCTGCGAAGGCTAACAATGCTCTCAATCAGCTAAACGCCTCAAAATGGCAGCACAGTTGAGCTCACTGGCCTGCAAACTCCCCATAATAACACAATCTGGGTGCTCTACCATTCAGTGTGGACCAACGTGAGGAAGCAGGGGGAGAGAAGAGTGGAAAGGATGAGAATAGGTTTATTTGGGCTTTTCCATAAGTTTTAAGGAGGAATGCAAATGATAAATACTGGTGCACATGAATGGTATGGACCTAAATCCACCGCACTGTTTAGATCTTAAATCTGATTGGTCAGAAGGTTTCAAATTAGGATCAGGTTTGCAGTCTGTTTAGTACTTGGTATTGGATTGAAACGAAATTCTGTGTATCATTCATCCCTGCCTAGAGTTTCAGTCCATCTCAAGTGGTCCAGTAATTGTACAGTTGGTTGCTTGAATATTTAAAAAAATATATATATATTATTATTTTTGAATGTTATTATCTCTATGACTTGGAATTGCTCTTTTTTCCACTTGGTTAAACCATGACTGCCATCTTTGTGACATGGTACACAACATATTTTGGTTATACTGCTGTTTACAGAAACATAAATATCTCGGCTCGGGTGGTCCTTGGTCCTTGGAACAAAAACCGATCTCTAGAGCCCATAGCAACTGTACACCTGTACCAACGTGATAGATCAGGGTTCTTCAAATCTGACCAAATCTGGTTCTTCAAAGGTCGACTGTCCTGCAGAGTTTAGCTCTAACCCTAATCAAACACACCTGAACAAGCTAACCAAGGACTTCAGGGATTATTATAAAAGTACAGGCAGGTGGGTTTGTAGGTTGGATATGAACTCTGTGATCGATCAAGATTCACTGTTGCTAATATCAAATGCAGCAACTTTATAAACCTAATTGTCAAGCATAAGCTATTGTATGTCGGCCATAAACATAACTGCTCTAAAATTCTGTTCGTTTTGATTATTTATTATCTTTATAATATGTCTGCTCTATGTCTGCATGAATATAGTTTTTCCAAGATTTTTACTATACCTATTTCTGTAACCAGTGGAATCTCAAAGTTCTCAAAGTTTTTACAGCAGAATGCTACTATAGAGGACTTCTTTCTGTGAAAATTTCAGATTTGTATCTGGTCTCCCACCAAAGATATGCAAATCTGAAATTTGGAAGAGGTTATTTTTAATTCCACTTTCTCATCCTGATAAAAATAATAGAAGTCTCAAACCTAGGTACCCCTTAAAAAAAATTAAGACTGAGACTCGAACGTTTCCCATTATAAATTGACCATAAAAGTGGAACTGTGAACATTACATTAAGACTTTAGCTCTAGGTCTAAGCAACAGGAATCTGTAAATGTTTATACATGTCCATGTACCTTATAATGTGCTCTAGAGATCAGTTCTTCTTCCAAGGAACTAGGCCCATCCTGATATTGAGGTTTCCATTAAGACAGTTTTATAATCAAAATTAGTTGTGTGCCATGACACAAAGATGGCTGTCATAAAAATAAATAAATAAATAAATAAATAAATAGTGGATTTACAATGCTAATACATAGAGATAATCACTCAAAGAAAATGGGAATATTAAAAATGGTCACGCAACCTGTATTGGACCACTTGATATGGAGTAACCCTAAAGTGTTTGTGCAGAAGCCCAAAGTGCACAGCACAGCAGTCTTTGCTTAATAAATGTACTTTTGGGAAATTACACAACTGACTCAATAAGAGTTGACCTTAGCAGATTGACAAAAAAACAAAACAAGAAATGGCAGTGCATAAAGTAGACTGAAGTGGAATAATTTGCATCACCAAACACACATTTATTAACTAATTTCCCTGCACAAAGGGTTTTTAATACACACAACAGCCTGGCAAAAGAGGAAAAATCAAAATGAACCCAATAAAGTTGCCGTTTACAGTATATTTAATTGCTTACTTGTTTGTTTGTTTATTTATTTATTTTATTTGAGCACATCAGGTGCATACTTTTGAAGATAATGTTGTCTGAATGCGAATTAAATGGTAGAAGAATAAGAGAATACAAGCCATTTCAAGACTTGTAATCCAAACAAGCATTAAAATCAATTCAGTTAGCAAAGAGCGCAACGCCAGAACACTAATACACAGCTAAGTAATGCAAATCAATGCAAACAAGAAAACTCAAAGCACAAAGGGAAAACTATATATACACACCAGCCGGGAAAACGAAGCTAACAAGATACAGCTGTGAGTGTTAATGAGGATGCAAGTGGTTACACTCAATAACCAACACATAATATTTACACTTCATAGCCATAAATATCACAGCGCTGTTGAGTTCTACACTGTAACTGGTCAGAATGAGTGTTGATTAATTCTCTATAATGGCAGCCCCGAGAGTAAATCTGATGCTTCTGAAGCTTTATAAATGCTTTTTTTTTTTTTTTTTTTTTTTTAATTTAGGGCATTCATTTAATAGTGTGTTAGATATGCTGTCAAATTTGCACAGTATGAGGATGCTGAAAACATGCCTAAAGGAAGCTGGATTATTCAGATGAAACAATTACTCTTCACTAAGTAACTTCACATTAAGTCATTTTCTCTATGCTAGCTAGATCTGAGACTGAAAATGGGCAATCTTTATCTTTGTGATAGTCAAACTGATTGCAGTATTTTGGTGTTTCTCATTTTCTCATATACTATTGAGTTTTTGGTTCATGTGTTTTGGACTTGTGAGTCTCTGTATGAAAATAATTAGCCAAGGTGTCTATTGTATAACGTATAGATTTGTAAAAAAATCAGTCTTGAGAAACGGCTGTAGTGTAATAATCAATCAGAATTAATTGTATTTCTCAGTCCCTTCAGGATTTTAAGATTGCATAAATGAATGCAAAAATCCAACATACTCGTCGATATTCGGAGGCGCTTGCAAATTTTCCGAATTACTGCAGATGTTCCTCAGATTTGAGCCAAGACGCATCCTGTCACGTCATCACAACACGCATTCAGCCACAGCCCTCTGCGCTTCACGTGCACTGAAGATGAGTACAGTTAAAAGGTCTCATTTAGGAAACAAACATCACTGCAAAAGAGTGTGCATAACACTGGAATTTCGCCAATTTTCCGCAGAAAAACAGCACAACATAAACTCTGCAAGTTGCATCACAATTTTTGGGAAAAAAAAAAAAAAAATATATATATATATATATATATATATATATATATATATATATATATATATATATATGCTATGCCTTGCGAAAGTATTCGGCCCCCTTGAACTTTTCAAACTTTTGCCACATTTCAGGCTTCAAACATAAAGATATAAATTTTTTTATTTTTTGTGAAGAATCACCAACAAGTGGGACACAATTGTGAAGTGGAACGAAATCTATTGGATTTTTGAAACTTTTTAACTAATAAAAAATGAAAAGTGGGGGGGGCAAAATTATTCGCCCCTTTGCGAATTACTTTTTAGAGCACCTGCGATTACAGCTGCAAGTCGCTTGGGGGATGTCTTCTATAAGTTTTGCATATCGGAGACTGAAATTCTTGCCCATTCTTCCTTGCAAAACAGCTCGAGCTCAGTGAGGTTGGATGGAGAGCGTTTGTGAACAGCAGTTTTCAGCTCTTTCCACAGATTCTCGATTGGATTCAGGTCTGGACTTTGACTTGGCCATTCTAACACCTGGATACGTTTATTTGTGAACCATTCCTTTGTAGATTTTGCTGTATGTTTGGGATCATTGTCTTGTTGGAAGATAAATCTCCGTCCCAGTTTCAGGTCTTTTGCAGAATCCAACAGGTTTTCATCCAGAATGGTCCTGTATTTGGCTGCATCCATCTTCCCCTCAATTTTAACCATCTTCCCTGTCCCTGCTGAAGAAAAGCAGGCCCAAACCATGATGGTGCCACCACCATGTTTGACAGTGGGGATGGTGTGTTGAGGGTGATGAGCTGTGTTGCCTTTATGCCAAACATATCGTTTTGCATTGTGGGCAAAAGTTTGATTTTGGTTTCATCCGAAAGCACCTTCTTCCACATGTTTGGTGTGTCTCCCAGGTGGCTTGTGGCAAACTTTAGACGAGACTTTTTATGGATATCTTTGAGAAATGGCGCCTTCTTGCTGCCACCTTCCATAAAGGCCAGATTTGGTGTAGTGTCGACTGATTGTTGTCCTATGGACAGACTCTCCCACCTCAGCTGTAGTTCTCTGCAGTTCATCCAGAGTGATCATGGGCCTCTTGGCTGCATCTCTGATCAGTCTTCTCCTTGTCTGAGCTGAAAGTTTAGAGGGACGGCCAGGTCTTGGTACATTTGCAGTGGTCTGATACTCCTTCCATTTCAAAATGATCGCGTGCCGCAGTGCTCCTTAGGATGTTTAAAGCTTGGGAAATCTTTTTGTCAAATCCGGCTTTAAACTTCTCCACAACAGTATTAAGGACCTGCCTGGTGTGTTCCTTGGTCTTCGTGATGCTCTCTGCGCTTTCAACAGAACCCTGAGACTATCACAGAGCAGGTGCATTTATACACAGACTTGATTACACACAGGTGGATTCTATTTATCACCATCAGTCATTTAGGACAACATTGGATCATTCAGAGATCCTCGCTGAACTTCTGGAGTGAGTTTGCTGCACTGAAAGGCAAGGGGCGATAATTTTGCACGCCCACTTTTCAGTTTTTATTTGCAAAAAAGTTTAAAAAAATCCAATAGATTTCGTTCCACTTCACAATTGTGTCCCACTTGTTGGTGATTCTTCACAAAAATCAAATTTTATATCTTTATGTTTGAAGCCTGAAATGTGGCAAAAGGTTGAGAAGTTCAGAGGGGCGGAATAATATTGCAAGCACTGTATATATATATATATATATATATATATATATATATATATATATATATATATATATATATATATATATATATATATATATATATATATATATATATATATATATATATATATATATATATATATATATATATATATATATATAAAGCAAATTCAAGCATTTTAGGCACAACAATCATAAAAACAACCTCTTTGAAATCCTCTGGACTGATTTCTAATAACAGCTCACCACATCATGTTTTATTCCTAACATAATGAACACCTAATACCTAATTCGGTTTCTTTTTCCTACACGTCGAACAATTTCATTGTACATTTTACATACTATGCCTCGTTAATTTGCTGAAAATGTGCAATCTTACATGGTACAATGACAGCAATTATTATTTTCTGCACATGTGTAATTTTGTGTTGAATTTTGTCCCATCTGGGTTTCTTGAGAATAAAATTGTCAACAACTTTTTAAATCTGTACTGCATGATAATAATGAAGTTCATCTGAAATAACACTACTTATCTGTTCTTATAATAACACTCAGCAGCTGCTACGTTAATTCCATCTGCACTATCAACAAAACCTGCAAAAAAAAAAAAAAAAGAAAAGTCTGCCTATCATTTCTGCTATTTTTAAATGTCTCTCCTCTCCTCCTCACACCCCTCCTTCCAACCTCTCACACAGAAATAGACACTAATGAATAAGATAATTACCCATTATATTTCTTCAACAGATCAAATCTTTTGTGCTTTCTTCATTACACTTACCGAGATTATCCAACAACTGTGTTGAACGGCTACGTGACATTAAACACACTCTCTTTCCCTTTATACTGAGCAAATGCACATGCAAATGATGTGCCATTTGGCGTATCAGCATTGTGCCATTAAACATAGTTATAAAGCAATTCTGTTGAAATGTTCCGTTGTGCTAAAGGTCAACGCTGGCATTTTGGCTGAATAAGCGCGGTTCACTTGTTTGCCATGCAGAAAATGACAAACACTTTTAATGATTTTATGATCCATGGTTTTCTGGCATGAATTTAGAGCAGCTTCATCAATAGGAGATGTAATGTATCTCCTTTTGACATATCAGCAGTAACTAAATCACAGTTACTTGCATGGGATAAGCAGAAAAGAACGTGTGTCACTGTCGTTATGGTGAAGTTTCTATAAATAGGCGTTCATTTGAGAGACTTCAGTGTCAGGGCTTTGTAACACTTTTTTTTTTGCTTTCTTATACAGGAAAATATTCAAGCTAGTAATATTTAGTCCATTAATCCTTACACTATGTTTGAGAACCATGGAGCTGGAGAATTGGAGAAGTTTTATGGGCGTAATTTATGAATAAGTGTATGAAAGTCTTATTGTGTTTAACTTCTAAAAGTCTATGAAATATTCATCAGACGCCCATACGCACATACAAAGAAAAATTTCCAAACCCTTTCTACATGTGCCCTGTTTATTAATCACAAATCATCTTATGAACACGTATACTGTCTCCACCTAGAGAATTTGCCTACACAGACTTATACAGTGTAACACACAGTGTAATACAGTGTAAGTTTAATATAATCAGCAAATTAAGTAATTACTTAGAAAATCATTTTCAAAAATGGCAAGTGAAGTTCAAGAACGCAAATTCAACTGTTGCATCATACTCCATTGACGAAGTGCTTTAACAACCCAAGTATAACTACATTAATATCCATAAGTCCATCCATACATCCATCCACCTATCTATCCATCCAATTTTTATTTATTTTTTCAGAATTTCAGTCATTCCTATGGGCACTTGCACTTATGTAACCCTGACATGACGAAAAGTCTCCCACAAAAACACAAAAAAGTTTGTGTACTGGTTGAGCAGATGGGTCCATGGAGTGGGCAGGAAGAGCTCTCAAGGCCTCGGGTGGTGGTGCCTTACTGAGCTCTCACAGCATTCATCATGCTCCGTTTGTTTAAGCCTGAGCCAATTCCACTGTCTGTACAGGACTCAGAAGCTGGATCCCCCACACCCTGAGGAGGCTGAAAAACTCCATAGTGCTCTCCGAACCAGGTGCCCTTTAATGACCAGGTTCGTCACTGGTAGGTCAACATAAAGTAAACACTCGCATAACCTCCAATATAAATGGATCTCTCTCTCTCTCTCTCTCTCTCTCTCTCTCTCTCTCTCCCTCCCTCTCTCCCTCTCTCTCTCTCTCTCTCATAAGGCAGTGGGTATGCTAATTATTGCAAGTATAGTTTACACTGAAAAATAGGACTCTTTGTTTGATCTCAAGGCTGATGTGTGGAGCTGGATTATCCAGAGAACATAACTGACAGTCAAGTCAGGCATGGAGAGAGGGACAGGGTGTGGCTTAACAGACTATAATTTATGGGTGTAACAAAACAGCAAAAAAAAAGTCCAATCTTTTACTGCAGAGCATCTCACACCTTGTACATTGAGAGACAGAGTCTTCTGGCACAAGAGCTATAATTCAGGGACGAAACAGGAATACGAAAATCATAGTGAAAATCCATTGCAGGGATGAAAATATAGACAGACAGAGTTAATGTATGGTAATCTGTTATTGTCATAAGTAGAAGCAAAGAGGAAAATAAAAAAAAAGAACAATGGAAAAGTGAACAAGGAAAACCAAGTCTCGAGCTTCATGGTACAATTGCACAATAAGACTTTGTGGTGAGATGAATAGACAAGCTCAGTAAGATGAAACATGGAACAGGTACACACAACTAGGAAACAAACCGATGACAAAATGGAAGCAGCGACATGAACAAAGCTCAGAAGGCAACCATTGCCATGGGAACCAAGAGTTTTCTTGAGGATGGGGGGTATGGGCTGATGGTGAGGAAGTGTTATGGGGTGATGGTGACAATTAATGTAATGCACTAATTAATGAATTAGCTTTATTTAATTTTTCAGTTTACTCCTCATTTTTCAGTGCGTGGGTGATCATCGCAGATGAGGATTTCTCTGTATCTTTACAATATATGAAAAAAATAAAATAAAAAATTAACAAGCTGTGTTAAAACCAGACAAAACATCACTTCAGAAAAGAGTGTGAGACAAAACAAGAAACAGTGAAATACCAAACGTTTACACCTTAAAATGGACTAATTTATTGTTTATGTTTGAAGAGACAGTGTGTGTGTGTGTGTGTGTGTGTGTGTTCTTTTGCGGTGTCTGTACAGCAGCGTGTGTGATCGGTCACTGTGTTTACACTGTAATTATATCACTGCAAATGTGTGATGTTCAGTCATCACTGATGGTTCACCAAACTCATTGCGGGGCATCATTATGTATGCCTGCTGCAATCTGTGTTTCTGTATCTATCTGTGTGTGTGTGTGTGGGGGGGTGTGGTGTGTGTGTGTGTGTGTGTGTGTGTTTACATACATAAATGTGAGCGCAGACACATGGGCAGTCACGGCATTTGAGCAGAACAGTGCCGCTCTTGAAAATGATGCAACTCTAGTATGATGGTCATTTAGCTCATGGGAATGATACACACTTGGCTGAAACATGGCTGTGTGGAAGTGTGCACACACACCGTACATCGTGTAGTGCATATTTGTAAAGTGTAATGGTGGTTAAAATGGAAAAACAGAAAACCCGCATCCGCGTCTTTATGACACTAATAGCACTGCTTCTACTCAACTTAACTTAAGGTTTTGTGTGTAATGGTAATGGCGTGCATGATGGCTTAGTGGTTAGCACGTTTGTCTCGTACCTCCAGGGATGATCCTTTTCAGGGTCACCCGGAACCTGGAGCCTATCCAAGGGAGCATCGGGTACAATGTTGGGTACACCCTGGACAGGGTGCCAATCCATGCATGTCTTCGGACTGGGGGAGGAAACCCGGAGTACCCAGAGGAAACCCCCACAACACGGGGAGAACATGCAAACTCCGCACACACAGAGCCGCGGGAATTGAACCCCCGACCCTGGAGGTGTGAGGCGAACGTGTTGTGGGTCGATTGGAATCTCCAAATTGTTCTTATTGGGTGAACGTGTGTGTGTGATTGTGCCCTGCAATGGGTTGGCACCCTGTCCATATGCTCCAGAATCCCCCACGAGCCTGTATAGGACTAGCAGTAGGGAAATGGATGGATGGATATTTTGTATATGGTAGTATATGACTGGAAGCTCATGTAGAAAATCACTGATTACAGGATGATCAGATTAATTTCTGTACATGCTGGTGAAGTGTGACCAAATTTACAGTCCGATGTAATTTAGCCAAGTAATGTAAATTTAGCTCAGAACAATCCATAGCATCAGTCAATCCATAATCATGGAACTATGCTTGAAGTCGAAGAAGAAGACCTGTGCTTTGTCTTGCCCATACCATGATTTATTCCATAACTAATAAAGAACACGGCATATGATCTTAACTGATCTGTTAAATCTTTTAGCACGTTCTCAGCTGATGGAAATACAAGAACTATTGCATTATAAGGACATCCTTCTTAATTAGCTGCTATTATAGAAATGAAAATGCATTAGAAAAATAGTATTAACATAAACCTGTGATTTGAATTACCTTGTGAACAATCAGATTAGAGAATGATGCAGTTTAATACTAAACAGTTTACTAGATACGTTAGGCTAGTTTTCTTGGTTAAATGCCTTGAATTAGATCTTTGTACCCCCATTGTATGTCATATCACCTTAGTGTGATGTCACATTTCCAAACCCCATAGAATCTGTATTAGCATTAAAGGAAGCTTTACATAATACCAAACTTGATTTCACAACACCAGTTTATTACAAATGCATGCCAATTGCACAAATCTAAAATACAATGTTAGCTAATGGTTGATGTTTCACTCTTATTTCTTTTTTAATTCTTTCTATCTTTAAAGCCATCTAATTCAGGTCATAGAGTACACACCGTAACAGTTAATCATTAAAGCCATGTTTACCGATGCTCTCAATATAACTTTATTATATGGACAGCTGACAAATCAGCACAGAATTACACTGTATCTAGAGAACGCCAACTGTTGTTTTCTCTTTTACTAACAGGAGGAAAGTAGGAAGGAGAACAGAACACCATCTGCTCGATCCAAGCCAGGAGTCAGAGAAATCTCTGCTACAGGTGTGCGACAAGGACATGTCTCAAAACACAAGCAGTTATCTCTCTTTGACGATCTCTTATCTCTCCTAAAGTGATCTGTAGCCTGAAACCATTGTTTTTACCCCAGCTTTTCTTGCTTGAACATGGCTTAACGCACCCTTCATGAAGGTATAACATAGCAAGTTTAGAATGTTGCTATCTAAATTTTTTATTTTTATTATTATTTTTTTTTAATGATGTGTTAAACTGTACTAAAGAGAACTAATCAAGTCTAATAGAGTCTACAAACACTAGTGTAGATTATATCCTTAAAGAGCTTGTGTTAATAAGGCAAGTGAGCTCAAGTGTTACAGAGGGAACAAACTAAATTACATCGGAAACTGATTTATTAAGTCTACCTCCTTACACTCGCTTGCCAGATGACATGAAGATATAAGAGATTTGATTCCTCTCCTACACACTGCCATGTAGACCAATGCTCAACATTTGGTGTTCTATGGCCTGAAAGTATTTCACCAGCACCACCACTCGAACATACTGTAACAGAACCGATAGCCACTTCTTTACACTATATACACAAAGTACTGGAAAGAAGCTACGCAAAAGATTAAACAGAGACTTGCATATTTTTTTTTTATATGTACATATAAGATCTTCTGAAGCCATTATTAATAAATCATTAAAATCGTGCTTATAATTCTATGTACATTTGTAATGATTGTTATGTACGCATTTTTAAGAATTCTAAAAATGCTCTTGTTGGGCTGGAGTCCAAGTCAAGTCTCAAGTCTTTGCAATAGTTATTTCAGCTAGTTATTGTAATTAACAGTGTGTGAGGTTCAATCAATTTTGAAATATTAAAAATGATTACTTCTATAGAATGTCTTTATTTAATTGTCTGACTCACAATTACTATTACTTTCAAACTATTACATTTGATCCAACAGTTATCCTTATAATTACAAGAAAACAGAACATTTATAAAACATTATGAAACAAATATATTTATTTTTCATTTAGTGCAAAATGCTAACATGCAGTGTATTTTGTGCTATTTGAGTTGCCGTGGTTTGCTGTAGTTCTCAAGCAATGGTGGGTAAGGCAGTCTTCCAGTGAGTGTCGGTGATAACAAAACATCTAGGATACGCATGAAACCATCATTTGTAAGTAGCTTTGAATAGATGCGTCTGCTAAAGGAATACATGTAAACGTAAATGTAACCCTGTTCTCTCAGAAGGGAATGAGATGTTGCGTGAGCTTAATGCTGTGGGAAGCACCCTCACGCATGACTGGTATCTGCAGCTTGTGTAACATCATGCCTATTTAAAGGCTTGTCATCATCAGGTGATGTGGCAATTAAGCACATCGCGTGATAGAAAAATGGCACCTGTGAACAGCACCGTCAGCCTCTATTATCTGAAGCAAAGCTGCAATTCACAGGCATGCCCCAGTATGACAATATGCAATGTGTTGTTCCCTTCTCAGGGAACAGGATTACATGCTTGATCCATGTGTTTCCTTTCAAAGGGAACTCAATATCGTGTGAGCTTCACACTGTGTGAACGAGGACACCCACTCCACCATACTGAGGGCACGGCCTGTTCAAACGTTCCGAGCCCAAGTTTCACTGCAAGAAACTCGAGCCAGGGTGGTATGTATATACAGGCTATAAAATCGAATTAATATGCACGGTGTAGACCAAAAAGCAGCAGCACACATGCTGTAAGAGTACCTTTGGACAAAGCCTTTGGAGAGATGACCCCACATAGTGGAATGAGCCCTTATGCCCAAATGCGGAGCGAGACCGCGGTCCTCATAAGCGATAGAGTTTGATTCAACAATCCAATTGTATATGCACTGCTTTACCACAGCATCACCTCTTCTGGTGCCACCAAAGAAGACCAACTGCTACTCTGACTTACACCACTGGCCGGAGTGGTGCACGTAAGTACAGAGAGCCCTTACTGGATACAGGTGCAATTTCTCTTGTTCCGATGTGAGGAACGGAGGGGGGCAGAAAGCCTGCAACACTAGGCACTTTAGGAATATAATCTGGCCAGGGGCAAAGTCAAATGCAAGAAGGGTCAACAGAGAGATCTTGTAGATCTCCTAATTTCCTGACAGACATTCCAGGACCACAGACAGGTCCCAGGAAGGTATGCATAGACCACGTGCCCCATTTGAGCCAATAGAGTCAACCTCAGAGAAGCTTCTGACTCTAAAGTTAGCTCTTCTGCAGATGGGCCTCAGCCGCCTGACACCTCACAAAGTACACAAGTAGATGGCCAAGTAGACCCAAATTGACCATAATATGGCCAAGTAGACCCTAATTCTAGAAGGAGCTAACCCTGCTGAGAAACATCCTTGTAAGCACTCCAGCACTGTAGCTATAGCACAATTTACTGGGTCAAGCTGACACACCATGAGATAAAAAGTCACTACTTGAGCGCATACAATTTCCTCATGGATGGTGCTCTCGCATTCTACAACTCTACACTCTACAACCTCAGTTGTGAGACCAGAATCTATGAGCTGGTGCCCCTCAGGGGCCAGACCGACAGTTTCTATAGTTTTGGCAGAGGGTGATAAATCAGCCCTCTGTCTTAAGACAGTAGATTCCTGTGGATGGGTATCTCCCAAGAGGTGCCGTCTAGCAGGAACATTATCTCTGAGAACCATAATCGAGCTGACAAATAAGGTGCTACGAGCAGCAGACATAGAAGGTGCAGGAGGAGTGAGGGCAAACCACATCAGGCAGTGTCTTTTTTCTTCAGCAAAACACATCCACATCTGCTTGGCTGAACCTCCGCCATATGGACTCCACCACTTGTTGATAGAGCCTCCAATCCCTGGGCCTCAGCCCCTGCATCAACAGGATGCCTGCCCCCACATTGCAGTTGCTTGGAATGTCAAATTCTGATTACCCAGAATGTCCATTACATTCACTGACAAAAACTTTCCCTTCAACCAGAGAAGACATTGTCATTGGTTACCATACAGTCTCTCTTGGAGACTGGAGGGGATGCCCAGATCCAGCTTTATCTTGCTCAATGTTGATAGGATTGACCATATGCATGTTAGGGATAGAAATACCCATTTCATACTACAATCCCAAATAACCCCTGGAAAAGTTATCTTCTTCACTGGAGAACGCATACTTTTCTTGAAGTTCAACCTGAGTCAACCTGGATCGTGGTGGAATTCACCAGTTCTCCAGGTAGTTTAGTACGGAGATGGCCTGGAGTCGCAAGGGAGCCAGATAATGAGTGAATAATGCTAACCTGAAGGGAAGAACCTGATATTGATATGCATTGCCTCCAAATGTGAACCTCAGAAATGTCCTGTGACAGGGTAATATTTCTGTGTGGAAATATGCATCTTTTAGATCTATCATCACAAACCAGTCATCAAACTGAATGATAAGTTTGAGTGTCAGCATCTTGAACCTGGATGTCCAAAAAGTATGGATCAGATGATGTGAATCTACAATTGGCCACATACTCCCATCTTTTTTGTGAACCAGGAAATAATGGTTGTGAAAGCCTCCCTCCCTCAGGGAATGGGGTAAATGTTCCATGGCCCCTTTTTTCAAGAGGGATTCTACTTCTTGCACTAACATTGTGCTCTGCTCTGTGCTTCTACTGTGGTGAGCATACCTCTTAACCGGGGTAACCCTTTCCTATGGTAGACAGAACCTATAGAGACACATTTGACAGTAGTTGTGGTCTTTTAGTGATGTTAACTTTTCCACATTATGTTGGAGGGAAAGCATCAGATTTTTTTTGCCCTGTGACAGCTCACTGACCACAGAAAACTGAGAACTTGGGAAACCCTTGGCTAGGGAAAGCCCTACAGTAGTGCTGGGGGATAACTGCCCTAACAACCTCACATCTCCTGATACGTCCCACCGTAGCCCCCGCGTAACAGCTCCTCCTTTGCTTGGACTTTATGATCATTCTCAGATCAGGCCTTTTTTGCAAGCTGCAACTGTCACCGCCCACTCCGCCTGGTTCTCTATTGGGGGAGGCGGGCTGCCACACTCACCTTCTGTGCTTCCCTCGCATTAGCCCTGGGCTGGGCTCCACTTGTGGACTCGACACAATGGGGAAGGAACTGGCAGAATACTGCCATATGTCAAGCTACCTCAGCAGGTCTGCTTGGTAGGCCTGCAACAGTGCCATTGTATGCAGTGACCCACAAGCAATACCCACTGCCGCATACGTCTTGCCCGCCAAGGTGGGCTTATATGCCTTGGCAAAGCTGGCCCCCCTAAATTGCCTGCCATAGAAGGAGAGCCGGATACACAAGACAGAGCAAGAGATAGAGCAGCCCTTTTTTCCGGCTCCTCTTCCAGATCCATACAAGATCCCCAGGACCTGAGCTGGCCGGCTGTCTCAGCAGCGGTCAGCAGAGGATTCCCGAGGACCCAACTCCCTTCGGCCGAGGAGAGCGAGCCGCAAGCAGAGCTGCCTAATTGTAAGGCATTCACAAATGCGCACAGTCAGACGTCTCGAAGGCTGCCCTGCTCCACTCCTAGAAACTTCACACAGAAAGTGTGTCCATCCACGTCCCATGATGAAATACGAGCAAGGCGTGACACTTTCTGAATTCTGTCTCACTCATACTTTTCTCTCTCACTTTTTTAAAAGGACAGAAAAGATAAGAGATTTTTCTTTCTTTTTGTGAAAAGATGGAGAGCAAATTTAGCATATTTGCAAGCATTACACAAACGACCGACATACAAGTCTTACTGAAGATAATAAGGCTGACGGTGCAGTTCACAGGTGGCATTTTTATGTCACGCCACCCACATCAGCTGATCACAGCAGGTCTATAAATGAGCATGATGTTACACAAACTTCAGATACCAGTCACGCACGAGGGTGCTTCCCACAACATGAGGCTCACGCAATGTTGAGCTCCATTTCAAAAGGAACCTCAGTGTCAATAGCGAAAACGGCGAGACAAAACGCGGAAGCGATCGTGCGTAGAGTGTATTTAACTTGATAAACATGGATATTATAAATGGTAGCTAAAACTTGGGGGGAAAATCTGAAAAGGACATGGAAACATTTGTACTTCTTGAAAATGGACCACAAGCAAGCCGGTGACAGCTGTGTAACGCTGCAGCTTCCCTTTGGATTAATTGATTGCTTTTCAAATTAAATGACACAAAGATTATCACAAAGTAAGACTTTGCTATATTGTTATTGTTTATTGTTCATTAATGTAACAGCACTTTTCCAATGGGTGATGAACATGCCCTTTCAGATGTTTCACAGGTGTGTATAATAACTCTGGCTTGGTGTGATATTGTTGCTGCAGCACATACTGATAGGGAGTTAATGAATGAGGAATAAATAGAAAAATGTGGTGTTTGACGCTGTCATGTGGAGTAGTAAAGAGAGAACGTAATCGGGAATGCCAAACCAAACTCACTTGTGTTTCTGTCTTCAAGTACAAGTCAAGTCTCGAGTTAGCTGTTCACGAGTCCAAATCAAGTCATTTTTTAGACTTTATTGCTACTAGAGTTCAAGCCACTTACACTTACACATAATATACTTTATTTTTTTATATATAACACCTTTAAATTGTCCTCTCAAGGCACTTTACAAGTAAGAGCGGCTGTCATAGAAAATGAATCAAGACCATCAGATGTTGAGAACTAAACAATGCTGTGGTATAAAGACTGTTGTTGCTTCACAGAATCAGGTGTATGAAAAAGGGAAAAGTTGAAGAACTCAAGAGAGACATAAACTATGACCTTCAGCTCGGCATTTACAGGGAAAACGCAGTGTTTTTCTGTGCCTATATGGCAGACTGAAGGTGCACAGTCTCATCAAATCCCTGATGTGTTTAAAGTAACGGTTTTACACTCACTTTTTACATCACATCACAACACCGGCGCATCTTGTGTTATTGTTTCTTAAAGGACCATTACACAGCACAGTTATATCAGTGTCCATTCTCAGAGACGGATGAGCTACAGGACAGTTACACTCTTCACCCACACACACACAGACACACACACACACTCCATAAAGCATGATGACAGAGAAATAGAGCAGAACAAAAGTGAAAAAGAGGTAAAAGCAGGAGAGACAAAAGCGTGACGAGAAAACGTAACGGAGGGACAGGAAGAGACAGAGATGATACTCATACAGACAGAGAGACAATATAAATTATTAAACAGACTCTGTGTGTGGTGTATGTGTGTGTGTGTGTGCACTGGACAGTGTAGCTGAGCTCAACAAATTACTCATAATCCTCCATATTGCGGCTTTGCCATAACCAAGAGAGCTGTGTCACACCCAAGAGTACCCCTGTTTCCCTTCGGTACCATGTGAGTGAATTAACCATCAATTAGTGAATTATTCAAATTAAATGAAAGGAATATAAAAAAAAATCAAATATGAAAGAAAATTAGGAAAGTAAAGAAGAAAAGAGTCATTGTATGAAATAAAGATAGAAAGAAAGAAAGACATGAGTGAACAATTAAGAGGAGTTAAAGAGAAAGAAAGAAAGAAAGAAAGAAAGAAAGAAAGAAAGAAAGAAAGAAAGAAAGAAAGAAAGAAAGAAAGAAAGAATTGAACAATTAAGAAGAGTCAAAGTAAGAAAGAAAGACAGAAAGAAAGAGAAAATATCAGCCAAATATATTTAAATGAATGTGATTTGACCGTGATACAGTCTCTACCTCTTAAAAATTTCCCCTTTGGGGGATTAATAAAGTTTCATCCATCCATGCACCACACACACACACACACACACACACACACACACACACACACACACACACACACACACACACACACACACACACACACACACACACACACACACACACTGTTCGTTAGTCTGGAGTGTGAAAGCTGTTGGGCTCAGTTCCAGTTGAGTGAGTAGTGAGAATAGCTTTTTGTGTGTGTGTGTGTGTGTGTGAGAGAGAGAGAGAGAGAGAGAGAGAGAGTTGTAAATATGGGTAATGTGAGAGTATATTATTATAGAGCTTCAGCCCTCAAAACCCGCCACCCTTCCCCGGACCACATACACACACCCACACACACAAACACACACACACACACCCCATACTCAATCAAAATACTGAAATAATAATAATAATCAAGTCAAAAACAATTCCAAAGTACACACTCAGAGCAACAGAACTACATCCAAGCATGCATTTCATTGAGCCTCGTTTTTTCCTCTTCAACACATACAAAATGAACATCTACAACCTGGAATGAAATAGAAATCATGCTAAGAACACACACACACACACACACACACACACACACACACATTATGCTTGTTTGGAATGTTTGATTTTAAGCTTTATTTAAAATCTGTAGATGTGCGTTTACACTGTAAGTGTTCAGCGTTTGGGATGTTGTTGTTCACATGGAAATGTGTTGATGTTTCTCAGGATTGCCAGACCTGAGTCTCTGCGGTTCGCTGTTGCACATTTGTTCTTATCTGTAGTTTGGCATTTATTTTTGGCTGATAAGCCTGTACACGTGCGGCTTATCTACTGCACCATACACTGTTATTCAAATTATAACTGACAACACGCCAGGTGAGTCAGAGAGAGAGAGAGAGAGAGAGAGAGAGAGCTACCAATATTACTAATTCTTTTAATAATTCCTAGGAGTACTGAATATTGCTGTTACTGAGTCTGTTGCTGAGTAAGGCCATTTTGTTCCCACAGTTGTCCACAGCACTGTTGATTTCTTGTTTCTGGTTGGTCAGAAGGTGATTTAAGTTCTATAACAGCAGCTTTGACAGTTCATATGGCAAGGGCAACTGTTTAAAATAATAAAAATACTAGATTTTAATAATGAAATCTTAATATTTAGATTAATAAAAAAGGCCAGGAATTTTTTATTTTTATTTTTTTTAAAGTAAATAAAGTCATATAAAGTCACACATCAGAAGGTGAATAATTTTCTGAAAGAGCAGCTATGGTAATAGTGGCATTTTAAATGATTTTATTCTTTTGACTTCAAGAATAAAGTCATAATATTAAGAGAGAAAAAAAGTCACAATATCTCGAGAATGAATTTGTGATCTTTCAAAAATCTATTAAAAATAATATTATGATCAAAATATTTCCTGAATAAAGTCATAGTGTTATGAAAAATGTTCCTCGTTATTACACATAACTTCATTTATGGACCTTAATGTTTGGATTTCTTTATATGTGTGGATTTCTGGAGTTAATACCAAAGAAAATTTCACGTGAATAGCCTCATTGGAAATATATTTACTGAATAAAATGTTGACGCGTTCGATACTTATTTCCCCCCGCTGTATACGCAAGAAGGTGTTCAGAAATGTATTGCTGGAGCTTCTAAAGTGGTGTTTATATACAGACTTTGAAGTAAATGACTCGAATATGTCATATATTTAAGACGAAAACATCATATTTTGATCAATGGAGACGTTTAAAACAGCCCAAAAAATCTGAGTAACCCACTTACGATCCAGTGGGCGTTACGAACAAATAAGCCAAAGCTAACAATGATAGCGGTGCATTTGACGCCATGTAAACTGGACTGTTGTTGCACATTGTTGCTTTTTCTAGTGTAGAGTAATAGTTTTATGGATAAATATGCTGATATGAACCTAGTTTCTCAAAAAAAATAAAAATCTAACAGTCAGTCCCCGTCAAAACTGCTATCTCCACCTGAGGCGAATTCAAATGGTCCGTGAGTTGATTTGACCCAAGGGGCTGGTCTGATGCTTCGGGGTGGGGGAGGGGTGTACCGATTCAACTGTCAGTGAAAATGACCCAGCCACTAACTCAGAGTTTTGGGTTACAAAAAACTACCCTAAAACTACCCAAGACTGTGAAAATAACACGAGTAAATGACCCAAAAGTCTCAACCAAGCATTTGGGTAGAAAAAAAACAACAGAGAATATTTTTTCAAGTGTAACTGTGACCTTAATCACCTACCACCTGTAAACTGTTACTGTCTTAACGACTGTTCCACAGGTGCCTGTGCAAAAATTGTTTGCGGTTCGTTGAACAAGCATGACAAATATTGTTAAAACCCTTTCCTATAAAGATCTGTAAAGCTTAAGTGGATTTTACAAAATGATCTTTAAAAGACGTTCTCCGGAAGAGTGTATCCTTTCTTTTTTGCAGAGTATATATTCAATTTAACACAGTATGTGGATGTTTCTATTCTAATAATGTACACAAGGACTTGTACATCGGAAGATCCACATAATCTGATCTAATGTATAACGTATAATCATAGATATGGTGAAGTTTTCTGCAAGGAGATGCTTTTTAACATTTGTGGAAGGAGTCTCCAGTGTCAGCGCTTCATAGCTGTCAAGCGGTTTTCCAACACAGGAAAGACTGTCGAGCTTTTTTATATATATATATATATATATATATATATATATATATATATATATATATATATATATATATATATATATATAAACAAACAAACAAACAAACAAAAAAAACTGATAACGTGAAATTGTTTTTCAGCAACATTGTATGTACAGTAACAGGTAAACATATATTTAATATTTAATAAATAAATGAATAAATGAAAGGTAGTGTTGGCAAATTGAGGTGGTATGAAAGGAAACACACACATGGGGATGTGCTGTTTTAGGAAGAACAATCAACTTCAGCGTGGCGAAAGTCACTCGTGGTGAAAGTTATCACGTCACCTCTTCACTGATTATTTTCCTACAACTGCATAACACTAAATGTTTTATTTCTCACTTGGCTTGCTTTGTACAGTTACTGTATTACCAAAGCATCACAGGAAAATGAAGAACTGGTATTAACAAAGGCTAACTCAGTCATTATCCAGTGTTAGTCGTTAAGAGATTTATTTATTTTATCCAGCCCTTTTTAGGGTCTTTCAAAACTAAAGTGGTGGAAAGCATTTACTTCAAGGGCTCTTCAAAATCCTTTAAACAAAAAATAAAAATGAATTACTGATAGACACTTTGCTCCTGAGATTCTCTTCATTGTTTTGATGCTGAATGAAAGAAAAGACCACTTATCTGTAAACACAGATCAAGTCCAAGTAAGAAACATTACATTTAGTAATAATGAATTGTAACTAAAATGAATAAACCAGCCTCAGCCAATGAGCTATTTGATGTAGTTTTCATGTTTGTATCTTTACCACAGGTTAAAAGCTCATAGCTGGTACTTTTGTATTTGTTTGCCTCCGCAAATTCAGACTAGGTGAACAGCAGTGTAATCTGTGGAGCTTTCCGAGGGAGTAGGGCCTTTAATTTGAAGTAAAAATTCTTTATTACAAACATATTTTGGTTCAGAAATGTAATGTACTTGTAATGGTAATGGTACCAAGTAATGGTATTTGTTCTGTACATCAATTTCAGAACGTAAGACGCTATGCAAATTCCATTAAGACAAAAAAAAAAAAAAGCAACAATCAAACCTTTTTAAACACTTTATATTTTAGCATATTTGTTTAAAGGACCATATTTTAAATACTCTAAAATTAAAAAATGTAACCCACTTTGAAAATCTCATCTAGGTTTAAGTGAATTAGGAAAATCTCATTCCTATGTGTAGCGCACGGTGGCTTAGTGGTTAGCAGGTTCGTCTCACACCTCCAAGGTACGGGATTCGATTCCCGTGTGTGGAATTTGCATGTGCTCCCCGTGCTGTGGGGGTTTCCTCCGGGTACTCCGGTTTCCTCCCCCAGTCCAAAGACATGCATGGTAGGCTGATTGGTGTGTCTAAAGTGTCCATAGTGTATGAATGGGTTTGTGAGTATGTATGTGATTGTGCCCTGAGATGGACTGGCACCCTGTCCAGGGTGTACCCCGCCTTGTGCCCGATGCTTCATGGGACAGACTCCAGGTTCCCCGCGACCCTGAAGAAGGAATAAGTGGTTGAAGATGGATGGATGGACTTTAGATCATAATAAGCACACGACATACAGGTATGTATGTTTTACCATTTATGCTGGTACTATAAGTCTTTTATCTATGGTTTTATCCAGTCTTCTCAGTCTAAAATTTTCATTTTTTTAGTTTTGAATTTCCAAAGTTTACAGGTGACTTTATGTTTTTTTTCCCTTGTTTCTAGAGTTCCTATTTTTTTAAGCTTAGTTATATATATTTTTAATATCCCATTTCACCCGTCTTTTGCAATTTCTAATTGATCTAATCCATCAATTACATATACTCCATAGTTTCCTTATTATTGTTATTATCCAAGAAATTGGTATGTTGTTATTTTAACATAGTGCAGTATGTAATTATATAAGTTTTCAATAACAGACAATTCAGCAGACAGACAGTTGGTGATTTGCAAGCTCATTTATTTCTTTGATAGTCCCTTCTTTTCTCTGGGTGTCAAATGCAGCATCATCTGAGTAAGATATTGTTTTTTGATAAATGATGATATAAGTATAGTATTCGGACTCAGACTGTTGTGATGTGAATGTATAGATTTATGGAGTTTTTTACTGAATCAGTGAGCATCTCATTTGCCTGCTTCGCTATATATCACTCTTATACTTTCTATAATACGCTCATACATACACAGACAATGTTTTTTTTTTACCCAACATAAGAAAGAAACTGTGTTCAGCTGCTTTACCTCTGCATTCTTCACCCTGCATGTAGTGTGTATGTCAGTGTCCCACTGCGCCTTCTCCCCTTCTTATATAAACAATGTGGTTTGGCTCAATAGGGCTGGTATTTACTTTAGCCCTCGTTAACCGAAACCCGATCCAACATCACTCCAATTCTGGAGGTCTTTATCCTTCCATCAACAACCATTAACTCTAAAATAACACAGAGCAAGACATCTAGACATCTAGACATCTAGAGTTGGGTCCAAATGTTTAAATTCATACTTCAGAAATGTTTTTATTTTGTCAGTTGTCAAACACTGGATTACTTTTTTTTTTTTTTTTTTTAAATGGAGACAGAGTTATATTTCAGCTATGTGAGAGATCTATCTCAATCTCATGTTCACACACAACTCACTTCTTCGTCTTTTTAAAATTTGTTTTAGTTCCATATATTTCCATCAAGGACAAAACATTTATAGAGCTTGCTATTAGGATTAATGTATGCAGCATTAAACTCGTTTAAAAGCATGGATATAAGAGCAGGATGTCAGTACTAGGACAGGCAGAACCACAATACAGAACCGCAAAATACATTCAATAATAAATTGCAGCGCTAACCAAATTTGAACTAGAAAAGAAGACTTGGAAAATAAGAAATAGCATTGTGTTCTCAGAGGTTGGTGGTCAAGCAGTGTTCTCAAAAAGAGGCGTTTTTTGACATGCCAGAACCTTCCCATGTTCCAGCAGGGAACAGTGCCCTTACAGGCTGGTATTTTGACAGGGTTCTTAGAAGCCAGTTGTTGGAGAAGGGTTCTGGAAGTCTGGTTGGCGGGACAGGGCTCTTAGAAGCCAGTTGTTGGAGAAGGGTTCTGAATGGCTGGTTGGTGGTACAGGGTTCTTAGAAGCCAGTTGTTGGAGAAGGGTTCTGGAAGACTAGTTGTTGGAACAGGGTTCTTAAATGCCAGTTGTTAGAACAGCTGGATTGTTAGATTCCTGATTGATGGAGCAGGGTTCTTAGAAGTCATTTGGTGGAACAAGATTCTTAGAAACCAGTTGATGGAGCTGTCTTCTTAGAGGCTGCTTGGTGGGGCAGTACTCTTACAGACTGGCACTTTAGAAGGTTCAAGTAGGGTGGCTGGTGGGCAGAATTCTTCAAGGCTGGTTGGTGAAGCAGGGTACTGCAAGTGATGCAGAATTTTATAAGGCATGTTGGTGCAGCAGGTTTCTTGGACTATAACAGTTTAGCAGCATTTGAAAGGTTAGCAGTGAATGAGGGTTTTCATAGCTTGCTGGTGTAAGAGGGTTTTTATTTTTTGCTGGCAGTGGAGCAGCATTCTCAGAGGTTGGTGCTGCAGAATGGTTGGTGGTAGAGCAGGGTTCTTAGAGACTAGTTGGTGAAGCAGGGTTCTAGAGACTGGTTGTTATAGCAGGGTTCCTGAAGGCTGACAGTGATTCAGAGTTGTCATAGGCTAGAACTTTGAGGCTTGTTGGTAGAGCAGAGTTCTGATTGTTGGAAAAGGGTTATTACAGGCTGGATGATGAGGCAAGGTACTTAGAGGCTGATGATTGAGCAGGGTTTATTAGTGGCTGGTTAGTGGAGCAGGGTTCTTAATGGCTGGTTGGTGGAGAAGGATTTTCCGAGGACAGCATGCCTGGAATGGTCAGTGGTCCAAAGCACCATGCTGAGGAGCAATTAGACATCATGTTGTTCTTACTCAGCATCATCAACAGAATTGTTCATGCAAATACATCGCCCTTCACAATTTCCTTTGACTTTGACTCAGCAGACATTATTTTAAAACTTGCAAAAATGTATGTGTGTGTGTGTGTGTGTGTGTGTGTGTGTGTGTGTGTGTGCTAGCTGTGCCTCCTTTGCAACTATTATTTGGTTCCTTTCCTGACAGAGGATAAAATGCTAGAATAGTTTCTATCCCCCCTGTGGTTTAGAGGAGATGTGGTGGGATTTCTGCTCTAATGGCCATCATCTGACCCTTTTAGAGACACGGCGCTAGTGAGATCCATTACATACCACTGAGGATCTCTAATGATGCTGACCAGTACCAGTAATGTCGCATACATCTCCTACCACACATTCAAAAGTCTTAGACATGGACTTTTTTGAAACAGGCTATGAAGGCTTTTATGCTACCCCACAAGATGTTACATACACTCCAGATGAATATTGTTTTGTCTAGGCTGAAAAACCCCCAATGTAAAAAATATATATATATATATATAAAACTCCATATAACACCTAAGTGTTATTTGGTCTTTGTAGGCTTTTGACACACATTATAAATGTCAGGTTAATCATACACATTAAGGAACTTCACCAGTTAGAAAAGTTTAAAATACTACTGATTTCTACCAAATGATATTTAGACCTAATACCAAAATCAACCACAGTACAAACTTTGAAAAAAAAGCATTTTGAGACTCTAAAGGATCTAGACAAACCCTGTGTTATCATCATCATCATCGCTGATGTTGTTCCTTCGAATAAAAATCTGTGGTGGGACAGAGTGTGGGTGTCAGGCAGACTGCTGCAAGACATCCAACGCAAGATGATGGAACTGCTGTGTGACAAAATATCTGGCATTTTGTTTGGCTTCGTGTTACAGATTATGCTTTAACTAGCTCGTACCAATCAGTGCAGTGAAGCTGGGATTGTCCTTGACTTTTTAACAGCAGCACATTGTGTATGTTTGTGTGTCTTCATCATTAGAACCTTCTCAGATTTCCCCATTATCTGTTCTCTTCTTCATTCTTTCCCTGCTTCTTTCTTTATTTCCCTCTTTCACTGCCTTACATCATTGCTGTCTCACCCTCTCTCATCTCGCTCCCACCTCTTTAGCATCAGGTCTCTCCGTCCTCTTCTCTTTTTGTCCTTCTTTCCTATATCATTATTAGGTCCCTCCCTTCTTCTTCTCTCTCTCTCTCTCTCTCTCTCTCTGAGTGAATTCTGGGAGCGAGTGGGCGGAGCATTGTGAGCACGAGTGTGGCTGTTGTAGCTTCTGACAAAGTTTTTACCTTTTCATTATTTAATATATTTTGGGTTTCATTTTTGGGTAATTTATTTAATATTATTTAGTAGAACTGTAGATAGGTTTAGGTGTTTTGCACGTTTTTTCGGCCATTTGCTACCTGAGCTCAGGGAAGCATGGCGGCCCCAGGTGTAGGAGGTTTAGGGTTTCTCACACGGCGTCACAGAGTAAAGGTGGTGTCTATGGTGAATGTGGAGACTTGTTGTTTGGCTGTAGGTGAAGTTGTGGGACTTCTGTCTCTAGGATGAACAGCACTATTGTTATTTTACAATAGTAATAGAGAACAATAGAAAAGGCCAATGAAGTAGTTCAGAAGGAAATCTTTCTCGAATTAAGAATAATCAGACCACCGATTTTAACCAATTCAACAGGTTATCAAAGTTACTCAGAGATGATCTCAAACAGGAAAACCCAGCTAGCAGACCTACTGGGGTTGAAAACACAAGGAGCTCTGGTTCGCTCTCGTTTTTAAGTATCGAACAGATGGATGCACCACCTAAGTATATTTTTAATCTTGAAAAGAAAAATGGCCAAAACTGTTTTTTTTGCATTCTTTGCGCTATGAGGGAGGAGAGATTTTATCTAGCCATGCAAAAATACGAGCAAGAGCTTGTGAGTTTTATGAAGACTTATACAAGAATGAGTTGGGAGCATGATGTGATTTGGAGAGTTTCTTTTTTTTGAAAGATTGACTCAAATGTCAGAGGGGGTCAATACAGAGCTCTCAGGTGCATTAAGCCAGGAGGAGTTGCATAAGGCCCTTTAAGACATGGATTCTGGAAAAATGCCAGGAATTGATGGTCTTCCTGTTGAATTTGATAAATTCTTTTGGACAGAGGTAGGGGAGGACCTTTTTCAGGTGCTTAATGACAGTTTTGGGCTCAGGCACGTAGGATGTGAGCAGTTGTAGAGAAGTCATCACTCTCCTCCACCCAAAAAATTTGAACTTTTAGAAATTAAGGACTGGTGTCATGTTTTGCTCCTTTGCTCGGATTGTCAATTGCTCTAGAAGGCTTTAGCTAGCAGATTAGCTAAAGTAATAGATCAGGTGGTGCATCCGGATCATACTTATTGTGTCCCTGGTAGGTCCATTTTTGACAATATTACCCTTATTCGGAATATGTTTGATGCCTCCAAGTTGCTCAACATTAATATTGGACTTATTTCACTAGATCAAGAAAAAGCTTTTGATAGGGTTGAGCAGTCTGATTTGTGGAGAACATTACAAGCCTTCGGATTCCGTCAGGATTTTATTGATAAAGTGAAAGTGCTCTGTGATGACGTTGAGAGTGTGCTTAAGATAAACGGTGGCTTATGCACTCCTTTTAGAGTCTGTAGGGGTATTAGACCAGGCTGTTCTTTGTCTGGAATGTTATATTCACTCACTATAGAATCCTTGTTGCAGCAATTAAGAGAAAATATTTGTACTTTGAATCTACTAATTTGCCCACCAGGGCCATGTGTGTGCAGAGTTTGCATGTTCTCCCCGTGCTGTGGGGGTTTCCTCCGGGTACTCCGGTTTCCTCCCCCAATCCAAAGACATGCATGGTAGGCTGATTGGCATGTCTAAAGTGTCCGTAGTGTATGAATGCGTGTGTGAGTGTGTATGTGATTGTGCCGTGCGATGGATTGGCACCCGGACCAGGGTGTACCCCGCCTTGTGCCCCTTGTGGGATAGGCTCCAGGTTCCCCGTGACGCTGAAAAGGATAAAGCAGTATAGAAGATGGATGGATGGATGGATGGATCTACCAATTTGTAAAAACAGTAGTACTCTGTCTGCCTATGCTGATGATGTGGTGGTTCTAATCAATGGACAACATGATGCGCAGGTTCTAATGAAAGTCTTAAAAGATCTTTAAAGTTTAATCTTCAGGAAAAAGTTAATTGGAACAAGCGTGGAGCACTTTTAATTGGAAATTGGTCATAAGGAAACCAAGCCTTCCTGGTGGTTTAACCTGGGGAACAGGACCTTTTAAATACTCAGGGAGATGAAATGTCCATTCAAAAAAATGGGAACGGGTAGTTGATAAGGTGAAAGGCCGACTTCACAAATGGAAGTGGCTAATACCAAAGTTGTCATATAAAGGGAGGACATTAAAAGTGAATAACTTAGTAGTTTCCTGCCTTTGGCATAGGCTGGCCTGTTTGGATCTTCCCTTACAACTTCTAGTAAAAATCCAAGGTATACTGGTTGGTTGATTTTTTGGGCATAACTTACACTGGATCCAACAGAGTGTGGTGCATTTACCCAAAGATTAAAGTGGTCAAGGTTTGATACATTTGAAAAGTAGAATAGCAGCTTTTTGTTTATAATTTCTACAATGATTTCTGTTTGCATCATCAGTGATTTACACATGCTTCGTTTTACACAGAACTAAAGGACTGGGGTTGAACAAATCCCTGTTTCTAATGGACGCTCTTAACGTGAACGTGAAAGGACTACCAGTGTTTTATTGCGATCCTCTTAAGGTTCGGAGTCTCTTTGACATACAGAGAAATAAGATGACACCTGCTCTTCACTGGCTTTTTGTGGAGCCGCTAATAAACT
Source organism: Ameiurus melas (assembly GCA_012411365.1). Lineage (NCBI taxonomy): Eukaryota > Metazoa > Chordata > Actinopteri > Siluriformes > Ictaluridae > Ameiurus > Ameiurus melas. The sequence continues at coordinate 5,506,233 of CM022767.1, forward strand.
GACCTTGTTTCGATCTAACTAAGGATAGTTGCTCTTTTAACAGACTCAATGTACTGTTGCAGAATCCACAGATCTTCACATTTGGACGTCTGATTCATGTAGCTGGGATGGACCTCGAAAGAATAGACGAAGTGGTCTATTGTCTAAAGGTCAGGTCTTTGCGGACTGTTGAACAGATGCTAAAGAACTGGGAATCAATGGTCAGTAATGAAGAAAGAGATTAGGTAATGCAGGAGTAAACACTCCCAATACATAAGACCTAAATTAGATGGACGTAAGGGACCTTTTTAAGATGCTGAAAAACCCTTGTGTTTAGACTCAGCTACTGGCAAAGCATTTTATATAATGTGCCAAAATTTTTAATACAAAGGTACTGAATGAGAAAGTTGACATGCCTTGGTGTAGAGTACTGGGTGTAGAAGAGAGTGTGAAACCTGAATGGCGGTCACTGTATGAGCCACCCTTATCTAAAAGGGCAGGGGAGACTTCTTCACTGTGCCCACATGGGCATGTGCCCACATGGGTAATGCTTTTATTTCAATTCTTAGTCCTGAAGTGAGTGCTGATTGTCCTTCCGGCTCAAAAAGAGAAACTGTTTTTTCATGCTTTTATGGAATGTGACAGACTGAAACCTTTATTGTTACATTTTTAAAGTCTTTTTGAGTTTTTTAGCCAATTGTTTTTCATGAGGATTTTAAATTTTTGGTTTTAAATGTGTTATGAAAAAAAAAAAAAAGCTGACAAGTAAACCTTTTTTTTTCTAAGTCTATAAAGGGTCTATCAGTGTTTGAGATGAAATGGTGTGAAAATGTAGCTTTGTGTCTTTTTGTTTGTTTCCTTTATTTAGTGATTCTTTGATTGTGATACTTGATGTGCTATAAGGTAAAGTAATAAAGGTAACAAGTGTATTAATGAACTGTGATTTACAGCAGTAAAAGGCTTTTAAAATTCAATTTAACTCTCTCTCTCTCTCTCATTCTCTCTCTCGCTCTCTCACGCTCTCTCTCTCTCTCTCTCTCTCTCTCTCTCTCTCTCTCTCTCGCTCTCTCTCTCTCGCTCTCTCTCTCGCTCTCTCTCGCTCTCTCTCTCTCTCACTCTCTCTTGCTCTCTCTCTCTCGCTCTCTCTCTCTCTCTCGCTCTCTCTCTCGCTCTCGCTCTCGCTCTCTCTGACCTTGCATCTGTCTATTTCACTCACTCCCTCTTTAGCATCAGGTCCCTTGCTATCATATTTTCTTTCTCATCTGCACTCTATATTTGCTTACTTTTTCCCTTGTTCTCCCTCTTTTACTCCATCACCTTCTCTCTCTCTCTCTCTCTCTCTCTCTCTTTTTAGCATCTCTTGCCTTCGCCCTTCCCTCTCTCTGTCCCTCTCTCCCTCCCTCTCTCTCTCTCTTATTCCATGACCTTGTCTTTCGTTCTGTATTTAGCATCAGGTCCTTCTATCCCTCCTTATCAGATTTCCTTTCTCTCCTTCCTCCCCTCCTTCTCTATTCCTCCCCTCCTTCTCCCTCTTCCTTTCTCTTTCACACCCTCATCGTCTCGCTTGCTTTCTCTCTTCAGCATCAGGTCCTTCTATCTCTCCTTATCAGATGTCTTACCTATCCTTTCTCCTTGCTCTCCCGATTCTTCCTGCATCTCTCTCTCTCTCTCTCTCTCTCTCTCTCTCTCTCTCTCACCGTTAGAGAACATTGCATATGTCTTTCTCGGGTGCTGCTGGAGTAAACAAGCCGAGTGCTTTTGACCTTTTCCGTTCTGAAAAATGATACAGGCAATGTGGGTGTGTTTGGGAGTAAGAGGCACTGAGAAACAAAAAACAAAAAACAAACAAACAAACAAAAAAAAAACAGGAAGAGCATTTTAAAGCAATAATTTATGCAACAATAAAATATACACATATGTAATAGAAGCATAGCCTCCTGTTTAGCATATTGTAGGTCTTCTGAATGTCTAAATATGTTGCTTTGTGTAAGTATTCGTGTTAGAATACCCTAGTGAAACCCCAGTCCACAGTCATCAATCCTCGAATTCCCATTTCAGAATCTGTGGACTTACAAAGACTTGTTCACCAATGATCTCAATTCAATTGGACAGAGCTGGTGCAATTTTACCAAGAAAAACAGGCAAAAAGATCAGAATCCAGATGTGCAACGCAGCTGGAATTGCAGCCAAAGGTTTATTTTTTTTCTTGTTTGTTTTTTTAAGCTAGTATTGACCTACTGTAGTGGGTTGAATGCTTGTGCAACCAAGAATTCTTTGCTTTTTTGTTTAATTAAGCCTTATGTCACAATAAAAAACTATTTGTATGTTTCAACTTTACATATACAGTATTACGCACATCGAATAGTGGAAAAGTTGATGATCCCAAGACTGTCTTTATGACTACAGCAGGAGTTCATAGGTCCAAATCTACAATATCTAGGTGAAACAAGTGAGGTTTGGTCATAAACTGTTTTTTGTGGATGTGCAGGACCATGTGGGAGCATCCACAGAGCAGACAATGACTCAGAAGCACAGAAGTCCCAAGAAAAATTGTTATTAGGATGAATCAGGTAAACCTGCCGGTCTGACACTACATCAGGCACACCTCTCTAAAAGTCTGTCTGTTCTGTTAATACGATATAAAACCTGGGTTCAAGATGAAGCACCCTGTGATGGGTACAGTAACACAGAACCTGTCATTTTCAACACACACACCAAAAAAAAACAATTTTCCCAACAGCTGACCGGCTTTATTTTCACAACATCTGATTTTAAACAGGACAACAGCCAACAAAAGAACAGAGTATAGAGCAGAAGAGAAGAGAAAGTGTGTGTAGAGAGACAGAGAGAGAGAGTGTGTGTATCTCCTGCCACTGCCGACATCCTCGCATGTTCCCCCTCTCCAGGACCGAGCCGATAAAAAGTGAGGGGTTGTTGCGGACATATTCAGACCACAGCAGCATACCGCAAGACTTGTGATAAATAAACGAATATTTTAATAAACTAATTATTAAAACTACATACAGTGGTGTGAAAAAGTGTTTGCCCCCTTCCTCATTTCCTGTTCCTTTGCATGTTTGTCACACTTAAGTGTTTCGGAACATCAAACCAATTTAAACAATAGTCAAGGACAACACAAGTAAACACAAAATGCAATTTGTAAATGAAGGTGTTTATCATTAAAGGTGAAAAAAAATCCAAACCATCATGGCCCTGTGTGAAAAAGTGATAAAATTGGTTTGATGTTCCGAAACACTTAAGTGTGACAAACATGCAAAGGAACAGGAAATGAGGAAGGGGGCAAACACTTTTTCACACCACTGTATATTCATTCATATTTAACAGTATCAGAGGAAAACCACCAAATGTAACGAAATAAATATACATTTCTTTGACTAAAAAATCACTTGAGTAAGAGTAAAAGTTTGGCCAGTTAAACCTACTCTCAAAAGCAATTTTTTTTTTTCAAAACGTTACACAAGTAAATGTAGGACATTACTACCCACCACTGGGTATACTCCTGTCTTGTTTAAAAGAGTGCTTGTTGTGAGAGAGTGAACATGGGGACTCATTAGGCAGGTCAAGGATTGTCATTAGGAATAGCAATTCTATTGTATGACCTTCTGCAAAGTGAGTATCTTAAAAATAAATATATAAATAAATAAATAAAGCTATCTGATGCTATGAAAAGATATCAAAGCACTTCCAGCTCCCCTGCCCAAAATGACAGGTACGAGGAACTGTGATCGTCAAGGCAAGATCTGGAAGACAATTCCAGAAGAAATTCTTCAAATAAAACAACCTAAAAAAAAGCAAAATCCCCATGACAGTAAGGGAATGCAGGAAGGTTTTGCTGACTGTTTTACTCTGCAGACTTGCTTGCATTTAGATATGATCTGCATGGAAGAGTCATCAGAAAGAAACCTTGTGACCTCATCACAAAAGTCAATGTCTGATGTATACAAAACAATATCTAGGTTAGCCTAGAGGCATTTTGGAAACATGTGCTGTAGACTGCTGAAGTAAAACTGGGACTCGTGGTCCACAATCTCCGAAGGTAGATTTGGAGGGAAAAAACAAAAGAGTCGCATTTGATATGGGAAACAGAGCAGTTTGTGAATATATGTAGATAGAAATTAAACATGCTGTGAATGCTAAAACAAGAATAGAAAAAGTCTTGAGAGCTGGCTACAAGAAGCATTTGCAAGCTGTGATATTGGCGAAAGGGGGTGTTACCAAGTACTGACTTAGTAGTGCATCCAAACTTTTGCACATCCCAGAGTTATTGCTATTGAACTGTGCATTGACAGAAAATGTTCTTTAAAAATAAATAAATAAATACATGTTTGCTGCAGAGGTTATGTTTACTTCTTTTCACTTCAAAAATGAACAGAATACGTAATTTGGCCAGGGCTGGTCATACCTTTGGATATATTAAAGGGTAAAAGGAAATGAAAAAAACAAAACAAAAAAAAAACGAGTAAATATCATCCATCAAACATGTCTTTTTTGGCGTTCCTTTAGAGTAAATCTCCGAAAACGTGGTTTTAAATGTTGAATCATCTGCTTGATGCTAAACATTTGCCACTTCATTTGATAACCATTTCCCAATTATCTCAAACGCAGTGCAGACGCTCTACTAATTCAAGTTTCTGTGCTAAAATGTTGCCTATAAAAAGCTGTTAGCAGCTTCCATTATGGTCGATAATTGAGCATAAAAAAGGCAGAGTGAACAGGAAAAAAAATGTCACTTCAGTTTCTATGGTTGGGGTTAAGTGAGGAGCTAGCACAAGCAGATGGCTAATTCTTCTTCATACATGAGGTCAGTTAGCATCACTTATACCCAGTGTGGCCCCACCCAGCACAAAGCACTCAGTATAAAAAAATAAAAAATAATAATTCAGAAATCTTTCCCCTGAAAGGGCCAACATTGTTTTCTCATTTGCAGTCTGTAGCTACAGCTAAACGTAGGAAGCTTATTATAAAAAAAATAAACAATATGACAGAGGCTTTCGTGGAGAGACTCCAAGTAAGGACTTGAAGAAATATTCAAAGTCAAGGCACATGTCTGTCTAAAAAATATAAATACATTTTCAAAAATGATAATTATATCTATAACCAGTGTCACATATAAGGGACATGTGGGTTTATGCTTTAATGGAGTTAATATTAACACAATATTAGAAGTCGATTTTCTTAAAATAGTATATCCCAAAGTCATTTATTCCTCATTCTCCACATCACTTTTATTTTATTTTATTTAGGAAAAAAAAAACATTAAAGACCAGCACACTGTCTTAAAAATGTTTTATATGTTTATAGTTCTTTAATATTGTTGAATGTCTAAGAAACAAATGAAACAAATGATCAGCAGCTACAGCACTAGTACTAATCTCAACACACAAAAATTGCAGCTCGTCAAGTTATGAGAAAATGCAAAGCGCATACTTCTGACTGGTACAAAGCACTGACACTGGAGACTCCTTCAATCAATGTTAAAAGGAAATGTACCTTGTCAATGGTTGCACTTCTTTTAATCAGTTTTGCTCCGAGCCCACCATGAACGTCTTCGGGAATAAGCTGTTACTATAGAAATGATAACATTCGAGCAGGTGTATTAATATAACCCTGTGATTTGGTAATCATACTTCTTTCTGTAGAAAAAATAAAGAGTCCCAAAGTATTTGGAAGAACATGAAAGATATTGGGAGAAAAAAAAAACAATCAAATATTCATGACAATGCAGACTAGTTCAATAATTTTTCTGTAGCTTTAGTATAAAAATGCCTATAAACCATAACAAAAAATTAAATAACATATACATGTATTTAGGCTTAGTTCACCAAGCATTTCAGAGCCACACAAAATTCCCATTTCCAGCAACATTTTGGTCACTGCCTCTGGCTGCTTCCCAAACCACACACTCATGTACTAAATAGTATGTCACAACAGCACGGAAGTACCATTTAGTACAGCAGCAGGAGGCTCAAGACTGCAACACACACTCCCTGTCATCATTTATTCCCCATTCTCAGTTTCACTTTCTCCTTTACAACATCTCTTTTACACCTCATACATTAATAAACTGAAAATATTTACAAATTTAAAACAAAAAATATTGTAATACTGAAAATTTTAATAGTTTAGAAAAAAACAAAAAAAATATAATATTTTTTTTTAAAAAAAAAAAAAAATAAAAAAAAAAAAAAAAGGGTAAAGAGGCATTAACCATCTATACAGACAGAATATCAGAAATTATGGTGAATGCTACAGTGCTTTTGGCTTGACATGAACTATCCTAGAAATGTTTCTGCTTTAATTAGAAAATTTCACAGTTATTTCAAATTGATTTGTGCATTTTCGATGTAAGTTAGTCAAAAGCACTTGGTCTGTAAGGCTGTAAACCACACGTCAGAGCTGTAGTTATGAGGAAGGAACATAAGGAAGGTGCGAATATTAAATGATTATGATGCGTATGACATGAATTATGACAATACAGAACTAACTCACAAATTAGCACCATACTCACTGAGCACATCACAAATATTTGAATATAAACATTATTCATATGTTTTAAGTGTAGAGTTTTCCTTTAATAATCTTTCTATCATACAGTCATATCATAATGAGGAAATATCAGATCATTTTCCCTGTATTCTACAACCCCAATTCCAAAAAAGTTGGCATGCTGTGTAAAATGTAAACAAAAACAAAACAATCATTTGCAATCTCATAAACCCATATGTTATTCACAATAGAGCATAGAAAACATAGCAAATGTTTAAACAGAGGAAATGTAGAATCTTAAGGAAAAAATATGGGAATTTTGAATTTGATGGCCCCAACACGTCTCAAAATAGTTTGGACGGGGCAACAAAAGGCTAGAAAAGGAAGTATTACTAAAATGAAACAGCTGGAGGAACATTTCGCAACTAATTAGATTAATTGGCAGCAGGTCAGTGACATGATTAGGTATAAGAAGAGTATCTTGGAGAGGCGGAGTCGATCAGAAGTAAAAATGGGATGGAATCTGGATTGAAGCAGATGTTGCTCTAAAACCTGTATATATCTTTCAGCATTGATGTCGCCTTTCCAGATGTGCAAGCTGCCCATTCTCTGCCTGTTTTTAATGCAGTGCCGCCTGAGGGTCTGACGATCACGGGCACGCAATATTATCTTTCAGCCTTCTATCTTCCACACAGATATTTCTCCAGAGTCTCTGAATCTTTTGATGATATTATGTACTGTCGATGATGAGATATTCATAGTCTTTGCCAATTTATGTTGATGAACATTATTCTGATATTGTTCCACAAATCCTAGCTGCAGTTTTTCACAGATTGGTGAATCTCTACCCATCTTTACTTCTGAAAGACTCCGCCTCTCTAAGATATTCTTTTTATACCAAGTAATGTTACTGACCTGTTGCCTATTAACCTCCGGCTCTTTCATTTAAGTAACACTTACTTTTCCAGACTATCAACTTTTTTGAGACGTGTTGTGGCCAACAAATTCAAAATGACCTAATTTTTTTTCTTTAAATGGTACATATACTCATTTTTGAATATTTCATATGTTTTCTATGTTCTGTTGTGACTAACATATGGGTTTATGAGATTTGCAAATCATTGCATTCTGTTTTTATTTACATTATACTCATCGTCCCAACTTTTTTTTTTTGGAATTGTAGATATTCAACCAACTCAAATGTGGCTAAGGAAAAATTTACTACATAATTTCTTCACCATGCATGACCAGGCATATAATTACGATTCCAACTGCTGTGTTTGAATGTGAAAATGATTACTTATTTATTTTTGCCACTATTATGTTCACAACAAGATGCACATACAAAAGATCCTACTGTTCTCCTACTTCACAGTGCTCTTTAATATGTGACATCGGATGGCATTGGAAAGCTCTGACACTTCAGAAAACACACTTTAGACTCTCAAAAATTGTGTTCAGGTTTAATTATTCCTTTTGAAAATTCCTCTATAAACAGGTGGATAAAACACCCATATTGTTCGGGGGTGAGTGAAGGAGGATTCCTTAAGCCCTTGTGCTCTGCTTTGCCAAGGATATCTGTATCGATCGAGCAGAGTGTCAATCACCACGTTCAATAGACTATTTATGTACAGAGTGTCACCTTTGAAAAAATAGCCGAGATGAGCAACTGAAAAGGGCAACCTGATAACACTGAAACTTTAACCCTTTATTCTCTTTTCAGGTTCAATTTTTTTTACTAAAGCAAAAGGAATGCTGATGATGAAGCAAAACATGAAGTGATTATTTAAATCCCATGTTTCTCAAAGGGTCCCTGAAGTTGTCATGGATATGCAGAAACTAGCCTCAGACTACGATTCCCATCAGCCACTGCACCTAGTCACATGTGTTGTTTCACCTGATTCACATTCTTGGCTCATTAAAATGTTCTGCACTGCATGGTGCATATTGTTATCGCGGTATGCTAATTCTTGTTTCATGTTTATTGTGTCTTTTTACTTGTAGCTTGTCACAATTTCTGGAGTTCTTGTTCTGTTTTGTGATTTATTAAATGTTCAACCCTAGCTATGTGTTTGTATGCAACTCAGCTTCATCACCATGACAGAACACAAGACCGGCACAATGGATGCATCGTTTTTTTTTTTCCACCCAAGAGAACATCCTGGAGTACCTATGGTTGGAACCAGAGGGGAAGTGATCTTGGGTTAGGGCCACAGAAGCATGGCTAGAAACCATGCGTAAGATCTTTTCCCACCCTCTCTCCATCCCTCTCCTACTGCGGTTCTCTGTCAACCTGCCAAATCAACGGAGAATGTCGCTCATCCTCCCTGGTCAGCTGAGGACGCCACCCGTCCTCCCTATTCAGGTGAGGACGCCACCCGTCCTTCCTGTTCAACTGAGGACCTCGCTCATCCTCCCTGTTCAGTTGAGGACGTCACTCATCCTCCCTGGTCATCTGAGGACGTCACTTATCCTCCCTGTTCAGCTGAGGATGCCGCTCGTCCTCCCTGTTCAGCTGAGGATGCCGCTCAGTCTCCCAATATGACTGAGAACTCCTCTGTGTCTCCCTGTTCTGCTTTAGACATCACTACACCAGGCTCCTCTTTGAACATGGCTCCGCTTTCTTGCTCAGCTGAGGCCATTGCTTCGCCTTCCTGCTCGGCTGAGGACATCGTTCTGCCTCTTTGCTTTGCTGAAGACATCACTCCATTTCTCTGCTTCGTGCCACTTGTCACTCCCCCTTCTTACTCCACCGAGGACATCGCTCCTCCCTCATGCTTGATGGAGAGCATTGCTCCCCCCTCTGGCTTTGCGGAGAGCATTGTTCTCAGGGCTTAGTTTCTCCTGCTGGCTGTGCAGTGAACTTCGCTCCATGCTCTAGCCAGGTCAGGGCAATTGTGTCATCTTTCTGCGGTGTCTATCTATCATTGTCACATTATGGTCATTCTTTTTTCATGTCTATTGCATATTTTTCCTTGTACCTTGCCAGCTTTTCTGGAGTTCTTGTTTTTGTTTTGTGACTTATTAAACTTTCAATGCTAGATTTGAGTTTGCATCCGTCTCAGCCTCACCACCATGACAGAAGCATAGCCAGGGGGCGGCAATTTTATTTTATTTTTGTTACAGTGGTGAAAATCACAACCTATGTATCATTATCAAAGTTGTTTTATTTATTGTTGAGTTGTCATAGTTAATCAGAACATTTATCTGGTGGCTTTATTTAATCTAAACCTGATTAACTAAATAACAAATCAGCTTATCAATGATGTCAACTTGACTAGTTTAGTAAAAATATGTTGGGTGAGTGGAAGTTTCAGGAACAAAATGCTCTTTGGTTCCAGCACATGGTCAATATACAGTATTATTCCACATAAAAAAATAAAAATAAAAAACAAGTAATCAGCTTAATATTTGAATCATTGGATCAATTCTTTAATAGGACTTTGTTTATATCAATTTATTTATATAATTTATTTATTTAATGTATTATTTAAAATGTCTTTGAACCAGTGAACTACTCTATTACAGACCTTATTATAGTTAACATGATTTCTTATACAGGGGACAAAATGACACTGATGACAAATATTATCTAATTGATATTTTCAATCAATTAGATGAAGAAAAGATTAAATGGACATTTGAAAAATGTTACACCCAGGAACACTGTGAATAGTGAAGAGGATTAACAGTGAGCTATGACCCAAATCAATCAAAAGCATCAATCACACAACGTTCTCTGTATGTGTGTGTGTGTGTGTGTGTGTGTGTGTGTGTGTGTGTGTGTGTGTGTGTATGTGTGTGCAGGAATATATTACGCCTTGACTTTTTCTAATGTCCGTGTCAACAAATCTTAGTGAGAGCGAGGATAAGAGGACATCGGAGATACTAAGTGTCTCTGTGCCAGACATGTGTCTTTAACCAATACATTCATCCTAACGTGATACAATATTGTGTAAAATATACAATCTTTGTGTTGTACTTCTCCAACACCAACTAAACGTGATCATTAAGAGGTAGAATCAGACCTGAATCACCTCCCATGTACCCGTTTCATGAGTCTTATACTTGCGAAGTGTTTTTGGAAACAGGGTGAACATGCTCAGAAACTCCACACAGACAGTAACCCAAGATCAAGGATATTGGAACAGTACTAAATTGAACAAATCATTTGTTTGCATTTACATTGTGGGGAAAAATGAAAAGTCGAGATTCTAGTGGCTGGGGTCTGATCTAGAGACCAATGAAAACATGACATGGGAGATGTTTGATCAGGTCTTCCTGCCGTTCTGGTTCTTTGTTGAAGGCCTGACTCTAATGGAAGCCGTCTTCTGTGTCACAAGTGGTGAGAATCAGGATTGTTCATATACAATTACTGTATATATCATTCAGGTTCCGATGTACACCCCATTGCTTTTGGTGCTCTTGAAGAAGTCTTGCATGTGTTTCTGCAATTCATCACCTTTTACCTTATGGTAAAGAGGGCTAAGGTTTGGTTGATTAGACCCTTCGTCTGATTAACCTCACCTAACTCTTCCTTAAAATAAAGAGTGAAATATATCCAGAAGAACGATATTTATTTGAACACGAGGGACAAGCACTGCAACCTGTTAAGAAGCCCAAGTGCTGTTGCCCCAGGTTGCTGGATTAAATCTAGAATGCTAAAGAGTTATTCAGTTTGTCCCTTTGGTGAAACCCTTAAAAGCTATATGTAGACCTCTATAACAGATTGCTCTACTTTCAGCGGGGGTTCCAAGAAGAATCGCTTCAGGAAGACGAAACCCATACCTCTCCAAAGAACCCTTGAAAATGGTAACGTCTAGGTTCTAGTTCTTTCAGTTTGACCATTCACAGCACAGGCATGTAGATTCTTGTCTTGACCTTTGCCTGTCTGAGTGTTGACCATGAATATGAATTTACCCATACTATCTGCTGGTGTCCTGACCCTTATAGGAGTAGGGTGCAAGTCTGCAAGGTTTGGAAAGCCCTCAAATATGTCTGACCCCAATCTTACTGTGACCTTACTTGTTTTTTGGTTTTTTTGTAGCCTTGTTATCTGCAATGATGCCAAACCTTTAGATCAAATAGACACTCTGCACATGCATATTGCCCTGAATTGAGAGCAGCAGTGGGTCTTATGCAGTGCAGATCAAATTTGAAATCCTGTTCCACATTAACAGAGAATGACATCATACGGTTTGGAGTCTGGGATTTGGTATGCCGCCATTTTCAACTCAATGGTCGCTTAAACTCACTCACTGAAATAACACTGAGACGGTTGAAATATCAAGATAACCATCGTGTGCATGTGTGTGTGTGTGTGTGTGTGTGTGTGTACTGACAGGTTATCTTTCATCTCCTGTGCTACAGTTTTCTTCATTCTACATCCTTGCAAGATGCATTTCACATCAGTTCTGCAGAGAGAGAGAGAGAGAGAGAGAGAGAGAGAGAGAGAGAGTTTGCAGTCCATAGTACGTCAAACAGCCACTAATCAAATTTTCATTCTCTTTCCTCACAGTTTGATGTGGAGTAAACTTTTCAGCAGCAACACACTCACATCCACAGGAGTGAGGACAATGTAGCTGAAGCAATTTCCCCGGAGATTTACACACTCAGTTTTTCCTTCAATTTAATTCACTTGCAAAGTAAAGGAAGGCAACTCCATCAGATGACAAGATGAAGGAATAGAATGTAATCTAATAGTAGAATTTTAATATTTCAAGTTTCTTATTGCCTGTGTGTTAAGGGTTTCATTTAGCATTTTTGAAAATGAAACCGTATCAGATCAGAGCAATGCCTTCTAGTTAAGTCATGCTCCTTGAGTCTGTAGTGACTGACTTTTTGGATTCCCTCATCTAACGCTCATATAACCCTAATCTAACACTCATCTAACGGTCATGAGATTACTTGGTCAGCACTTCACTCGAGTAATGGAACGATCCTTAAGATGACCAATGGGACTTAAGCAAGGGGAACTAGGCATGGGAAAGTCATTTTCCTTTATTGTTATGGTCTCTTAATGACTAACACTTGATACTGGCAGTTAATATACTCCTCTGTGTTGTTATTTCCCTCAGCCAATCAAAACACATGGTACTAGATGGGCATCAGTGAAGAGTAATTGAGAAATACAATTCGACACGGTTCTGAATGAATGAATGTTCTGATTTAATAAAAGCATTCATATACAGTGCATCCGGAAAAGTATTCACAGCGCTTCACATTTTTCCACGTTTTGTTATGTTAAGGCCTTATTCCAAAATGGATTCAATTCATTATTTTCCTCAAAATTCTACAAGCAACACCCCGTAATGACAACATGAAAGAAGTTTGTTTGAAATCTTTGCAAATTCATTAAAAATAAAATACAAAAAAAAAGCACACGTACATAAGTATTCACAGCCTTTTGCTCAATACTTTGTTGAAGCACCTTTGGCACCAATTACAGCCCCAAGTCTTTTTGAGAATGATGCTACAAGCTGGGCACACCTATTTTTGGGCAGTTTCTCCCATTCTTCTATGCAGGACCTCTCAAGCACCATCAGGTTGGATGTGGAGCGTCGGTGCACAGACATTTTCAGATCTCTCCAGAGATGTTCAATCGGGTTCGTCTTGGCTCTGGCTGGGCCACTCTAAGACATTCATAGACTTGTCCTGTAGCCACTCCTTTGTTATCTTGTCCTGTTGGAAAGATGAACCTTCACCCCAGTCTTTATTTACATTACAGCACAGTGAAATCATTTTCTTCATATATCCCAGCTTGTTAGGAAGTGGAGGGCATAGTGCAGAGTCAGCCATGACATGGAGTCCCTGGAGCAGAGAGGGTTAAGAGCCAAGCTATGCGGGAGGGGGTTGGGGTTAGTTTCAAACGCCTGACCTTTCAATCAGTAACTCATTTGTGTTTCACTGATATCACATTTAAAAATTACAACAACTGAAACAAAACCTACATATAGCATTTTTGAATGTCCCAGACCACTAAAAGCAAACGTGAATATAATCATGGAAAATCACTCAAAACACTTTTCTTCTCCATACAATAATGCCTGAATCCATTTAACATCTCAAGTTCGCGACTTCTTCTTCCATGAGTCATCCATTACAGGTTATGAAAACCGTAAACTTGTGTCTCACAAACAATCACTAAACCTTGTGAAATATTTGGAATGTTCCACAATTCAACTTCGAAGTTAAAACCCTGTGAACCGAATTATAGAGTTTACAGAGTTTGCTTGATTTTGCGTTTATTCCTGTGATCGCAGAATCATGAAATCCTGGAGGGACTGATTGAAGTAAATAATTACTATTACTATAAATAAAACTATTTTGTAAATAAATGGAATGTCAGTAGTGTCCTCATGCCATTAGTATGGCTGCTAGATAACCGTATGTTTTCTTGTTGCACTTGACAGTTAACATATATGCTAAACACTAAAAAATAAAAATCAGCGCTGTTACTTTCAACCCTGTTGCTTATTTACTAGAAAAATGCAGGAACCTTTTATAAATGAAATGGTTACCTGAGACTTAACTGCTCAAATGAGTTTAAATGCATGTTTTAAATATAAAAAAAAAGTCATCAATGCGTCATTTAAACATCGACATATTCTGTATCCACAATGAAAATGCTCTTTCAAAAATCTTATAATAGACCATAAAAGTATGCTTTTAAAATAAGATTAAATGATAAATATACCTGAAAAACAAACGAGTTCTGAACGTAACTGTGATATGTATGTGAGACTATAAGTATGTGACACTGTGAGACTTCTGTCAATATTGTAATTAAATAGTTATACTATATAAGTTATACTATATTATATATATATATATATATATATATATATATATATATATATATAATGTATATAACGATTTTCAACAGACACTTATTGGAGTTTCTTATTTTCTGTGGCTGAATCTTAAATTGTGTTCTTTCGGGTATATACTGTAACTGTACACCAGGTTATGTTGTAGTATATGTCATGAGCACACAGTATGAAGGGAGTGGAAGGCTATTTACGTTTATGTTTACAGCATTTGGCAGACGCCCTTATCCAGAGTGACTTACATTTGATCTCATTACTAAAACTGAGCAGTTGAGTGTTAAGGACCTTGCTCAGGGGCCCAACAGTGGCAGCGTGGCAATGATTGGATTTGAACCCACGACCTTCCAATCAGTATACCGACGTCTTAAACGTCTTATTTAGTGACTCTTGGCAGTGCTTTTATTTGAACTTACACTAATAGAGAACCTAAGCTGCAGAGCTGGCACTGGCCTGCCTACAGAGTTCTTTAAAGTACAGAACATGTCAATAGGACTGATCTTTTTTTTTTTTTTGTATATCCAGTGGCCCCTGAAATCAGATTTTCCCTGCAATGGAGCAATAAAAGAGCTGAGACAAAAATAGCAAAGGAGGTTATACACTAATGTAAATGTGACATACAGTATACTGTATATTTTCCGAACCTGACTGATTTCATGACTCTGAATTTGTGTTCCTTTTTTTTTTACTCTTTATATAAAACTGGCTTTCTCAGATTGACCTGGTGGGAAATTATAATACGCTGTTCTCATTAAAAAAAAAAAAAAAAAAAAAAAGACCTTTGCTGGTAACTAATGGCAACTAACAGCTGAAAGAAAGTCAACGTCCCATGGCGTCTCTCACACCATTTACACTAATGGCCTAATCACATTATGAATTTTTAATGTAGAACAATATAAAGCCTAAAAATATCTGTAACAATCATCACTTAATATGTGAAGAAACTTTCATGGTTTCTGAAGGCTGCGGGATTTTGAAAGTGCTTTTACCTTTCAGGTAAGAATAAAAAAATAATTCTTCTGGAGCAAGACGTGTTTTAGATGTAACAGGCACGTGGAGAAATCACGTGAAGGATTTTCTTTTTTTAATTTTGAAAGCCCGACTTGAAGGCATTGTTCATCAGGATATAGAACATTTCTGTTCAGTACTAAGGGTTTCCAGCTGCACCGTACTGTTTTTCCTCGGTATTCTTATTTTTCTGACCTGTCAACCACTTCAAAATTTCATTAAAATTTCAAGGACATTTTGTTAAAGCGTGTTGCTATCGGTCAGATGGCGTTGTTTTAAAAAGAAATTACAGGTTTTTTTCAGGATTAGGGACTGACTTGGCTTTGCATTTTACTGGATATTACATGCAGACAGTTAATATTAAAAAAAAAAAAAAAAAAAAAAAAAAAATACAACAATATAGAAGCAAGTTTTAACAACTTACAACAATAATAGCGTAGAGGAAAAGGAATCCACTCAGTGAGACTAATCTTCCATTTTTAGTTTATTATTTATTTATATTATTCCTTTATTATATATATATATGTATATATATATATATATATGTATGTATATATAAGGGCGCACGGTGGCTTAGTGGTTAGCACGTTCGCCTCCAGGGTCCGGGGTTCGATTCCCGCCGGGGCCATGTGTGTGCGGAGTTGCATCTACCCGTGTTGCGGGGGTTTCCTCCGGGTACTCCGGTTTCCTCCCCCAGTCCAAAGACATGCATGGTAGGTTGATTGGCAGCTTGATAAATTGTCCGTAGTGTACGAATGGGTGTGTGAGTGTGTATGTGATTGTGCCCTGCGATGGACTGGCACCCTGCCCAGGGTGTACCCCGCCTTGTGCCCGATGCTTCCTGGGATAGGCTTCAGGTTCCCCGCGACCCTGAAGCAGGAATAAGCGGTTGAAGATGGATGGATGGATGGATATGTATATGGTTACTTGAACTATTTTCTTCTATATCCTACTTTTTATCAGTTTATAAAATGAGCATTGTTGTGCACATTTTACGTATGTGAATGAGATTTTCTGTCCTTGCGACGAAAGGGACGTCATCTTTTCTTGTTGGAAGACCTTAAACTATGAAAGAAGCATAGCATTTGCACAATTCTATACCTCTCAAGTGCCACAATGCCAGCAGCGTGCAAACAGAAGCTGCTTTCCAGTTATTATTTGCACTGAACAACTAAAAAAAATTTTTATTAAAAAACCCCTTATTTACTTTTTCCTACACAAAACAAAACAAAACAAAGAAATTGTGAAGTACTTTTTTTTAAAAACTTGTTTCTGAGTTCATTTCCCTTTTAATTTCCATCCTTTCATTGTTTACTTTCCATTGTCCTGATTCTTTACTCCGTTCTATTATTCCCTTGTATTCAGAGATTCCTGTTTCCCCAGATTCTTTGTACGTTTTCTTTCTTTTCGTGATTTACATGGGCTGCACCCGAACATCCATACTACCCTACTATACGGTAGGAGAGGCGGCTGTGACTCAGATGGTAGAGCGGGTTGTTCACTAATCGTAGGGTTGGCGGTTCGATTCCCGGCCCATTTAACTCCACGTGTCCTTGGGCAAGACACTGAACCCGATGTTGCTCCCGATGGCAAGTTGGCGCCTTGTATGGCAGCTCTGCTACCATTGGTGTGTGAGTGTGTGTGTGATTGGGTGAATGAGACACTGTGTAAAGCGCTTTGGATAAAAGCGTTATATAAGTGTGCCAGTAAATTAGGTGAAAGCAGTATGCCAAAGGAGAAGTATGTCCGAATTCTCAACATTCATAAAACAGTAGGTGAGAAATTCCCGGATGACCTACTGCTTCACCCAAAATCCGGCTGTATGGAAGCCAGGGATACAGTGCTTTCCCATAAGGCAACGGGACTGGCACAGAAGAGCTGTTCGAGGGCAGATCAGTATATTACTGAACCGAGGGCAGATCAGTATGTACTGTATGGAGGGCAGATCAGTATAGTACTGTATGGAGGACAGATCAGTATAGTACTGTATCGAGGGCAAATCAGTATAGTACTGTATGGAGGGAAGATCAGTATAGTACTGTATGGAGGGCAGATCAGTATAGTACTGTATGGAGGGCAGATCAGTATGTACTGTATGGAGGGCAGATCAGTATGTACTGTATGGAGGGCAGATCAGTATAGTACTGTATGGAGGGAAGATCAGTATAGTACTGTATGGAGGGAAGATCAGTATAGTACTGTATGGAGGGCAGATCAGTATAGTACTGTATGGAGGGCAGATCAGTATGTACTGTATGGAGGGCAGATCAGTATAGTACTGTATGGAGGGAAGATCAGTATAGTACTGTATGGAGGGAAGATCAGTATAGTACTGTTTGGAGGGCAGATCAGTATAGTACTGTATGGAGGGCAGATCAGTATAGTACTGTATCGAGGGCAAATCAGTATAGTACTGTATGGAGGGCAGATCAGTATAGTACTGTATGGAGGGAAGATCAGTATAGTACTGTATGGAGGGAAGATCAGTATAGTACTGTTTGGAGGGCAGATCAGTATAGTACTGTATGGAGGGCAGATCAGTATAGTACTGTATCGAGGGCAAATCAGTATAGTACTGTATCGAGGGCAAATCAGTATAGTACTGTATGGAGGGCAGATCAGTATAGTACTGTATGGAGGGAAGATCAGTATAGTACTGTATGGAGGGAAGATCAGTATAGTACTGTTTGGAGGGCAGATCAGTATAGTACTGTATGGAGGGCAGATCAGTATAGTACTGTATCGAGGGCAAATCAGTATAGTACTGTATGGAGGGAAGATCAGTATGTACTGTATGGAGGGAAGATCAGTATAGTACTGTATGGAGGGAAGATCAGTATGTACTGTATGGAGGGAAGATCAGTATAGTACTGTATGGAGGGAAGATCAGTATGTACTGTATGGAGGGAAGATCAGTATAGTACTGTTTGGAGGGCAGATCAGTATAGTACTGTATGGAGGGCAGATCAGTATAGTACTGTATGGAGGGCAGATCAGTATAGTACTGTATCGAGGGCAAATCAGTATAGTACTGTATGGAGGGCAGATCAGTATAGTACTGTATCGAGGGCAGATCAGTATAGTACTGTATGGAGGGCAGATCAGTATAGTACTGTATCGAGGGCAAATCAGTATAGTACTGTATGGAGGGAAGATCAGTATAGTACTGTATCGAGGGCAGATCAGTATAGTACTGTATGGAGGGCAGATCAGTATGTACTGTATGGAGGGAAGATCAGTATAGTACTGTATCGAGGGCAGATCAGTATAGTACTGTATGGAGGGCAGATCAGTATAGTACTGTATCGAGGGCAGATCAGTATGTACTGTATGGAGGGAAGATCAGTATAGTACTGTATCGAGGGCAGATCAGTATAGTACTGTATCGAGGGCAGATCAGTATAGTACTGTATGGAGGGCAGATCAGTATAGTACTGTATGGAGGGAAGATCAGTATAGTACTGTATGGAGGGAAGATCAGTATAGTACTGTATCGAGGGCAGATCAGTATGTACTGTATGGAGGGCAGATCAGTATGTACTGTATGGAGGGAAGATCAGTATAGTACTGTATCGAGGGCAAATCAGTATAGTACTGTATGGAGGGCAGATCAGTATAGTACTGTATCGAGGGCAAATCAGTATAGTACTGTATGGAGGGCAGATCAGTATGTACTGTATGGAGGGCAGATCAGTATAGTACTGTACTGATCAGTATGTTACTATTACCGAGGGCAGATCAGTATGTACTGTATGGATGGCAGATCAGTAGAGTACTGTATGGAGGGAAGATCAGTATGCACTGTATGGAGAGCAGATCACTATAGTACTGTATCGAGGGCAGATCAGTATAGTACTGTATGGGGGGAAGATCAGTATAGTACTGTATTGAGGGCAGATCAGTATAGTACTGTATGGCGGGCAGATCAGTATGTACTGTATGGAGGGCAGATCAGTATAGTACTGTATGGAGGGAAGATCAGTATAGTACTGTACTGATCAGTATGTACTGTATCGAGGGCAGATCAGTATGTACTGTATGGATGGCAGATCAGTAGAGTACTGTATGGAGGGAAGATCAGTATGCACTGTATGGAGAGCAGATCACTATAGTACTGTATGGAGGGCAGATCAGTATGTACTGTATCGAGGGCAGATCAGTATAGTACTGTATCGAGGGCAGATCAGTATGTACTGTATGGAGGGAAGATCAGTAGAGTACTGTATGGCAGGAAGATCAGTATGCATTGTATGGAGAGCAGATCACTATAGTACTGTATGGAGGGATGATCAGTATAGTACTGTATGGAGGGAAGATCAGTATGTACTGTATGGAGAGCAGATCACTATAGTACTGTATGGAGGGCAGATCAGTATAGTACTGTATGGAGGGAAGATCAGTATAGTACTGTATGGAGAGCAGATCACTATAGTACTGTATGGAGGGCAGATCAGTATAGTACTGTATGGAGGGAAGATCAGTATAGTACTGAATCGAATGCAGTAGATACTGTCACAGTATGCGATTTCGAACACAGCCATGCTCCCAGTGTCCCTTGTTTACAGTGTTCCTAGTTTCCTTCTTTCCATGTGCCTCCAGTTCCATTCATCCCCAGTTTCCTTAGTTTCCTTGTTCCTCTGCTGTCTAGTTTCCAGTGCCTCTATTTTATAGGTGCTCTATATTCTCCTTGCTCCCTAGGTTTACTGGCCTTGCTTCCTTTGTTCTCTTGTTTCGAGTTCCCTACTTTATTTCTCCCCTAGTTTCGGTTTCTCCCTAATTTCCTTGTTTCCATGTGTTTCAAGTTCCCCTGATTCCTAGCTGTCAATGTTTCTAGTGTATATTACAGGTGTTCCATATTTTCTCTGTTGCTGAGTTTTCTTGTCCTTGTTCCCAGTGTGCCTAGTTTGTTTCTTCACCGTTCCAGTTACCTTTATCCCACTATAACCTACATTTAATGCTCCCTAGTCTCCAGTAACCCTAGATTCATCGTTCACTAATTTCTGTGTCCTTCTTCCACTGTATCTTAGTTCCCCACCTCTGTAATCTTTTTGTTCTGTCTTTATTAACTTGTTTGGGTTCTCTTTTTTGTTTACTAGTTCACAATCTCCATCATTCGATTGTTCTCATGTTCCACAGAGACTGTTAGATAGTTGCTAATGTCCAGTGTCTCTGTACAATATTTTACACTGGCTTTCTAGTCTCCTTGAGATACATATATGTCTCTGTGTTAAATAAGAAGAGTCAAATGGTGGATTAGTGCCCGATAGCTGAAGGAAGAAAACGTATTTCTCAGTTTTTTTGCTGCTTTTTTTCCCTCACTGTTTTCATTTTGCTGCATCATTTTCACGGCTGCTTTAACACACCCAGTGCTGAGGAACACAATCAGTGACACACACTTTTTAAAAAATTCCTGCAGAGCAGAAAGCTGTGTGTGTTGGCTATTCACGAACACACACTCGCTCGGCTTATGTCAGCAGATAAACTAGGACAAACCTGATGAAAACCACTCGGCTTCAGACGGAGCGTGTGTTCAAATCAGAGTGTAGAAAGGAGAAATGGGGAACTCCAAAACAGGCTTGAAAGCCCTTTCCTGCACACTGAAATGACCAAGGGGAATAAATATTTTACTGAGAATGACATCGTCGCTCAGAGACAACCATTCAGAAGCTTTTATCTGTCATGTTTCTGGCTAATACTGGTGGCTTTCAGAAATGGAACAGAACACACACACACACACACACACACACACACACATTGCTAGAATCCAAGCCAGCCTGTTGGTCATAATCACAAGAGGCAGGTCAAAATCTCAAGCTGACTGTCCACCTCCACTTCCACTGCCAACATAGCAGATCTGCATCAGAGCAACACACACAAGTGTGTGTGTGTGTATGTGTGTGTGTGTGTGTGTGTGTGTGTGGGATAGAGAGGGAATGAGATAGAGCAAGAGATCTCCAGAGCCCTGGCCAGTCCTGCTATCTTTAGCCACAATCTGCTCTGGTGCAGTGCTGGACGGAGTAGTAAATGTTCACACACACTCAGCTCCACATCTACACACACCCACCCACACACACACACACACACACACACACACACACACACACACACACACACACACACACACACACACAGGAGCTTTCTGGAAGAACTTCAGCATGATCATACCTGCTGAGAGAGAGAATGTCACTGCTACACTGATGTGGAAATTATCCAATGTTCACACAGACATTAAGAACATAAAATGAAAGCAAGATTTATAACTCTAGTCAAGTACTTAATCTGCATTTAAAATTTTATTGTGAACGCAACACTGAAAAGAAAAATCATTAAATTATAGGCAAAACACAATGTTTTGCCTTTAATTGTAGGAAATTAAACCATCTAAATCTCACAATGTAACTCAGTGTAAATCTCACAGTGTAACTTTCATCACTGTCATGCGGTAGAGGAGAATTAGCGAGTGGGTGGGAACGAGACATAGAGAAAATGAGTTTTAAAAAAATAAAAATAAAAATAACTACAAAGATGTATACTAAGAGTTCTCAAACACAAATCCCCAGCTGATTCTTTTTTATTCGACAATAAAATCTATGTAAGTCCATAACTGTTATGGTTTCCTCTTGATTATCTCCTGATCATGACTATCCAAAGAACTCTTGAGGAACTGTTCTCCATATGCATGATCATCCCTTCAACCATCTGCTTTGTATTATATGGTTTATTTAAATCTAATATTTTAAGAGATCCTTCAGGCTCTTTATTTGTTTATTTATTTATTTATTTATTTATTTATTTATGTGTATATTTCCATTTACTGTTGTTATCTTATTATGTTACTAGTACTAGAACATCTTCTCACCTTATATATATATATATATATATATATATATATATATATATATATATATATATATATATATATATATATATATATATATATATATATATATATATATATATATATATATATATATATATATATATCAGTCAACATTGTTTTCAGTAAATATATTTCCAATGAGGGTATTGACATGAAATTTTCACCAGACATCAGTATTAACTCAAGAAATCCACAACTATAAAGAATTCACAACATTAACATCCATAAATAAAGTTATTTGTAATAAAGCGGAATGACACAGGGAAAAAGGTACTGAACACATTAACTGAAATTTATTGAATACTTAGTGGAGAAGCCTTTGTTTGTTATGTTAACACCCATCTAACACCTTGATTTCTTTCTCTGAAACCAACTGAGTGTTTCCTTTGCTGTATGATTGGATCGTTGTCCTCCTGGAAGCTCCACCCACATCTCATCATCATCATCCTGGTGGAGTACAGCAGATTGTTCTCAAAGGGCTCCATTCATTGTTCCTTTAATTATATGAAGTCTTCCAGTTCCATGTGATGAAAAACTCTTTCCGAGTGGTCCTTGGCTCTTGGGCTACTCTTCTGACTATGCTTCTGACTTCCTGGTCAGAAATCTTGTGAGGAGCTCCTGTGTGTGGATAATGTCCCACTTGTGGATAATGTCCCAAATGGTGCTCATTGTTAGATTCACAAGTTTTGAAATACGTCTGTATCCGATTCCATCAATATGTTTCGCAACAATAAGGTTGTGAAGGTCTTGGTAGAGCTCTTTGCTTTTACCCATCATGAGCTGTTTCTTGTGTGACACCTTGGTAATGAAAAGCCTTTTTATAGACCATCAATTTACTAACCCAGCTGATATTCATTTGCACAGATAGGAGGTATAATTACTTACGAATTGCAGCTGGTTCCTTGCCTTGCCTTGGAGAACTGCTTTCTCTTAGCGTCTTCAATACTTTTTTCCCTGTGTCATTTCACCCGATTAGCCATAACTTTATTTATAACTTTATGTATTTATTTAATGTTGTGAATTCTTTATATTTCCGGATTTATTGAGTTAATACTGATGTCTGGTGAAAATTTCATGTGAATAACCTCAATGGAAATATATTTACTGAATAAAAATGTTGACGCATCCAATACTTATCTCCAACACTGTATATTATATATATATATATATATATATATATATATATATATATATATATATATATATATATACAGAGAAAGAGAGAGAGAGAGAGAGAGAGAGAGAGAGAGAGACTCAAAGTCTCTCTATTACTTTCCAACTCCCTCTTTTATTGTGCGTGTGTGTGTGTTTTCACAAGTCTCCCACATGCTTGTTATCCAGTGGGCGTTTTCCCTGTAATTAATACACAGCATTTCCAATCAAGGAAGAGGGAACAATCATGAACCTCATTGAGAGGAGAGACAGCGAGAGGGATGAGAGGAGCTGCAGCTGGAGAGAGAAGATGAAAATGGAGGTCTCGTGCACTCGTAATAACTAACCCCTCCTGCCTGTGTATGTCCCTGTGGGGAAGCAGTCTGTGTGTGTGTGTGTGTGTGTGTGTGTGTGTGTGTGTGTGTGTGTGTGTGTGTGTG
>CM022767.1:5535024-5585024 GCA_012411365.1 Ameiurus melas
AAGCTGTCCATATAATACTGCGCGTAAGTGAACAAGGCTAGTAGCTGCTAACTTTGCCGCTAATGTGCAGTGGATGGCACAGACACATACTTACAGTGACCAGGAGGCAAACGATACAGTTCCAGTGGCTACTTCATTGCAAAAGACATCTTACAAAGAGAAAATATCTCATATATAGACATACAATTTTGTACAATCATGTTACTATTTATATCACAGTACTGTAGAATTCTGATTGGTCAGACGTTTTTGATTTACATGAAGGTTTATATTAATGCACGCGTTCTAATCCGTTATTGTTTCTAATGCAACGCCGTACACAGCGACTTATATAGTGGACACTCCACATGAACAGAGTAATAAATATGTAAATGTTGATATGATATGGTTTGAACACAAGCTCTAAAGAGAGACAATATTACTCTTCTGGAGGAACTGCACCGGTTACCTGTCACATCCAGAATAGATGTTAAAGTGCTCTTATTAGCTTTTAAAACTGTTAATGATATTGTACCTGTGTATTGGGTAGAATGTCTGATGGATTACACCCTCATTTATTATTATTATTATTATTATTATTATTATTATTATTATTAGTAGTAGTAGTAGTAGTAGTAGTAGTAGTAGTAGTAATATTTAAAATCAACAAATTCGGACTTCTTTAAGGTTCATTTTAATAAGAACTGCTTTTAGTGACCATGCTCCCAGGATGTGGACCCTTCACTAAATATATTAATACAAAATCACAAAACATTTATTTACCTTATATTATTTTTTTATGTCCATGATCTTCTTAATATTTTATTTTCTCTTTTTTATGTTTTTATATTTAATTTTTATATTTATGATGTTTTGCATTGTAATCATTTCCTTTTTTTTAGAATTTAATTGTAGGATTTGAACTGCTACAGGTCTATGCTATGCTATAATATGCTATATAAATTTAGCAATAATAATAATAATAATATGAATAATAATAACAATACTTCTTCTTCTTATTATTATTAATATTGTTAATATTATTAATGTTATTATAAGTACTATTATTAATAATAGTGACACCTCTAATAATAATTATTATAATATTATTATTAGGAGACATATATATGAGGAAAAAACTGCGACTTTAAGTATTTCAGTCATGAGTCTTCAGACCAGAGGACTTTGCCCTTTGTGGTTACTTAAAAAGTTAAAAAGGGAATTTGGTCTATGTGTTACCCCGTATTTATACCCATGTGAAACAGGAAGTCATGGTTGAACAATTTCCTGTTCTTATTCACCCAGGTGTACTAAAAATAAATAAATAAATAAATAAACAAATAAATAAATAAACAAACATCAATGGGAATATACTTTTTTCTCATTTTCTCACTTTTTTCTTAATTTTTCTCATATGGATTCATAGTGGTGCCAATAATTGTGGCGCACATATATTTGACAAAGATTTTTATTTTTATTTTTTGATAAACCTGTGTTATGCTTGCAACTGTTACCCACGAAAATAGAGTATTTTTTGTCTTTTTTTTTTTTTTAAACAAAAGATTCAACAATAAATACAAATTATTCACAGCCTTCTTTGCTCCTATGTACCAAGGGTGCCAATATTAACCGAGGGCACTGTATATAAAAATATACGCGTAAGAATAATAAAAAAAAAATAGTAAGATTTTTATTTGGAAGTAATACAGAAGATTTAAATTTGGCAAAAATAATAACCAAGCACAATCTCTCAAGAATTTCTCCACCCCTCTTTAACTCTACACTGAACTCGATCCAGGACAAAACAAGTTCAATTTGAATTCAACCACAAAAATACATCATTTATAAATTGAAATGAAGGCATTCAAATTCAGAATCCATCCATCCATCCATCCATCTTCTACCGCTTACTCCTTCTTCAGGGTCGCAGGGGAACCTGGAGCCAATCCCAGGGAGACAGTGGCCCATTCCTCCATCCATAATAAGACTCCTGTTAGAGTGTGTTGGAAGAGAGTTTCCTCTAATAGCCCATCTCTAGCAACTTGATCTGCACAATTAAGTGTGTATCTCAACTGATTCTGCTCATCATTACACATTTAGTGAAGATAAAGCCTTAGAATAAACCTTGGCACGTGTTTGTATGGACGAGCGCGTGGAGACAGGACATTTCCTCCTGTAGGGGACGCTGTTGACCGGTGAATCATGCACACATGTACTCCAGCAACAAGCAGAGCGCTCTCTCTCTCTCTCTCTCTCTCTCTCTCTCGCTTTCTCTCTCTCTCTCTCTCTCTCTCTCTCTCTCACACACACACACACACACATAGTAATCTACATTTCATTTCCCTGCGTGTGGAATAGACTGTGCAGTATGTTAAATCCTGGAAGATATTAAAGCACGAGTCGGATATGTTTTATTCATGCACTAGATCAACAAATGTCTGTTTTTTTTATATTATTATTATCATTATTTTATTATATATTATTGTCTTTTATGCATATTCTTTGCATGAATCCAAACCATTTTCTTCGACATAAAAATACGTGTTTACTTAGTGCAAAGAGTGAGACGGGTACAATGAATGTATAATGAATGAAGCGCGCGCTCTGCGAGTTTTTCGTGCTGCATCCTTGCAGCATCTCTGTCTCCGTTTCATCCGTCGCTCTGTAGTGACACCGATTCCAGCCAATCATCAGGCAGCTCGGCTTGTGCGTGCGTCCGCGCGCCAATGAGATGGCACGGGGCGTGGCTTGGGTGTCCAAACCACGCCTTCGCTCGAGCATAACACCAAGTTTAGAGGCAGAAATGCCAGTCCTGTGGAGGAGAGAGGAGCCGCGTCTGTCTCGCTGCACTCGCTGGAGCGCACAGCCGCACGCGCTGCCGGGGACGGCACATCTGGATTAGCTTGATTTCTTTACCTTTTTTTTTCTTCCCTCCACATTAATAATAATAATAAAAAAAAACAACAATTAATAATAATAATAAAGACAGTTAGATTTCTGGGAGCTAATGCATTTATGCATCGTTGAACTTGACTCTCTCGTGCTGGGATAAAATATGGACTGTCTCAGCGCGTCTGTGCAAAACAGGTGCTTCTAAATATGAACGTATCTCCTGCTTCAATCTTATGATGCATGGATTTTTTTCCTTCATTATTTTTTCCCCCCAGTTGTTAATTTAAAAAAAAAATAATAATAATAATAATATTTTTTTTTTTTGGGAGATGGGGATGAACAGTTTTCCGGACCTGCTGCTCATAACAAGCACTGGAGGGTTTTAATGTCGGAGCTCATGCGAATAAAGAGGATTTCTGCACTCACTATGCACGACCTCAAGAGTCACTAACACACACTCATACGCACGCGCGCGCGCACGCATGTACCAGGGTAAGGCAATGCCTTCTTTCATTTATTTGTCTTTCTTATTTGTTGCTTTTCTTTAAGCGCCTGCCTTGAATCTCCATGCTTAAATGTTGTCTGCTTTGCAATGCATTGATGTTTTGTTTGTTGGTGGGTTTGTTTGTGTGTGTTTTGTTTCTAATGCATGACTGGGAGAGGAATTACACCTCGCGTGTTTGCAGACCGGTTTGCTGCAAATTCTTCGAAAGGTCCCTTGAAAGACGAAGCCAAGACGAATGGACTCACTCAGTGTCATAACCTTTAAAGCAAATAGACCAGTAGGATACAGTGGATGATGCTGATGATAGAGATATTCAATGCAATGTGTTGATTAGGAGTAATTCATTCCCAGAGAGTCGTTTCTCGTGCTCGGTTTTTCTTTTCTTGGAAAGTCTTCTTATCACTGAACTGTTCAGTTGTTACTTCAGTACATACCGTACAATACATAATACATATACGCATGACAAAATGAATACAGGAAATTAGTCGATGTAGCTTCCTATAGTAGAGTTGATTTATCAAACCTGTACTGTAATGTTTATTTTTAGGTTCATGCTCGACTGCTCCATAGCGAAGACATGGTTTTCCCTGAACGCATGGCTCTGACCACAGGATAACTGTTTGAAATAAAGCAGAGGAAAGACATTTGAAGTGCTGTCATGGATTTAAAGGATTTTTACCTATTGGCAACCTTTGTTGCTTGCCTGTGGCTGGATCCAGCCATCGCCCAAGAGCTAATTTACTCAATCCGCGAGGAGCTGCAAGAGAACGTACTTATTGGAAATATACCAAAGGATTTGAACATCTCCCATATGAACGCTGCCAGCAACAATCTGGTTTACCGTCTGGTCTCGAAAGCCGGAGACAACCCATTACTGAGAGTAATGGGCAACACAGGAGAGATTTTTACCACCTCGAACCGTATTGACCGTGAAAAACTCTGTCCTGGACCGTCGTTCGAGGATGCCGAGTGCTCGTTTGAAATCGAAGTGGTCATCCTGCCAAACGACTACTTCAGATTAATCAAAATCAAGATCATTGTGAAGGACACCAATGACAACGCGCCGATGTTTCCTTCCCCTGTGATTAACATTTCCATCCCTGAAAACACTCTCATCAACAGCCGCTTTGCCATTCCCTCCGCTACTGATCCTGACATGGGACCCAACAGCGTCCACAAATATGAACTTGTGAACGGACAGAGCACTTTTGGCTTGGATATTGTCGAGACACAGGAAGGAGAAAAATGGCCACAGCTGATCGTCCAACAGAATCTGGACCGGGAGCAAAAAGACACCTATGTGATGAAAATCAAAGTGGAGGATGGTGGGAATCCACAGAAGTCCAGCACCGCCATTCTTCAGGTGACGGTGACTGATGTCAATGACAATCGTCCAGTTTTCAAAGAAAGTCAGATAGAAGTTCACATTCCTGAAAGCTCTCCAGTCGGGACTTCTGTCGTACAGCTGCAGGCTACGGATGCAGACGTTGGGTCCAACGCAGAAATCAAATATATGTTTGGTACCCAAGTATCTCCGTCCACGCGGAGACTCTTTGCACTAAATGCTACGACTGGACTAATAACGGTACAGAGGCCGCTCGATAGGGAAGAGACTGCAATTCATAAGCTGTCAGTTTTAGCAAGTGATGGAAGCTCCAGTCCAGCAAGAGCAACCGTAACGATCAATGTGACTGATGTGAATGATAATGCTCCAAATATAGACCTGAGATACATTATCAGTCCTACTAATGGCACCGTAATGCTGTCTGAAAAAGACCCCATTAACACTAAAATAGCTCTAATCACCGTCTCTGATAAGGACACTGATGTCAATGGCAAGGTCATCTGCTTTATTGAAAAGGATGTGCCGTTTCACCTCAAAGCGGTCTACGACAACCAGTATTTGTTGGAAACCTCAGCTCTGTTGGATTACGAGGGGACCAAGGAGTACATTTTCAAAATTGTGGCTTCTGACTCCGGAAAGCCTAGTCTGAACCAAACCGCATTGGTTAAAGTCAAGCTGGAGGACGAGAATGATAATCCACCCATTTTTAGCCAGCCGGTTATCGAACTTTCAGTCATGGAAAATAACCAGCGTGACCTTTTCCTCACAACCATTAGTGCTACAGATGAAGACAGTGGGAGGAATGCAGAAATTGTCTACCAGCTCGGACCCAATGCCTCCTTTTTCGATTTGGACCGCAAAACCGGGGTGCTGACGGCCTCGAGGGTGTTTGACAGAGAAGATCAAGATAGGTTTCTCTTTACCGTCACAGCAAGAGATAATGGCACCCGGGCATTGCAGAGCCAGGCGGCTGTGATAGTTACCATTTTAGATGAAAACGACAACAGTCCCAAGTTCACACACAATCACTTTCAGTTCTTTGTGTCTGAGAACCTGCCTAAGTATAGTACTGTAGGGGTGATTACAGTCACAGATGCAGATGCAGGTGAAAATGCAGAGGTGTCTCTCTCCATACTCAATGATAACGAGAACTTTATCCTCGACCCCTTTTCCGGAGTTATAAAATCCAATGTTTCCTTTGACAGAGAGCAGCAAAGTTCTTACACCTTTGATGTAAGGGCTGTCGATGGTGGTCGTCCTCCATGCTCGTCGGTTGCCAAAGTAACCATCAACGTCATTGATGTCAATGACAACCCACCCATTGTCATCTACCCTCCATCAAACACTTCCTTCAAGCTGGTACCACTTTCTGCCATTCCGGGATCTGTAGTCGCCGAGGTCTTTGCTGTGGATGGAGATACTGGAATGAATGCTGAATTGAAATACACCATCATTAGTGGTAACGGCAGAGGACTTTTCAGGATTGATCCTGTTACGGGAAACATTACTTTAGAGGAGAAACCCACGGTTGCGGATATTGGCCTCCATCGTCTGGTGGTCAACATTAGTGACCTTGGCTATCCAAAGTCTCTGCACACACTAGTTCTTGTTTTCCTTTACATCAATGACACGGTAGGAAACTCGTCTTTTATCTACGACCTCATCCGGCGCACGATGGAGACGCCTCTGGATAGGAATATCGGCGACACTAGCGAAACGTATCAGAACGTCGACAATCTTAAAACGATCATTGCTATCGTCACAGGTGCTATGGTGGTAATCGTGGTAATATTCATTACCGTTCTGGTCCGCTGCCGTCACGTTTCGCAGTTCAAAGCAGCTCAAAGGAAGAAACAAGGTGCTGAGTGGATGTCGCCCAACCAGGAGAACAAGCAGAACAAGAAGAAAAAGCGCAAGAAAAGGAAGTCACCCAAAAGCTCCCTGCTTAACTTTGTTAGCATTGAGGAGAACAAACCTGATGATCCAGCTCACGAACCCATCAATGGCACCATCAGCATCCCAGCTGAGCTTGAGGAGCCAGGGATCGGACGTTTTGACTGGAACACAACACCAACCACCACCTTCAAGCCTAGTAGCCCTGATTTAGCCAGGCACTACAAGTCGGCCTCACCCCAGTCGGCTTTCCACGTCAAGGCCGACACTCCAGTTTCGGTGAAAAAGCATCATGTCGTTCAGGAGCTGCCACTCGACAACACTTTCGTCGGGGGATGTGACACTCTTTCCAAACGCTCGTCTACTAGCTCGGATCACTTCAGTGCCTCAGAGTGCAGCTCCCAAGGAGGCTTCAAGACAAAAGGAGGGACCTTACACAACAGACAGGTAAAAGAACACTTTTACTGGTCTATAAGTAGTCCATATAGCCGCCCTGTTCATTACTAAAGTGCCAGTCCTAGCCCAGTTGCTATAACTCACCAACTGATATGCATGCATCTTATACAAATAGGATAAAAAATCCAAAAGTCTCACCAATAGGTGTAATCATCTACTTTGTACCAAAAAGCAACATGTAAGCGATGTGTGTTTGATTAGATTCGGAAAGTGTTATTCTGCATTTTGTCAACTTTCTTCATGTGTTCGTGTTGTTTTTTTTGTTTTTGTTTACTTAAAAAAAAAAAGTTTTATATGTCTAATTAAAGGCAATGATAATTCGTTAGTTGCTGTCAGTTGAAGGAAACTGGGATATCTGTGTGGATGTTGAAGTGCGAACATTACAGTGCTCTCCGAATTTGTAAAAGAAACATTTTTTTCTAGCCTGTCTACTCCGATGTCATTTTACCACCTAAAACATATGATAACACAAAAACCCATAGAGTTATCCAGTTTTATTCAGTATTCAGTATTGTACTGAACAAAAGGATTTTTCCCCGAGAAGCATCTAAAGAATAACCTGTTGCATTAATGTTTTCCCTTTTGTTTTGTTTTGTTTTTTTGTAACTGTGTACCACTCTGTAGCTCTGCACCTTCAGTTGCTTGAACCTCTTTCTTTTAATTTGCGAGTACTAGCACTGAATTCTTACTGACTTACATTAAATTGCACAGCACAAAGAAGCAAACCGTTGCTCACACCCATCACGGGAAAGCTTCATGAATATTCACATAAACTAACCTAAGCCATTAAGGTAAAGCCGTATCCGGTCCAAAGTGGATTAGCTGTTAATAAGTCTCAAATAACATATCTAATCCTGTTTCTTTGAAGCCTCATTAGAATGAGATGCTTGTTATGTAGCACAAATAATCTCATGTTATGGAAGGAGATTGATGGGAAACTTGGGTGGAGGGGGGAAAGGATGGAGGGATGAAGGGAAGGGAGGAGGGATTTTTTTACCTTTAGGTGGCACTGTTGCTTCATAAGACATGGATTGGCTTTGGGCCAACATGCAGGTGTGTGTGTGTGTGTGTGTGTGTGTGTGTGTGTGTAATGTCAAAGGAGATGGAAGAGAGGAGCAGAGCCCCCCCACTCCCAATCTTCTTCTTTTCTCTTTTCTCTCTCTCTCTCTCTCTCTCTCTCTAGGTTGCTTGGGTGTGTGTGTGTGTGTGTGTGTGTGTTCAACTCAGTATGCAGCTCATGGCTAATGAAGGTCTGAATGAATGGCAGATTGATAATGGCATTCGCAGATGTAAGTGATAAGACTTGACTGCTCAAAAGCATACACAAACAACACACACACACACACACACACCTCCGATAGCAGTAGATAGCAATATCTATGTGTATACATGTATATGTGTGTTTGCGTATGTGACTGTGTGTGTTTCACTGACGTGTCTTATCCATAGTGCGCTCCAAAGTTCCCGCTCCAGCAGAGCATCCTCTCCAGAAGTAAAGTTTCACCAGAGACACACTGATTCACACTCTTTACCCGCTTTAGTTGAAAATACTTGACCGTATTTCTGTTTTGAAGTTGCATGAACCTCGCATCACTGGTTGCGCTGTTTACATTCGGCAACACAGCAAGACAGCAATGTCTAATTGTTTTTACTATAAATTCATAGTGTTGCGCTAACGTTAGCTTTGGTGTTCGTTTCTGTTTCTGTAGGTATTTTCTTACTTTCATACTTGCTTATACATGACGAAGCATACAGTCTGATGTCTTTCTCCAGCTTACTAAAAGGAGCTTTGCAAGTGTACTTACATATAGGATGAGCATCGTCGAAGTTTATTTCCAGGAACTCCTGCAGACACCGGGTGTAAAAATAGCGCCATTGCCATTAAAGTGAATGAAGCCGGAAGGAGAAGTGCCGCTTTGGTTATAATGCGGTGTTTGTGCAAGCAGACTGTTTGATTTGTGTTAATATGAAGTATTTTTCTTCTGTACAGTTTTAAATGAAAGCTTTAAGCACTTCCAATTTGAGTCCATAGTAAATCTAAAAAAGTTCAAGTCTGGTGTATTTTGACTTTATCGTGTTTGACAACACCGTTTAACGCCAACAGGCTAGTCGAATCTGGAATCTAGAATGCTAACATTGCTAGGGTGGCTACCAATTCACCATCAACTAGCACTAGACAACACACACTCAGGCTAATTGTAGTGACTCTTAGAACATATGCAGGAGAAGAAATCACCTCAGTTTTCAGTTTTATTTGATTTGATCTGCCTTGTTTTGGAGCTGCTCATTTTATCTTACTGGCAAGCTAGCTGTTAAGTGTAGCACGGGCAAACAATTAAAATTAGCATTGTGCCCGAAATAAATACGAGTCATTTTCGTCTCGGAATGACATTAGTCTTGTGATTTTGGTGCTAAAAACTATACAATATTTTCCGAATTGTTGTGCTGTGCCTTTTTAGATGATCCGCCGGTAATGTAGACATTATCTAAGGAGCATCAATGCTGTCCAAAAATGTTCGCCGTCCCCCCAACCCCACCCCCAGGCTGCTTAATTATAATCGAATTCAGTGATGCTAGTGATAATATATTTGAAGTGTCCATGACAACCATGAGCATGATCTAGGAATGTTATTTTTACCCCATATCTATAGACATCACGGTTGCCACTGTTCGGATTTCTAAAATATTAAAATCCACGTATCAATGTTTAAGTTGTTAAGATCGTCTTTTAGCTCCTTGATGTAAGTCTACTGAAATGTGATTCTCAGGCTGGTTGTCTAAACGACCCTTGTGTCGCTTGTTATAGGAAAACAACTCTGAATGAATGCATGTCATTTATGGCACACTGATAATAGTTATCAGTTCACTACAGGCACTCGCCGGAGACGCTCTTCTTTTCTGTGCCTGACTCTTAAATCGTCTTATAATGCACTAGACAAGGTGTACGGAGAGATTATGTTATACTGTATACCGCAAGGCGCATTCCAAAGGTGTCCAAACATCTGTCTATAGTTTAGCTGTACCAGTTATGAGTTTTGACCCCTTGCTACTGTGATACAGGAGACACCTGAAAACTACACTTTGCATTCACCTGGCGAAAAAAAGCTCATTCCGTGAAGGAGAAAGAAATCGGGACGTGAAAGATGCGTGTTTACTTCTGGTCGTTGTCGCCTTTGCTTCATGCTGACTATCTCGGGTCAACTCTGACCTGTGAACCATTGTCCTGTAAACCACTGGAGAACAAGATGTCAGGACTTTGGTCTATGGCTGGTGAAAATGGATGAAGTGAACTTGCTTATGAAGCCAAACATTTCTTGCAGTTAAATATCAATGCAGTCAATACATTTTTTCCATACATCACTATATATGAATCTTCTACAGTATTTTTTCACTTTGCTCTGTCCACTTCCAGTTGATGATGTCTCCCCAATGCAGGGAACACATATAGTGAACATTATGCTGGTTATAGTTGAGCTCAACTGTGCTTTAAAGGCCGTAGTGCTTAGTACGTTCGCCTCATACCTCCAGGGTCCGGGGTTCGAGTCCCGCCGGGGCCATGTGTGTGCGGAGTTTGCATGTTCTCCCCGTGCTGTGGGGGTTTCCTCCGGGTACTCCAGTTTCCTCCCCCAGTCCAAAAACATGCATGGTAGGCTGATTGGCGTGTCTAAAGTGTCCGTAGTGTATGAATGGGTGTGAGAGTGTGCATGTGATTGTGCCCTGCGATGGACTGGCACCCTGTCCAGGATGTACCCCGCCTTGTGCCCGATGCTCCCTGGGATAGGCTCCAGGTTCCCCGTGACCCTGAAAAGGAGTAAGCGGTAGAACATGGATGGATGGATGGATGGATGGATGGTTTAAAGGCTTAAGCAAATAATGAGTCTTGCATACAGATGTTCAATGTAGAGAATATCTTTACATGGCTCTGAAATCAGTCAAATAGCAACAGCAAGCAAATATTACTACGGGAAATGTTTCCTTTTTTATGTATAAATTAGGATTTTGTCTCCTTGTGATATCTGCTTTAAAAGGCAACACATTTTTTTTTCTTTTTGTGGTCTATATACGGAAGAAAACCACAAAGGTGTGCTGTGTTATAGGCAGTTAATCAATGGCAGGCCTAACATTGAAGCGCTGTTTATTATTATTTTCCTATAACGGCACATCGTACATTGTTTTCTTCTTCTTAAACCAAAGCACTTTGCCAATATCTGCATTGTTTTAGTTTATTAAGCACGAGCTATGTTTCCATCACCATATTTCTATGCAAATTCTGGGATAAAATCTCCAAAATGCGCATACAAAACTTGTGCGATCTATTGAGGCGGATCATATTTTTATTTGATACGAAGACATGCGCATAGACTACAATGGACACGTATTTACCGAATAAACTGGAAAAGTCATGTGACTTTGCCTCACCAAATCATCTGATTGGATAATGGGCTCAGAAAAGTCCGTCGGTTGCAACAACTTCTGTTTGTATTGAGGCGTCGCGCCAGTTTCCCCGGAAGTGACTGTTTGAACACATGAGATGGAAACGCATGCTTTATCCTCAAACGTTTCATGCGATATTCCAATTTTCCGCATAAATTACATTCGCGATTTGGATGGAAACCTAGCTACTGACACGTCATACATTTGATCCATTTATAATTACGCTTACATCTTCATGAAAGTCTGTGAAACAGGTTATGCTATAACAGCTGTAAACTGCCGTTCCCTCGTCTGCCTTTCTGTTTCCTTCATTAGACAGCTAACAAGACGAAACATCGCCGCTTGTCAAGTTACGAAGACACTACAAAGTCTAAACCTCTCTGTCCTAAATGTTGGAAAACTGATGCAAAGCACTGGCATTGGAGACTAATTAACCTCACAGAAAACTATATCAATAATTACGCACATTATCTTACGTGATTATCTGGAACGTTCTCCATTCAAGGCCTTGTGTAAGTTTATAACTATAGATTTGACAGCATATTAGAACAAGCAGGGCGCATGGGGGCTTAGTGGTTAGCACGTTCGCTCCACGCCTCCAGGGTCGGGGGTTCGATTCCCATCGTGGGAATCCCTGTGTGTGCGGAGTTTGCATGTTCTCCCCGTGCTGCGGGGTTTCCTCCGGGCGTGTCTAAAGTGTCCATTGTGTAATTGTGCCCTGTGATGGATTGTCACCCTGTCCAGGTTGTACCCCACCTTGTGCCCGATGCTCCCTGGGATAGTCTCCAGGTTCCCCGTGACCCTGAAAATAAAAAGCGGTATAGATGGATGGATGGATGGATTTGAACAAGCGCTTTAAATATAAACCTGTGATTTGTCTTGGCCAAAAACCAAAAACATTGTCTGAGCTGCTGTTTCAGAAAATGAATCAACACCTTCCGACCAGTCAGAATGGAGAATTCAGTAGTGTTGTGGTATGCCTGTGGCTGTGTCGCATTACAGACTCATACATATGCAAATGTATTCAAACGAAACGATTTAATGGCGTTATAAATTGGATAGCCTGAATGGTTGTGTGGTAAGTATGACCTTCATTGCTCATTTCATGGCCTCAACACACACACTATATGCCTTTGCATATGACTCAGTGCTTGATATAACACTATAGCGCACACACACACACACACACGGCTGTCAGGCTGTCAGCGCTGCACTCGATGTGAATGACTCTGTTCACTCAGTTCAGCAGGTCAAAGCGCACACTCGTCTCTCTCAATCCCTCTCTCTCCTTCTCACTCCTCATTCATTTCCTGTCTCCAGTGCTCACTCTATCACCCCATTCTCTTCTTCTACATTGGCCTACGCTCTCTCTATCTCTCTCCATCTCGCTTTCTCTTTCTTCTTTGTCACAGTTCTCTCTTCTCTGACGTATCATCTGTTCCCCCCTCTACTTCCTCGCTCCATCTTTCTTTTCCTCTTCTTTATTCTCTTCACGTTCTCCCTAATTCTTCCACGTTCCCTTTATCTATAATTTCGCATGCTCTTTTTGTTGTTTCCATCCGTCAATCCCTGAATCTTTTAATTTCCCTCGTTCTTTCTGTTTTGAGTTCCCTTTTCTAGTCCTCTTTTTCACCTTTTGTCTTTTTAAAATGTATTCCTCTGTCTTATCTTGTTATTTTTCCTTGTTATTCTTTCACCCATTTGCACCAATGGTTTTTTCGCATTTTTCATGTTCATTTCTTTTTTTTCTCAAGTCTTTTTAACTATTTCTCTCTCCCAGTATCTCTTTTTGCATCAGTATCTTTTTGTCTTTTTCTCTCTCTGTGTGTGTGTGTGTGTGTGTGTGTGTTAGTCAGTGCAGCCTGAAGCTCATCACTACATTGTCATGTACTCCATACACACCAATTAACATTGCTGTAACTGAACACACACACACACACACACACACACACATTTCAGCGCTGCTGAACACACACTCTGCTGCCCCAGTTTCAGTCCAGAACAACAACAAACTTAGCCCCGAAGAATTATGATGCATAATTTTGTGCCCGTTTCCCAGTGATAGCCTGATTTTACTGACGTTTCACACTAAGACTTCACAACAGTGAAAGTCACCTACACACACACACACACACACACACACACACACACACTGAATCTTTCCACATGGGTGAAAGTAAAATGAGGCACTTACTATTTCATAAAATGTAATTAATAGATAATTAAATAATTACACTTTCTCATATACTTCAGTGGTTAAGTTCCAAAAAAAAGACTTTATTGTCCTCACAGATTCTTCAGTCCTGATGGTGTCTTTATTGTCTACTAGCTCTTTAGTCTCCTCAGTGTCTTCATTTCCCATGATGTCTTTAGTCCCCAAATCATCTTTAATGGACACAATCATTCTGTTCACCAGAACTTCAGTCCCCTCAATTTCTATGGTCATTATTTAGTCCTTGCCTCTACAGTGCCTATAATGTATCCGCCCACTCAATGTCTTTAATCTCTGGGTCTTCAGTCTGCACGATCTTTAGTTAGTATAACATCTGTCTTTAGTCGGAAATGTCATTGATATATTACGTCTTTGGTCCTCACTTCTTTATCATATACGGTATTTACTCCTCAAAATATCATTAGTGGCTACAATGTCCTCACAATGTCCTCCTGGACCTGTCTCAAAACAGAATTGATGTCATTTGTGGTTTGAATAAAATGCTCAATGAGTGTGTGGTGAAATTTTATCATCACAACTAAGGATGTAAGACATTATGGGATGGGGAACATCTGGATCTGATTGACTAAAATAGTTTACCTTTTTAATTTGTGTCCAAGGGTGTTTCATACCTATCGAAAGGCACAGTATGGTACAGTGCAGCGATATGTGCCTAATAAGCCGACGGGTCGAGCTCTCCTCAGAACCCACACACATACTCATGGCAATTTTTAATGGATGCCCAGAATGGCGACATATTAAGTAGGCACTCAGGAAGTGTATGAAACATTTAGGTTATTGATTAAACTGAACACGCGTAGAGCCGTGGGCTCCTCAACAGACTCGATTAATAAACCGAAGACAGGAAATTGAATTGGGAAGCGACTCCTCATCGCTGACTGCAAACAGACATTACGCACTCGCTTATAAAGCCGCTCCGAGGGCTTAGGTTTCATTTCAGAGGGGTTATTTTTACAACGCTCTTCAAGACTGCTGTCTTTTTTTTTTTTTGCTTTTTTTTTCTTCTTCCTTCTTCATCTTCGCTCCGAGTGTGTAAGTGTTCGTTTTAGAGCACGATTTATCACCTCAGGCTTTTCATTTCATGAGTGCCTTTCACCTCAGGACTTACTGTACTTATAACACTCTTCTCGATAGCACTGCAAAGGGCTAATCATATCTGCAGTTAGAATGCGCTGAACTGGAGAAAGCTCTTAATGCCCTTTATGAGTTTAGGCTGACCATGTCGTGATCTCATTACGTAGATGTGAAGAGTGTGAGGAGATTCATCGACTCTGGATGCTTTTCCTGAGCAGATCACTGCGTGTATTGTTATTCTTGTAGTCTTTTTTCATATGGTAGTCCTATGGTCTCGGTCTGTCTTTAGATTTTATAACCATTTAACTGCAACCGTTGTTGTCTCCTTGTGTAAATATGAACAATGATGATGTGAATTATTGCCAGAAACACTAATTCCCACATAAAGGTTTGCTTTTGGATATACGTCTCCTCAGCTATAACAAAAATCCCACGTCCGGACAGCAATAAAATGACCACAGGAGAGGAAGTTTCTAGTGGGTTGTTTTTTTTTGTCTTTTCTATGAACCTGGATGTTTGCATCACGTCGTCGTAGGATCACGCTCCATTCACAACATGGTTTCCAAGTGGTGGAAGAAACACTGGCTCTTATTTCACTAAAGTTCCAACAACAGTTATAAAATACAGTAAAACAATAATCACAATGTATATGAGAATCACATATGCATCCATTTTTTGTGTCGCGACTCGGGAAGTGTTTAATATCTGCGGAAGGGGCATGGATACGTGCGCAACGAGACAAAATACGGCAAGGAACAGCACTCCAACATCTTTCTTTCTCCAATGAGAAGCAACAAGTGCATAGAAAATCATGGACATGTGCATCTGGACGGGACTAAATTGATCAGACATTTGGCAGACGCCCTTATCCAGGGCGACTTACATTTATCCAACGGAGTACATTAGCTGAGGGTTAAAGGCCTTGCTCAAGCAATGGCCCAGCAGTGTCAGCTTGGCAGTGCTGGGATTTGAACTCACAACTTTACAAGCAGTAGTCCAACATCTTAACCTCTGTGCTACCACTGCCTTAATAATCAGACAACCAGTGAGATTGGAGAAAAAACAGGTTATTCCGCTTGTCATTTTTTTCAGAGAAGCCTGAGAAAAACACTGACATGGCCGATCCTGATATTAATAAAGTCCGAAGGAGGAGCAACTATAAAATAGGAAATGTATCCCATCGGGATAGCGCTATTATTATTAGCATTTTAGTTTAAAACATTCAAGTCTAGAAGTTGTTCACTAAAATATCTATTCTTATTAGTGTTCTCCCCCTTGTGTGTCCTGTGCACAATATAATGAGCAGGAGTTAGAATCAGGGCTGAGATGCATATACTAAGCAGTTGGGTTATTGGACATTTAATATCTGAAGTAGCTGTCCTTATGCATGCAGAGTTAATGAAACAAATCCACAGTCAGGAATGAGGAAAGCAGGCAAATGTGATTCAGCACTTAAAACAGGAAACTAGGGACACACCTAGGGGAACAAGACCTCTCTATGAACTTATTAGTACTATAAGAAAGTATTGATTTTAGCTTTCTGTATTTAACTGCTATTAAGTATTCTGTGTAAATTAGATACAATTGTAATAAACCTTAAGAAACCATTGATTAGGTGTGTATACACATCCAAACACATTTGCTGTGGCTTTTTCTATACATTTTTAAAATTGCAATTGCGCACAATGTTTTGCCCGCGCTTTCCCAGTGATGTTTGTTGGTAAATGAGACCGTTTAGCTGTACTCGTGTTCGACACGCGTGAATCGAAGGGGGCTTTGGCGGAATGCATGTTGTGATGATGTCACATCACAGATCTTGGCCCAGATCTGCAGGAAATTTGCAGAAAAGCTGTTTGCAATGAACGAATCAAACAAAAGCAATTGAAATAGCAATTGAAACTACTTAAAGCAATTCATGCTTCAAGTGATTTCCCCAAAACTGAAAATGCAACTTATAATGACTTTTCTAGTCTCAAAATTATTCTATAAATCTCTCTAAAAATTATAAACCGCCTGAATAGAATCCCTCACAACAGCACACATTTGCACCAGGTGTGTTTGAGCCCGAATACATGAGA
Organism: Ameiurus melas; assembly: GCA_012411365.1. NCBI lineage: Eukaryota > Metazoa > Chordata > Actinopteri > Siluriformes > Ictaluridae > Ameiurus > Ameiurus melas. Next base: position 5,551,914 of record CM022767.1, read on the forward strand.
TACCTGAACTGGCTAAGAGTTTGTTGAGTGTACACTACCTGGACGGGGCAGAAAAATGGCTGCAACCTGATTTTTGAGAAGTCAGGTTGTGGAAAGACCTGCAGCAAGACTTGGTGGCAACAGCCAATGAGGTTTCAGTGAGCACAGTAAGCCGCATACTAAACACAGAAGATTTCCATGCCAGAACTCTAAGACGTACACCACTACCGACCCAAAAGCACAAGAAAAGTTGCTCAAATTCATATAAATAGGCCACAGAAGTTTTGCGATTCTGTTCTGTGGAACTTTTCAGATAGGATACGATGGATCAGCGGCATGTCTGGAGGAAGAAGAATGAAGAAAAACACTCTGTCCACAGTCAAGCATGGTGGTGGCTCGGTGATGCTCTGGGGCTGCTTTGCATCCTCTGGCACTGGAAACCTGCAGCGTGTGGAACTCAAGATGGATTCATTGAATTATCAGGAAATAATAGGAGACAACATCATGCCATCTGTGAGGAAGCTGAAGCTTCGGCGTCATTGGATCTTCCAACAGGAGAATGATCCCAAGCGTACCTCAAATTCCACCAAGGCTTGGTTGCAGAAGAAGTTCTGGAAGATTCTACAGGGCCATCACGGTCACCTGACTTGAACCCCATAGAAAATCTCTGCTGGGATTTGAAGAAGGCGGTTGCAGCCCAAGAATATTACTGAACTGGAGGCCATTGCTCATGAGGAACGGGATAAGATTCCTCAGGAACACTGCCAGAAGATGGACTGCAAAGGCGTGCTCTAGTAAGTACTAAAGATGCTTGCCATGAAGGGGTTGAATAATTTTGAGACTGGAAAAGTCATTATAAGTTGCATTTTCAGTTGAATTTGGGGAAACCACTTGAAGTATTCGTCGTGTCGAACTATTTTAATTGCTTTTGTTTGATTTGTTCATCACAAACAGCGGAACGTTTTGACAATTAACCTGATTTGCAATGGGGTTTTGATTGCAAATATATGTGTGGTGTGCTTAAAGTGCCTAATTAGTTTGAAAATGGCCTGGGTTAGATTATATCTAATAGATTATTCCAGTAAAATAAAGTCATCTAAAACATTGCTCAGTTCACTACACAAGTAATAATAAACATATCTGTAGTTACTTCTATCTATACCTCGGTTAGATTTTGAAATTCTAGCATATTTTAACGCGGTCGTAAAATTCCTAAATATAGAGTGTTCAAAAACTTTTGTCTGCCAGTGAACTTTTACTACATAGATATAGTTTGTATTGCTTTTCTCTTGAAAACGAGACTACTTTTACAAAGAAATGCATAAAATTGTGTCAGCAGCAGCTTCCTCAATACACCCAAGTAATGAACCAAAGGGAACAAATTGAATTTGGAAGTGATGCTCATTGCTGAGTGCAAACAGAAATTACACACTCGTTTATAGGGCCGCTTCAAGGGCTTAGGTTTCATTTTAGAGAGGTTATTTTTACAGACTCCAGTTTTCTCTGTCAAGTGTTTTTTTTTCACTATATATAACTATATTTGGAGAAAATTTGATCCGTCTAAGCACGCACACACACACATGCACGCACACACACACACACACACACACACACACAGGCATACTCGTCCCTGTAGCTGTTGAATTCCCATGGTGAATTTCCTCATTGCCCCTGACAGTAGCCTTTATCTGGTGCATATGGAGCAGTTTTATTTTTCACTTTACAAAAGGCACTTCAACGAGCCGAACACACAAAGTCATGTGACTTACAACTCGTTTTCTTTCTGTTTGCTTCGTCTGGGAGAGCAGCCTCATTATAAAACAATACAAAAAAATAATTTTTTCCAACATGCAGCTTTATGAGCTCGGCTCAGTTTCGCTAATGAACATGAACAATCATTTATTAAACAGTAGGAAAATCAAAGGGTGTGTGTAAGAACATTTGCATGAGTATTGCCTGTGCCTTAGTTTTCTATGCTGTGTTCCAAGTGCCAGCTTGCTTCCTATTCCCTACACTGGAGAATAATATGCACTAAGTCGATGACCTCATTAGAGAAGAGAATAGATACAGTGGGAGAAATAAGTATCGAGCGCGTCAACATTTTTTTCAGTAAATATATTTCCAATGAGGTTATTCACATGAAATGTTCACCAGACATCAGTATTAACTCAAGAAATCCACAAAGTTATGTGTAATAAAGTGGAATGAAAGAGGAAAAAAGTATTGAAGATGCTAAGAAAAGGCAGTTCTCCAAGGCAAGGTAAGGAACCAGTTGAAATCTGTAACTAGTTAGAAAGTAATTATACCCCCTATCTATGCAAAATAATATCCGCTGGGTTAGTAAATTGATGGTCTAAAAAAAGGCTTTTTGTACCAAGCTGTCACATAAGAAACATCTCATGATGGGTAAAAGCAAAGAGCTCTCCCAAAACCTTATTGTTGCGAAACATGTTGATGGAATTGGACACAGACGTATTTCAAAACTTTTATATAGTAATATAATGGGAGCCATTATCCACAAGTGGAAGCAACATCACTCCGTCATCAACCGGCCATGCACAGGAACTCCTTGCGAGATTACTGGCCAGGGAGTCAGAAGAATAGTCAGAAGAGTAGCCCAAGAGCCAAGGAAAGAGCTCCAGAAACACTTAGACGCAGCAGGTACCATCGTCACAGAGAAAATAATGGGCAATGCACTCCACTGCTCACGCTCACCCCGCAAGACTCCATTACTAAAGAAAAGGCATGTTAAAGCTTGTTTAAAGTTTGCTACAACTCATTTGGACCAGCTTATGAAATACTGGGAGAGTGTAGTCTGGTCAGATGAGAGCAAAATTGACATTTTTGGCTGTCATACTACACACCATTGTTGGAGAAGATCTGGCACTGCACATCACCCTAAAACATTACACCGACAGTGAAGTTTGGAAATGGAAGCATCATGGTGTGGGGCTGTTTTTCATCACATGGTACTCGCAGACTTCATATACTTGAAGGAACGATGAATGGAGGCCTTTACCGGGAGATTCCTGAGAATCTGCTGCCATCCACCAGGATGACGTGGGTGGACCTTCCAGCAGAAAAACGATCCAAAGCATACAGCAAAGGAAACTCTCAATTGGTTTCAGAGAAAAACAATCAAGGTGTTAGAATGGTCCAGTCAATCACCTGACTCGAATCCAATCGAACATTTATTTAAAGCGCTAAAGATCAAGGTTCACAAGAAGGCTTCCCAGAATCTTCAAGATTTAAAGACAATATGTTTAGAAGAATGGGCCAAAATCACACCTGAATACTGCAGCCCATTAATTTCTTCATACAGGAAGTTTCCTGAAGCTGTCATACTGAACAAAGGCAACTGAGAATGAAATTAGCATGTTCAGTTAGCGTGTTCAATCCTTTTTTTCCCGTGTCATTTCTCTTTATTACACATAACTTTATTTATAGACTTTAATGTTTGGATTTCTTTATATGTGTAGATTTCTGGAGTTAATATGAAAGTCTGGTGAAAATTTCATGTGAATAGCCTTATTGGAAATATATTAGAATCTGTGAGTGAGCAGTTGATAAGTCCCACAGAGAAGTTATCTCTTGTAGCTTTTTCTATTCAATTCCATATTCAATTGCAGTTCTGTATTCTGTGGAAAATGGGTTAAACTGTAAGGAACCATAAGCAACTTATGACTAGAAGTGTATATATCCAAACAAATGTATTCTATTCTTAAATACCAAATGAGTTGTTGTTATTTTCTGGCTAAACTTTTTGTAGTTTTGTTGTATATCTCCAATAGCTGCAGTGTTACTGTAGCAACATGAAATGAACGTTTTGTCAGCATGTAACATGTAGCTAACATGTTGTTAATGCTTTCATGAAGCAAGCAAGCACACATAAAGAAATGGTCAAACCAATGGTCACTAAATTTGAAATCGGAGGGGTCACCAAAAAGGTTTGACCTAAATAGAAAATAGCTGAAAATTTTGCCTAAAAAAATGTAATAGTCCTACAACCAAACTGTCACATTGACACTTTACAACTAATATAAAGGATATTTAAAAAAAAATAAAAATGGTATCTGCCTTTTAAGCAGCAGATCAACAGTGAAAATGTCGTCCAAGTATTTCACAGTTTCTATGAGAAACATCAAGAAGTAATTTCTATTGTTCATACAAAGTCTCATAATGGGGTACTAAGTTTTATACAACAACTAAACATGACATCCTGCTTAAAAATTCCTGCTAGCATGCTAGTTGCTATCATTTAATTCAGCGCGTTGGATGACATTCTTTGTTGTTGTGGACATTGGATTTTGTACACTAATGGAGCATGTTGAGTTTTGTTACACACTGACAAGTACACGCTATTTTTAGGTACCTGCCTACCACAAATGTACAAAGTGGTTAAAGCGCAAATGTCCAAATAAATAAATAGTAATAATAAAATGAAGAACTGAAAAAAAAGAAAAAACTGTTTTTTTTTGTTTGTTTTTTTGTTTTTTTGAGTTATTAGTTTCGGGTTTTCAAGCCCAATGTGTCCCAAATTTCGGTTTCAGTTTCATGCAGGAATTTTCTTTCCACCGCCTCACTAGGTAAAGTATATGGATATTGTATTCCAGTATAATCTGACTCCATGTAAACCCTCGGCATTACAGTAATACATAGTGTGCGTGTGTGTGTAACTTTATTTCCCTCATAAATGTTCTAACCTGATAAAAAACCTTTTTGCTAATCCCCTCAGGTTTATATTGCATTTACTTTTTTTTTATTTTTTTTATCCGTGTAATGATTTTTTGCTAAAATCTAAATAAGTGGTTACGTTTCATGTAGCTTTAGGAATATTTGATTACATTATCACAGGAGAAGTAACAATTCACTGCAATGCAATAACACACTCACTGTTCGCATGAGAGCACATTCTCCTTTTGCTATTTCATAGATAGAAGGTTTGGAAGCAATAAAAGAACAAAAAACATGGTTTTATTCTTCTTAGTGATTAAAATTAGTTTTACCTTTAGGGAGATTTCATTACGGTATCATCGGTGTCGGTGTAAAGCCTCACGAGTACAGTAGTGTGTGTGTGCAACTGAGTGTGATCATTTCCCATTTGATTTTCCGCTCTAATGAATTTCCCATCTTAATGCATGCAGTGATGCGGTGTGCGTGCGTGTGTGTGTGTGTGTGTGTGTGTGTATGTGTGTGTGTGGGGTTGATGCGGTGTAAGTGTACACTCATGCCTTAGGGAGTCGTTCTTTTCTTTCAAGGTTCATTTGGCACATTAATAAGAGATTAGTACGGACAGACTGTGCGGGATCACGGCCCCGGGTTTGAGCAGATTAATGGGGTGTGACATTATTGCACCTGGGGGGAAGAGTGTGTTACTATGCACGAGAGAGAGAGAGAGAGACAGACAGAGGGAAGCTGGTGTCAGTGCTGCAGGATCACTTTATCACGTTATCTAACATGCTATCTATCCATTTTACCAGGAGAATGGAGTATGAAGTACACACCGGGGAAACTAGGCATGTATGGATAATGCATCAGATTTCAACTTACTTTATATTGTTGTCATGGATATAGGAGTAGATTGCCTAGGTAGGCTTCGTTTTCCGAGCAGAAATTTCTATAACAGCCGCTCTGACATTCGTTCCAGCTGAAAGGTTTATGTTAATGTGCTCCTTTTTATACGTTGTCATTTCTATAGTAAGCACTAATGCATAAGGACTTGTATGGTGGACGCTTCGTGCCATGTAAACAGATTAAAAATGTGTGTAATTGTTGATATGGTAAAGTTTTCTGTAAGGAGTTTTCGGGAGGAATCCACAGTGTCCGGTAAAGTTGTAACTTCCACCAAGTCTTTAGGACAGAAGAGCTTACACGTTACAGTTTCTCTGTATCATAAAAAAAAATGAAAGCGAAAACTAAAATTGTGGCTTGTGCGGGACATCCATTTATAAGTAATTCATTTACACCACGCTAAAATGGAGCTGTACAAGATTAAATGTGTTCCATTTTTAAATCAATAAATATATGTTAGTGTTGGCATGGTGCTGTGGTATAAGAGGAATAAAACATTTCAAAGGAAGTGCTGTTATCACTTTTGGTGGGTTGGCAACAGCAACTTTGCTTTACATACAACTGTGTCGTTGACTATTTTCCTATAATAGCATCACCTGTTATGTTTTATTCTATTACATATATCTCATCCATCAAGTATACCCCAACTCAGACACTTCCTGTTTTGATCAAATTCCACCTAAGACTAAACTATGATGAGCTGGGCAGTTATAACTAATATATATATATATATATATATATATATATATATATATATATATATATATATAAATATATATATATATATATATATATATATATATTTTATTTTATTTATTTATTTATTTATTTTTTACATCAGCACAGCAGTTTTTTATGTAAAAATAAATCCATCTATACATTGCTATATTGTACAAATCAATGTAGCTTACTGGGATGAGTCAAAAATTGGTTGTTGGTCGATAAATGAAAGCATGGACAATCCATATTGTATTACTGGGAGTACTCATTAAGAATATTAGGCCACACTCAGACAGTTCTCAGATTGGTTTGTTCAGTGAGTCAGTCCCTGCAGGAGTTGTTTTGTGATTGTTGCGGCCCAAAATGCCTGATTTTGCGGCGTCTTTTTTATTTTATTTGTGAGACGACTTACAGAGTTTTTGGTGCTTTTTTTTGGTGGAAAGCTACTTGAATTGGTGAAATTGCTATTTGCTCGAACTTGCTGGTCTTTCACAGTGAAGTTTGTTGGTGAAAAGTGAGATTTTTTAGCTGTACTCATGTCCAGCTTCAAGTACTCATGAAGAGGGCTTTCACTAATGCGTGTTGAGATGATGTCACATGACACGTTTTGGCCCAAACCTGTAGGGAATCGATCACAAAATCCTGAATGGACCGGTTAAGCTAGTTAAGCTGGTGTCTAAATAGTATCACGTTTCTATATATTTTCTTCCTGGATGGTTAATGTAACTCTCAAGTTTGGTATCAGACAAACGTGTCAAATATTTCTCACCGTAATTCTTCGGGTTCAGGTTACAGAGTTAAGATTTTACAGGCAAAAGTGACTGCTTTAGAAATAATGCACTTAAAGGACTAAAGGAGAAGAATGAATAGTTGCACAAAGTTTCCATAAAGAAAAGGTAAAACAAATAAATAAATAAAAAATAAAAAATAAAAAAAACGGCAAAACTTAGTCACCTTGACTTATTAGTATTTCAAATGCACAATAAGAATGATGCAGGAATACATATGGCCGGTCGTAGAGCAAACAGACTGCAAAAACCACCTACGATCCATGGTTAGATGCCAAAATCATAACAGCGTACACTCGAGTCGAGGTTATACAGCTCAGGAAGGGGCATTGCTAGATCAGCGGTTACGCTTTTGGACAGGAAGGTTGTGAGTTTGAAGGGTAAATGAACAAGACCTTTAACCCTCATCTGCTCAACTCGCTGCTCGGATTGGATTTCACCCAGTCAGTTTGGATAAAAAAAAAAACTCTAATGAATAAATATAAGAATATTTAACAGAAAGCTCAGCAACAAATGATATATTAACGAGTGAAACAGATAACCTTCAAACTGAAGGATACAGATACAGCACGGGGTTGTTGTTTTTTTTTTCGCACACAGTGGTTCACAGGGTTGCCAACTTTGGCTTCATGGCTGGAATGAGATTTATGAATCAATTACCTTTTTAGGGGTGCAAAAAAAAAAAAAATAGGATTAGGTGGTAAAATCATAATAGTTAGGAAAGCAATGCCAATGTAAATATGCAATCGATCCTTTTATTTTGGATTAAAATTGAATTTTTTTTTCTGACAAGTCTGTTTTGTTGAATGTTCTTTGTTGCATGCAAAGGCTGCAGATTTTAAGTTTTTAATCATGTGTACTGGTGGATCATATTTGTAGTAGAGATGTTTCCATCTCAGTCATCTTTATGATCATTACAGAGGACAATGTAGCCTCTAGTGACAGTTTATTTCTTGTCGCAGTTTTGTTGAGGCCTATCACAGAGAAGGTTCTCTCAGAATCTGCATTTGAATGTAGTAGGCAGAGCACAAGCTGTGCTACTTTTGCAAGTCTTTGGAACCTGGGTGCACCTGTTGAACGGCTCTTCATGGCACTCAAGTGTGCCCATGTGTCGGTGGAATTCCTTTAACCCATCCACCTTAACTGGGGAGGTTATCCAGACCATTTTCAGGATGTCCGTGTCTTCTAACATTTGAAAAATCCAAGAACTCTTCACACAGGAGGTCTTGTTCTCTGGCATCATCAGATGACAGGAGGTGATTGTATCTGGATAAAAATAAAAAAATGTCTGTTTAGTCAAACAAGAAAATAAACAGCAGACATTAAAGCAGCTGGTGGACATGACTTCTAATCACTTAGATGATCTTAATTTAATAGTTTATTTGAAATATTGGTGCATCATCTAATTTGGTGTCCAGTCCACAAATTGAGCATGTGGCAGAAGGTGAGAGGTCATCGAGTGGTAGCTTTGTCAAGGCCTCTCCAGGAAAACCCCTTGCTGCATTGTAGAAGTTTCCAACATCACTGGAAGGAATCTCACCAGCCTCATGCAGCTTTCTGAGTGTGGCCGTTGTAGTCAGTCCTAGGCCAAGCTGGACGTCTGAAAGGCCAAAGAGAACAATCCATTTTATACTCTCATAGCAGCATGCTGCCCTCACTACAAATGAAAAAGTCATTATAGTTTTCATTCAATTCATTCGTTCATTCATTAAAAAAAAAACCTTAACAATCTAGTCACTTTTACTCACCTGGCAGTTGGTTTTCCTGACCTAGAACGTCAACGGTCTCTAAACTTGTCTTTGTGAAAGCAGCAGGCTTCAGGAACTTTGACATCTAAGATACTTACCTCAATAAAACCAACGCACAAACCGATAAACTGACATAAGAAATACATTAACTGAAATCATGAAGGAGATGGAGACACGGGTATTGTCTTTGGAATAGCAGATGGAACTCGATAAATGTAGGTAGAAGTGCTTCATAACAGAGGAGATGAACTTCACTGGCTCCTCAAACGAGCATGGAGCCGCACAAATCTGGCCTGCCTTTCATCTACAAAACAAGTTAAGATTAATTAAGCGATGCATGTAACAGCATCACCAGCTTCTCTATATAAAATTGTAAAAATATGCATTTCTTTTTTTTTTTTTTTTTTTTTTTTTTAGTGCTACAGAGATTACAGAGATGTTTACTGTTTCAGAAAATTAACCTGCAAATGGCTTACTTATAGTGCTCTATAAACTAGGATTGGAGAAGTCTTTTATCACAACAGTTTAAAAGCTACACACATCAGCTATAGTCCTTCTGTACACAATTTTCATTATTAATGCAAACAATAAAAGGAACTTTAACAAACCTGAGGATGTATATTCGCTCATTAGGGCATTGTAAAGATGGAGTATATGATTCACAGCTAGGTCCAAACTGAGCCACCTGACCCCCAAATGCTGCAGTACCTCCATGGATTTTGTGTCACAAAACACATAAAAATTCTGTGTAAAAAGCATTCAGTTGTATATGTATATAGGGCAGTGGTAGCTCAGTGGTTACAGTGTTGGTTACTGCTCAGAGGGTCGTGAGTTCAAACGTCAAGCTGCCATTGTTGGACCATGGAATGTTGTAACCTTGCAGGACCTCATGCATTTTTATTAAATATGGCTTCTGCAGCGCAACAGTTGGTTCCTGTAGTTAGGCCCGTATCCAGAAATCTGTGAACCACACCTTCAGAACTCCACAGTTTTACACAGTTATTGGATCCATGTTCTGTCTTCCTGTTTAAAAAAACGAAAACATAATGGCAGCATTTTTTGGCAACTTGGCGCAACATTTAGCATTAACTCAAAATTGTTTTAAATTATAGCTAATATTAATAATATATATGATCTATTACTCAATTGTACGTAGACGTTAGCACTCAGCAATCAACTGTTCAACATGTACAAACACACCAGTATCGTTGGACCCATCAGATGCTAATGTAAAGGACTGATTGCAGAGGTTCTTCACTAGTTCATTCATAAGCTATGGGGCTATACAATTGTTGATTTTAGTGCTAATCTTGGTCCTGTCAGAAGAAGATCTTTGGGCAATCTGTGAGTCAGGGAAACACTCTTTGAGGAGTGGGCTCAGAGTAGTGGTCAGAGAATGCCAGAGGTATGTTGTGTTGCAACATCAGCTCTTCTGGTCTGTGCACAAACAAAATACATATGCTTAACCTAAGCGTGCACAACACACACACACACACACACACACACATTGGGTTTTCATGTTTTATGGGGACGTTCCATAGACATAATCACTATTCCATCCTTTTCCCATCCTTTAATGACTACTCTAATATTCTGTCCTCTAAACCAAACCCTCCCAGAATACTTTCTGCGCTTTTACATTAAAAAATAAATAAATAAAACGATCTTAGTGGTGAGATTTGGTCCCCACAATGGAACACACACACACACACACACACACACACACACACACACACACACACACACATAAGAACAGTAAAAATTGCATTCCTAAACAGTTCTCTGATCACCTGTGCCTCCAGCTGGGCCTTTTCACCTGTTCTTGGAAAGGTGTACTTGACGAGTTTTGAACAACTCTCCACAGTTTGTACTTTTTCAGATGCGACTCCCTGTTAACATGGCGCTGCACATCTGTTCTGCCTCTGTGTTTACATTCAAGTTCGTGTCTCCACACTGCACCAACAATGAAATAGTATATATATTCGTGGCGCTTATTCAGTCTTTGTTTTTAGGGACTAAACAGAAACATAGATCAGATCTTTCTTTACTTACATTCTTCAGAGAGAGAGAGAGAGAGAGAGAGAGAGAGAAAGAAATTTAGATCAATACATGAATGCTACTTAAAAATATGCTTAAAAAAACGTTGATACGTTTTATAACGTTTAAACGTTAATCGAAATAGCGTGCTAGTTCACTATCTACATTATATTACCTCAGAGGGCCTTTTGTCCAATCAATCCTTGGTTTTTTCTCCAGCACCATCTTCATTTCTTTCCTCTCTTTCCTGATTGTCATTTTTCACTTTCCTCCATTTAACTTTCTCTTCCTTATCATGACCATGCCCTTGTCTTTGCTCTTCACTACTTTTAATTAAAGTACTGTCCGTGTCTTCACCTGTGTCTTTACCCTGTCTCTTCTTAAATAATCTTTAGAATACTCATCTGCAATGGTAATGATCACAACGCAAAACGCAGTACAACTGGCTGACGCAGGCTGCATTTTCAGTAATTAATGAATGAATGCATTAACGTTGTCTTAGACGTGTAAATCCGCTTTGTGTGCACAAATACTTACGTTTTCCGCCTAAACATCTCGAAACCACCGCTTTCGAATCGCTCTCGCGATTCTTGACGTCATACGCCAAGCGGTCTGTGCAGCATGTTGGCTTTTTTAATTCGCCGTGAGATTTACTTGGGCAGCGTGAGAGCGTGAGACAGAGCCTGAAGCATGAGAAGCATGAGCGTTGGCAACCCGGGGTTCATGCTGTGGAAGGCAAAAGCTGAACTTTGATTCCTGATAAGTCGGACAAGTGGAGGGCTGAAATGCTCTTTTTTCCTTCTGATCAAAGCTGTGAGAGAGACTTAGAGGGAAAAGCCAGAGTTTGGGGTTCTGCTGCTGGCTTTTTTGATGGTGTATTGATGCGAGGGGGCATGATGTTTTACTGCGTTGTTGCCTTGGGGCTCTGAGTTGAAGCCCGCTACAACACAGAAAACTTCCAAAACAGAGATGGCGCCCTGCTTTGTAGCCGATTCAAGCTTTGCTTCTTTTATTAAATTCCAGTGAAGTGTATGAAGTGTGTTTGTGATGGTGTGTGTGTGTGGCTGGATTTCAAATTCTACCTGAGTGCACACTCACACACACTTTTTACACTGCTACACTATATGAAGCCTCAGGCTCTAAGTAAGGGTGAAATTAGCACTTTTTTGTGCAGCATTTGCAAAAATACCAGGAATTTTAAAGCCGGTTTCCTTTCAGAACTTTCTTTTTTATGCTTTCGTACTTTCATCTTGCAGTCATTTCCACTTTGAAAGTACGAGAAATATGGGAATGCAGAGTATTTGAGGATAAAACACAACCATCTATATCTGAGCCCAGTGTTGAACAGTTTAATTTAGTCATCTTGGTTTGGTTTAAACCTATAAGCATTTATTAAACTGCATGTCGTTATCTTAATAAGACATGGACAAGGACATACAAGAAAGATTTAATGCAGAAACATGTCCGTATTAAGGGACTCTATGACTGATTTAGGCACAATTACACCACATTCTCTATAAATAGCCTTGCGAGTTATATATGTGAAGTCTATGGGCACAGTTTACATGCCATATATGTGGCAGCAAGCTTCACCTACTTATGCACAGGCTTTCGAGGGTGAATCACACCAAGAGTTGGAAGTCTACAAAAAATGGTTGGAGAAATAGGAAGTGCTATTCATTACATAATTGATTTGATGTACTGAACATGGCAGCCAGATTTGCTCATGATTTTGTCTACCTCCCTAAACCACTTGTACATTAGTATGCAAGTTGCTTAATGAAGCATATATATATATATATATATATATATATATATATATATATATATATATATATATATATATATATATATATATATATATATATATATATACACTAACCAGGGCTGGGCGATATGACAGAAATATCATATCATGATACTTGAGGACATTTCTACGATACACAATACATATCACGATATATCATTTAGCTAACAATCTGTCCGCAAAACAGCAAAAAAATTAACAAAAAAAAAACGTTAAATTGATTTTGATAATAGTTTTCTTTACAAAGACAAATGTTGATGTGTTTAAAAAACAATCAAACATCTAATCTAAAGGCATCCATTCAGTACCATTTAATTTGTAATTATTAAAAACATCTCCGATTATCTCGTAATCATTTCACGATATCCATATTACACCTATTTATAGCCTTAATACTAATCTGAAAGGCAAGAAGTGAGTCAGTAGTTAGGATACAGGACTACTGATCAGAAAGTTGTGATTTCAAATCCGAGTACCTCAAACTGTCACTGTTCCTTAAACAAAGCGTTTAACCCTCATTTACTCAGTTAAATTGGATAAAAGTGTCTCCCAAGCGAATACATATAAACCGTTTGAAGACTTTTGTAACAGCAATTCTGGTCATACAAATGCATTAGATTCCTGTTTATAGCACACGCTAAACAGGACTGATTGTATACGAGCCACAATCGACCATAAACAAATGAAATACAGTTTAATTACACGCTTTTATAACATATATTATTTTGTACACAACAGTAAACCAGCCAAGGATCTATTGGCATATCATCCATAACCCATTAATGCCCTCCAAACCCTTTATGTGTTCTGGCACAAGAGTCTTCTTTATTAACACATTTATCTTTTCATTACTGAGCATGCGTTTCCTCTTTTAGTCCTGAGCTTTGTGTGAAAATGGAAGGATGGTCCATTTACAGCGGCTTTTATACCACAGTTTATGCTGACTGCTTAGCAGGTGGTCTCAAGCACAGTCCCTAGGTGTTTTGGATGTTATTAGAACATTATTCTCGATGCTGTACAACGTCTACAGCACTGTACATGATTCAGCACACATTGACCTTTTCTAGAAATTCTATATATATATAAAAAAAATTTAAATGAACGGTTTGTTTATCATATCCATCCATCCATCCATCCATCCATCTTCCATACCACTTATCCTTTCCAGGGTTATGGTGAACCTGGAGCCTATCCCAGGGAGCATCGGGCACAAGGCGGGGTACAACCTGGACAGGGTTCCAATCCATTGCGGGGCACAATCACATACACACTCACACACCCATTCATACACTACGGACACTTTAGACACGTCAATTATACCATCATATCTTTGGACTGGGGGAGGAAACCGGAGTACCCGGAGGAAACCCCGCATGGAGAAGATGCAAACTCCGCACACACAGGGCCATGGTGGGAATCGAACCCCTGACCCTGGAGGTGTGAGGCGAATGTGCTAAGCCACTGTGTGCCCCATTTATCATATCATATTTATTATTTTTTATGTACGTACAAATGAAATCAGATTATTGAGAAATCTATCAATTTCGAAACACAATAATTAACACGTGCTACTTTGTCCAACTGGTTAGCTACAGTAGCAGCAGGATGACATATCGTAATACGTGGACAGCATTTTCTGACGAGCGTGTTTTTGCTTACAAGAGACAGTTTCATATGAGCGGCTGTCTCCTGTGGGGTTTACATTGAAAATCATTGAAAATGTTTCAGCACTGGATGAGATAATGAGTCATGGTGCAGCATGAGATTTGTCAATATAATGGAAGAAGTTAATGCTAAATGGAGTTCATTTTATTATTATTATTATTATTATTATTATTATTATTATTATTATTATCATTATTATTATTTTCTTATAAGCTATCAAACTATGAGGTAAATGTTGATATTTTGCTTTAGTTCCACTGTGAGTGTTTTATAAAAGGCAACATGCGATCCGAATATAGCAGTAATTAATGATAGTAAGTGTGTTGTTGATTTTTTTTTTATGTATTTATGTATATGTCTTTGTGTTACTTTGTTTCTCCCTTGCCTATATCCGGATGGCAGGCAATTTGTCAAAGTAGCTGAAAAAACTCAGCCCTATCCATCTTAAAGTCATTCCACTGGGGGAAGTGATTGATAAGCGACCTCAGAAAGGCTGTATGAGAGCACGTAGCTAAAAAAGCTTTACTCCACCCTCACCCGCCTCTTGCTAACGTTATTTTCATGCTTTTTAATCCAACGCTTCGAGTATTTGTGCTTCCAGTGCATCCGAATGAGTTCATAGACCATTGTTCCACTTATTTATGCTTTGACTAAAAAGATGGCCATGACAAGAGCATAACTCACCCACCCACTACACACTTAGTCACTAGCGTGTGTTTCCATCCATCTGGATTATATGCGTATGCTGAATTTGAGCACCTGCATGGAGACCACCATTTTCCAAACCTTATTATTTTGTAAGATTTGGTGTAAATTGTCAAACTCATAATTGAATCATTACTAAAAAGCAAAATTTAGCATGTGTGCTATTCAAATTTTCTAATTAACTGTGTGGATCTGATGGCTATCCAGCAGAACAGCAGCTGATCTAAGCACTCAAACCTCTTTTCATCAATTCGCTTAAAACGTTTACATAACACTAGGATGGAAACACAGGCCGCGTCTCAGGACGGAACTTAGGTAAAGGCAAGAGTAGATACGGTGGAAGAAAATGTTTCTTGACTGCTACTTGTTTGTTGGAGTAGAACTGAGTGTGATGGTGTTTTAATGATTTCACCCTCCATCATCCTTCCTCTTTCTCATGTTTATTTTAAATTTCATCACGTATGCCGATTGTGTCTCCTTAAACACACACACACACACACACATACACACACAGAGTAGGCTCCAATGTCTGGCCACTACCAGAAACGTTTTCTTTCTCTTTTTTATTATCAATTACCAAAATAATTAGAATTATAGTTCTCTAACAAGACACCAGTATAAGATTCAGGAAAATTTGGAAAACTTAAAGTGAATATATATATATATATAACTAAACTTTACAGAAACAGTTAGTGGTAGTGGATTTTGGTTTTTGGACCCTACATACCCAGCCTTTCATTTTCATAATGTACACTGTATAGATGACATATTGTAGAAAAACTAATCTCGACATGAGAAATGTGAACATCTTCTTCCATACTTTATCCTGGACTCCAACTGTACACCTCCTGCATCCACCACATGTAATTTATCACATACTTAAATGATGTTGTATGTAAATGAAGCTCCTGGTAATCTTGCTTAATGTGCTTTGTTATTCTGTAATGGACTGTTATGTTATTATTATTATTTTTTTTCCTCCATTTTTCCTCCGCTTGATATAATGTAATCACCACCTGCCATCTGTATCCAGCTCTGATGCACAAGTAATCTATTGTTATTACTGTTAACTTAAAAAAAAAATGCTTTCTGTTGAAGTATTGTTTGAATGCTGGTATTTTCTTATTTTTAATTTCATAATAAATGGTGAAATGTGATTTCATTTTTGATTGTTTCTTTTTTTTTTTTTGCATCATTTGTGTTTAACCTAAGTTTTTTGACAGAAAGAAGAGTCAGTCCACAGACAGAGAGAGGATACGGTTACATTTAAATGTAAATCAATGCTGTTACCTCTAAACAAAATTGGTTGTACATGGCTTGCAGTAGTCTATTATGTACTGCATTATGAATGATACAGTGGTTGTAAAGTGCATGATGGTATTCTTATAAATGTGATCATTGGAGCCAGAGGTGGTTAGACGTCACAATTTCTGGATCCAGAGCGAGGATCAGATTACACGCATACCAGGTGATCAATTGGAAATATAATACTCATAAACCTAAAAATACAAATAATACAAGCAGATGGCACCACCAGATGATAATGGTTTCAAATAGAAATTTGAAATTTAGGAAACTAGGGACTGAAAATAAGATGGAATGCAGAATACGAGCATAATAATGAATCTCAGGCTGAAGTGAAGGAATCTAAGGACTCAAAAATAAAAGTAGGGACTCAAGTCCCTAAAGTAAGGTGGCACAAAAAAACTTATAAAAATCTTTTATCAATTTGACAAGAACAGCATAGATTCTATAGTATTTATACTTGGGCAAGCATTGCCTAAAACAAAGCAGACTTATTGCTTGTTGTTCACAATGACCAATAGGAATAAACGTTGTACCATATGACAGTATGTGAAGCACAGTGACTCAGTGAGTCTACAGAAACAACATTTTAATACTAAATTCCCAGTTATTAAGAAATGATGACTAAATGTATGAAATAAAGAATGAGCGAGTCATGGCTGCATGCGATGTGTTCAAACCCCACCAGTGACACATTACGCATCGAGCGCGTTTATCAAGACTGAATCTCACCCACGAGTGCCTGATGAGTCGTTCTCGGCAGAAGAACATCCCCACAACTAATGACTTAACCAGCCGATAATACTAATTACTGCTTTCCGTTTAACTTTGGAAGGACACACTGTGCTCTGCTAATTTGATGAAACTTTTATACTAATTAGCAATTATTTTTGTTCGAAGTTGTTGTTCACAATCCTCAGCTAGGAAAATGTCGCCATCGCACTCTGCTTCAACACAGTGTATGAATTTAATGAACATACGTATAAACAAAGCTGAGCAAAAGAACTTGACTGAGATTAAGAATCATTATCCCAATTTAAAGACAAAACATTTGCATGATTATTTTAGTCTTTATCAAGAATCATGCAATCAAAGAATCTTGAGAATTAGGGACGGAGAAGCAGGAAAATATGGACTGAAAAAACCAAAACAAAACAAAAAACATGAATAAAACAGAATATAGAGACTAGATACTAAAAAAAAAACTAGGAAACTGGAATTTAGCAAACTTTGACCTGAAAACTATAAAACTAGGGATTAAACAATAGGAAACTCAGGACTTGAATCTATAAAAGGAATAAAACTAGACAGTCCATACAGGATTTCGCAGAGTTTTTTGCGATTGTTGCAGCCAAAAATGCTTGATTCTGCTGCAGCTTTTTCTTTAAAGCATTGCGATGCAGTTTGTGGAGATTTTTATGCTTTAATGCAGAAAACCACTTGAATTGGCGAAATTGCAATTGCACTGATGTTTGCTGGTAAATGAGACCTTTTAGCTATACCCATGTTCGAAGAGGGTACTGGCTAAATGCATGTTGTCATAATGTCACTTAGCATGTCTCGGCCAAAAGTCGTTTAGAAATATTGCAAGCGCCTCCAAATATTCGCTTGTTCGCTTGATTTTGCGTTCATTTCCGTGACCGCATAATGAGAAAATCCTGTAGGGACTGACTAGAAGCTGAAAACTAGGAATAGCAGGATTTCGAAACTAGAAAACACAGTTGTTAAATATGACTTGGGCCTGCAGTGTATATATAACATGAACACCTTTGTGACACAAGCCAGATTTAAATATAGTCACAGTCTAAGAAACAAGAGAGACTTATGTAAATGGAAACTGAATGCAGGATAGAAATCCAAGATCTATGTACGGTATACTGTGCTGGCACAGGATATAAATAAATACATAAGAGATTAGCTACAAGACATCCACACCACAGTAAAAATGGTCATTTGTGCAATAAACTTTGAGCAGCGAATACATTTTGATTAAGTACAGAATGTAATTGTGTACATACTGTATAATGTATGTAATGTAATGTATGTAACTACAGGTTGTAGTGTACATTGCTGAATATGCAAGCAATTCTTATTCATATCAATATGTCAATTAGTAGTAGTAGTACACTACTAATTCTTTAGTAAAACTAGTATTTAGTATTTGTTATCATCCCCAGGCATGACCGTGTGTTAATAATAGTGTGTTCATTATGCATTGCTTGGTCTTATTTGGAAGCTGCTTTATTCAGACTCAGTACACACATGTGCTGAGGTGTAAGTGTAAGTGATTTCACAGAGATGATCTAATGGATTATAATAATGTTCCAGTAAGCACATATTTTTTGCTTGGGATTTAAAAAAAAAATAATTATAGCGTACTGTATTAACTGTCTACTACTGTATATAAACAGTTATGTCAGTTACACTGCTGTATTCAGGGCACTGGGGGCAAAAGAAGGGCATTGGTATGGGGGAAGGGGTAGTGAATACAACTTTAATTATAGAATAATTCATTTTAAACACTTTATGCTTAATCGTTATTACAAATTACTAATCATTTTCTGAGGTTGATGAAGTACATGTTAGCTATGTAAGAAATAAAAAAAACAATGGGGCGTAATTTTTTTTTATCTATTTGTAGTTACATTTGATGTTGCACACTATACAGAAAGCAAGTTCATTCCTGTCATAAGTTATGTAAGAGATCTAAGCTGCTTTGTTCAGACCCAGTAAATGTGTGAGGTGTATGTGGGATTTCAAAGTGTCAGACGGACACACCTGTTCTTCATCATCCATCTAACCATGCATAAGATTTCACTCTTTCTGCTTCTTGAGTGTTTGGGTTTTTATCTTTTTTTTTTCTTAGCAAATCTTGGTATACTCAGGTATTCAGATTCAGCTTATATCTTGAAGAGGTCCTCTAGAAGGGAATATATTTTTGCTTAAATGCAGGTGCTGCAATGAAAGACGAATGGTGTTGCTATGGGTTGCTAGGGAAAGTTTTATCTTGTAGACTACACATGACATTGGGCACCCAGGCAAGTTGAGATTCAGCTGGGGATTCAGAACTTGAAGTCCTAACATCTAAGCTGTATACATGAAACTCTAATTATTACATACTGTATGGTACTTTGTCTATTTTTAAGACTGGAGCCAGAGGCATAGTCTTAATCTGAGTTCATCGATGAATCCAAAACTTGAGAGTGAGGGTCAAATCACTTAAAGGGATCAATGGGAAATCCAATACTCATAAATCCAAAAATAATGCAAGCAAGGTCAGAGTAAGAATAGAGCTGAAAATATAGCATCGAATAAAAAGAATGATAATAGAGGCAGAAAAATAGAAAACTGCGGTGTTGGACCTAGCAAGCAAATAAATAAAAACTAGAAAAATAGGGACCAAAAATTGGAACTGGGGTAATATGGATAAAGTAGAAAGATATAGTAGAAAGTAGGAACTGAAAACTAACTTTGGAACTTTGGATTAAAACTAGGTATTGAAAATTAGGATATTTGGACTTGGTAACTTTGGACAAACACTTAGAAGCTAAAAGCTCAAAACTAGAAAAAAAAAGACTTAGAGCTTAGGAACTTTGGAGTAAAATTAAGAAACTAGGGACTGAACACTTGGAAAGTGGAACTTGGGAACTTTAGACAAAAAAAATAGTGACTGAAAACTAGGAACCCAGAACTTGACAACTTTTGACTAAATCTAAAATGCTGATCACAGGAAAATGTCTGGGTTACACATGTAACCCTGTTCCATGAGAAGGGAAGGAGATGTTGCGTGAGCTTCACTCTGTGGGAAGCGACCTCGTGCGTGACCGATATCTGAAGTCTTTGAGAAATCATATATATATATATACCTGCCCTGGTCATGTGACCTGGCACATGGTGCTTCACGTGATTATAAAATGGCACCTGTAAACCACGTCATCAGCCTCTATCTGAAGCGAAGACGTGATTCACAGGCATGCCCCAGTATGACAAAGCTATGCAACATCTTCTTCCCTTCTTAGGGAACAGGGCTACATGCGTAACCCAGATGTTCCCTTTCAAAGGTAACTCAATGTTGCATGAGCTTCACAGTGTGGGGATGAGTATACCCACTCTGTCATACTGTGCGTATGGCCTGTTCAAAGGGTCTAAGCCTGAGGGTTACTGCAAGACACTTGAGCCCAGGGTGGAATCCATGTCCAAACTGTAATATCGAACAAATGTGTGCGTCACAATCCACCTCACCTCTATTGTTGCCACCCAAGCAGACCAGCAACTACTCCGACTTACGCCACTGGACAGAGTGATGTATGTAAGTACACACTACTGAGTCCTTGCTGGACACAGTAGGTACAATTTATATATTAACCACTTTAGGAGTATATATCTGGCCTAGAATATAGGAAGGCTTTGGTTAATCCTTGGATAAGTCAAGGCAGGAAGGAGCAACAGAGAGAGCTTGTAGATCTACTCACTTGAGAGATGTCAGGGCCAGCAGAAGAGCTACCTTTAGAGTCAGAAGCTTCTCTGAAGCTGACTCAAAGGGCTCAAATGGAGTGACTGACAGATCTTTCATGGTCACAGAAAGGTCCCAGGAAAGTACATGTGGACTGCAGATGGGCCTCAGTCACCTGACACCACACATAATCCTCGATGGTCGAGGATGTTGCCCCACAGAATGTCGATCATTAGGGGCGTGACTGGCCGAAATGGCAGCCACATAGACCAGGTTGTAGAAGGAGCCAACTCTGTTGAGAAATGTTCCTGTAAGAACTCCAGGACTGTATATATTGTGCAGTCTATTGGGTCTATCTGACGTTCCTCACACCACAAGACAAAAAGTTGCTACTTGAGCACATACACTTTTCTCATGGATGGGGCTCTAGGATTCAACCACCTTGTCTCTACAACCTTGGTTGGGAGCAGAATCTATGAGCTGGTGCCCCTCAGGGGCCAGACCCAGTTTCCATAGTTCCGGCCGAAGGAATCTCTCAGGAAGTGCCATCTAGCAGAGATCTCTGAGAACCATATTCAAGCTGGCTGATAAGGTGCTACTAGCAGCAGACATTTTGGCAAATTTTTGCAAGAACTTGCGGGAGCAGAGCGATCGGGGAAAGGCATACAGACGTGACCTTGGCCACGTGGGTACCATGGCATCCATCCCCTGTGGTGCTGGGTATGCATTTGTATGCAGACGAGACTCGCTGCCACATTGGCTTTGCCAATCAACGGTGAGGTGGCCTTATATGGCTTGGATGGCAAAGACATCCCCAAAAATCACCTGCCGTTGATGGAGACCTTTGGCATAGCCAAATACCCATACTGTTAATTTCCCAAAATGGCTGAATAATCAGACATTTTCTGGTTATAAATACAGCTGGTGTATGGTTTTCCCCAAAAGCGCAATGTTTCATCATGCACTCCTAGAAAAAGGGGAGCTGCGAAACCATGACTCCCAACTCCCTTTAGCTAAGAAGAGAGCAAGCCGATAGCGGAGCTGCCTAATTGTGAAGCATTCACAATGTGTGCAGTCAGCCCCTTCAAGGGCTGCTGCAGCATGTTACACTCCCAAACACGAAATAAAACGGGAGCATGGAGTAACACACTTCCTGAATTCTCCCTGACTAATACTCACAAAGAGGTGAGGGATATATATATATATATATATATATATATATATATATATATATATATATATATATATATATATATATATATATCCCTCATCTCTTTGTGTATATATACACAGTGAGGGGGAAAAAAGTATTTCATCGCCTGCTGATTTTGTACGTTTGCCCACTGACAAAGAAATGATCAGTCTATAATTTTAATGGTAGATTTATTTGAACAGTGAGAGACAGAATAACAACAAGAAAATCCAGAAAAACACATGTCAAAAATGTTATAAATTGATTTGCATTTTAATGAGGGAAATAAGTATTTGACCCCTCTGCAAAACATGACTTAGTACTTGGTGGCAAAACCATTGTTGGCAATCACAGAGGTCAGACGTTTCTTGTAGTTGGCCACCAGGTTTGCACACATCTCAGGAGGGATTTTGTCCTACTCCTCTTTGCAGATCTTCTCCAAGTCATTAAGGTTTCGAGGCTGACGTTTGGCAACTCGAACCTTCAGCTCCCTCCACAGATTTTCTATGGGATTAAGGTCTGGAGACTGGCTAGGCCAGTCTTCATGTGCTTCGTCTTGAGCCACTCCTTTGTTGCCTTGGCCGTGTGTTTTGGGTCATTGTCATGCTGGAATACCCATCCACAACCCATTTTCAATGCCCTGGCTGAGGGAAGGAGGTTCTCACCCAGGATTTGACTGCACATGGCCTCGTCCATCGTCCCTTTGATGCGGTGAAGTTAGCAGAACACCCCCAAAGCATAATGTTTCCACCTCCATGTTTGACGGTGGGGATGGGGTTTTTGCGGTCATAGGCAGCATTCCTCCTCCTCCAAACACGGCGAGTTGAGTTGATGCCAAAGAGCTCCATTTTGGTCTCATCTGACCACATCACATTCACCCAGTTGTCCTCTGAATCAATCAGATGTTCATTGGCAAACTTCAGACGGGCATGTATATGTGCTTTCTTGAGCAGGGGGACCTTGCAGGCGCTGCATGATTTCAGTTCTTCACGGTGTAGTGTGTTACCAATTGTTTTCTTTGTGACTATGGTCCCAGCTGCCTTGAGATCATTGACAAGATCCTCCCGTGTAGTTCTGGGCTGATTCCTCACTGCTCTCATGATCATTGCAACTCCACAAGCTGAGATCTTGCATGGAGCCCCATTGGAGATTGACAGTTCTTTTGTGTTTCTTCCATTTGCAAATAATCGCACCAACTGTTGTCACCTTCTCACCAAGCTGCTTGGCAATGGTCTTGTAGCCCATTCCAGACTTGTGTAGGTCTACAGTCTTGTCCCTGACATCCTTGGAGAACTCGTTGGTCTTGACCATGGTGGAGAGTTTGGAATCTGATTGACTGATTGCTTCTGTGGACAGGTGTCTTTTATACAGGTAACAAGCTGAGATTAGGAGTACTCCCTTTAAGACTGTGCTCATAATCTCAGCTCGTTATCTGTATAAAAGACACCTGGGAGCCAGAAATCTTTCTGATTGAGAGGGGGTCAAGTACTTATTTCCCTCATAGGAGCATTCACACTAAGAACTGACACTAAGAACTGTGTTCTTTCGTCTAGATAATAAGGCTGATGATGTGGTTTTTAGGTGCCATTTTATAATCATGCGACACACAAAATGCCATGTCACCTGACCATGGCAGGCCAATAAATAGACGTGATTTAGCACAGACTTCAGATACCAAGCGCGCAAGGGTGCTTCCCACTGCGTGAAACTCAAACAACATTGAGTTCACTTTGAAAGGGAACTATTAACGTCATACTGTTGAACTTTGGACTAAAGCAAATAAATTTTGCTCTTTAAGCTAGAAAAATAGGGACTGAATACTTTAGACCTTGGCCTAAAACTAAGAAACCAAGGGCTGAAATCTATTCACAGAAATTAGGAAATTAAGAAATTACGAAGAGAAAACTCGGAACCTGGACCTTAGAAACTTTGTACTAAGTTAGGGTGACCATGCGTCCTCTTTTTCCCAGATATGTCCTCTTTTTCGGCTTTGTTTTCATTATGATATGCTTATGGTCTAATACTGCATCATGTGTGCGCATATTTGCATGGCTTTAACCCCTCTCTGTAATACCTGCGTTCTCCCACACCAAGTGGTCAATTATAAGGTTTGCAGCAACTATTGGCCAAATTCCTTGCTCTCGACCATCAGCCTACTGTCAGCAAACGCATGAAGGTGTAGATCTGTTGTGTATGGCATCAAACAGTTGCTTGACAGTAGCAGTTGAAACAATGCCCATGGACATATAAGGTCATTTTTGATTTCATATTATCACATTGCTTCATATTACATGGTCATTCAAATGTGTGAATGATGTTAGAAGGTACACTCAAGGCATCTAATATTTTATTTTATTCCATCCAAAAGAATGTAGATAAAAACATAAATTGTGGTCAGAGTGAAATCAATTTTATTTAGCTTTACATATATATATATATATATATATATATAAAGATTCATAGTATACATAGTATATATAGTATATATAGTATATTACATTCATAGTAACACTGTTTTGAATGCGATACTCCCCACCTCTTTTTCGGAAACCAGAATATGTTCACCCTAACTAAAACTAAGGAACTAGGGGCTGAAAACTACCAACTTGGAACTTGACAAATTTGTGCTAATTCTAAGAAACTAGGGCTGAACACAGAGCAACTATTAACTTCAACCTGAGGAACGTTGGACTAAAACAAATAAATTAGGGTCTGCAAACTAGAAAAATAGTGACTGAAAACTTCTTGGGTGCTTGGGAACTTTGACCTGAAACTAAGGACTGAAATCTAGAAAATGTTGGATTAGAGCTAAGAAACTAAGGACTGAACACAGGAAAACTTTAAACATGACAACTTTGGACTAATACAAATAAACTAGGGTCTACAAACTAGAAAATTAGGGACCGGAAGTGACTGTGTAATGAAAACACACACAGTGTTTTGAATTCAAATGCAGGTCAGATTTTATTGTAGAACCCAAGACCGACAAACCAGTGGAGCAGAGCAGGAACTATAATGAGGCAGAAAGTCAGGCGATCAGCCAAAGGGCAAAACTATGCAGAGATGCAATCAGAATAAAGATTTCAGTGCTTATGTGCTTATATTAAATGGTTTAAGGTGTAATAATATAACATTTATATAATGTTCAATATATCCGTAAATTATTAGTTACAATACACATGCTACATCAGTATCTCTGCATCTACAGTATCTATAGTGTTTTTACACATATAAAAACAAATAGTTAATACTGTATACGAGTGTGCAATATAGTATGTGTCCCGAGTGTTTTAGCTTGTTATTAGAGAGAATGGCGAAATGAGATTACGTTATAGATTACCTTATGAAATTGCATTGAAACGTATGGAAATTATATGTTTTAACTCCTAAGTAAGCATTTGCTGTGACACATACACAAGCACTTAAAGCTTCACTAGATCATTGTGAATAAATTGGATAATTAAAGTCACTCACACACACACACACACACACACAATGCAGAAAGCTGGCAGAGGCAATCACTATTGTCTGCCAAAGAAACAAATGTTTTATAGAAACTCAATGCTGAATAACATTATAAGGACTCTTTGTGTGTGAGCATGGAAGATAGAGCGAGAGAGCGAGCGAGAGAATGAGTCATTATAAACTCACGGATTTGATCGATTTGAGACACAACAGCTCTTTCTCAGCAGACTTCGACTGTGCGATCAGCGCTTTTTCGAGGCTGTCGGGCCGAGTTTGAATTTAATATCCCTCACCACTTTGTCACGGCGGGCAAATCTGAGACCGTAAAAGAGTCGTAAAAATGACAGCTCCAGCCTCCAGTTAATGTTCAATCTC
The DNA here is from genome assembly GCA_012411365.1 of Ameiurus melas. Taxonomy (NCBI): domain Eukaryota; kingdom Metazoa; phylum Chordata; class Actinopteri; order Siluriformes; family Ictaluridae; genus Ameiurus; species Ameiurus melas. The sequence continues at coordinate 5,577,724 of CM022767.1, forward strand.
TCTTTATAGCTCTGCACTTACAGTTTTAAGTCTTGCGTGGAAGAGGAAGTGTTCCGGAGTAGGCGGTGAAAACGAGTCCACTCGATTGCAGCCATCACACTTTTTGATTTCTTCATGCCAATAGGACTGATTTACTTGCTCTCGGAATATGGATGGAGATAACAGGAACCTGTGCGACTTGATTGTAATGACACACTGAGCACCAGCCGCTGATACACTCCTCTCCTCGTCTCTCGCTGATTGTCAGGGTCAGTGTTTACTGGACTGTTTCTTTCACCCACTCCAGAGTTATAGAAGTGCTGATATAAACCGAGGCACTACGGAGACCTGCTTTTATTTCATCAGTTTTCAAACTCTAATTATTTGAGAGTCTCTGATTTAGCACTGAGGCAGACCCATAGTTTAGCTTAGTAGTGGGATGAATTCTTATTGGAAACAGAATCAAAATTCCTGATTGTAATGACCCCATAGACCTGATTTAAATTCTTGAATCCGATTGGTTAGAAGTTGTTGATTCATTTCTAAGGTGGTAATGAATTATTAGTGAACACTCAATCATTTCAGTGTGCATCAACTGCCATCAATAACACTTGTTAATGCCAGCATGGAAAGCGTGCTCGGATTACCATTGGCGCTTCCTCTGAAGATCAGATTGGCAGTGTGTCTCATCATCACTCCACTGCTCCATCTCCTCCATTTTTACTCAACAAATAGTGGAACTCTGTTTGTATGTATGGTGTCATATGTTGTGCCAATCAATACTGAAATATGATATTTTACATTTGCTCATTGGGTAGAGAAATCCGACCTACAATCGAGTCAAGCTGTTGAGGGTTAAGAGCTTTACTCAACAGCCACAGGTTGACACCAAATACTGTTTATTAGACCCTCAACCTTCAATTCATTAGCCCAGAACCCTAACCAAAGATCTACATCTGCCCAACCCCAATACAGTTAGTTTCTGTTGTTACCAATCTTGAGTGGGTAGCAAACAACACAGAGCTGGAGCCTTTATTTACTCACAATTGTCATTGGCAAAAGACAGTACCAGTTTTCCATTGTCAAACCTATTTAGAGCTGGGAAACATCCAGTGTTAATTGTTGTAATTGAACAGGAAGCTTGTTGTTTCTGTAATAAAGTTTGAAACTAAAGACAACCATACTACATATCCTTTCCGTATAGAGGTGCCTATTGTCAGTGTGTGATGAACGATGTGTTTGTTGTCGGCCCGTTAGATGTATGGACCATAGATGAGTATCGATCCAGACTCTTTCCACTAGAAAAGTCACCGTGGTGATAAATCTACCTGCGAATAAGCCGTCATAGAGGTGCTACACTGGGGAATGTTTAACCCAGACATGAAATATGGCGTGTCCATGGTTTTATTGTTGAGGGTCTACAAAAGCGTTTTAACCCTACTGTAGCACTCCCTACTTAACAATGCTCATCGCCCCAGGCCCAGGCTGTCTCTATATATTTTACAGCAATGGAACAACATTTATTTCCGAATCCCTAATCTATTTTTCACCCTCGCCCAATGCTCGGGGCTGTTCCCGATGACAGGTGGGAGTGGAAAAAAAAAAAAAAAAAAAAAGATATAGAGGGAATGTGACGCTACTGACATCACCCTTCTGCTTCACATTTACAAACACCAGGCATTTCTAATGAACCCTTTTATTCCCTCTCATTACTCTCAGCTTTAAATAACTCGAACGTCAGCGCTGTAATAGAAAACATTTCGAACACAGTGCAAGTCTTGCTCACGTTCTAGAATTTTCCTTAATACGAAAGGAATTATTAGGGAGATTACTAACCACAGAGGTGTTGAATTCTCAATTCTGCTGATTCACTTTCTATAGCTGCAGCTCTGACAGCTGTTACGCTCCAAGACAAAGCAAACGTTTTTTTTTTGTTTTTTTTATGAATTCATTCTAATACATTATCATCTTTATAGGTTAACAGCTTATGCATGGATTTGGATGGCAGACGCTCCACATACAGTAAATGAATAAGAAGAAATGTGGAGATGGTGAAGTTTTCTTCGAGGAGACATTTATTTAGCATCTCTGTAATGAGTCTCCAGTGTCAGCAACTTTTTTTCTTATTCATTTCAAAAGAGCGAAGTGAAGAAATGACTGTTTATCACCGCGATAATGAAAGTGATAACAGAAACAGTGGCGTATCTTACGGATGTCCCATAACATTAATTGCAGCTATAAATGGATAAAAAAAGAATAATTTAAAAAAGCATGACGTTGTTTTTTTTTCAGAAACGTAAAAAAAAAAAATAATGCTTGCATGGGCAAATTGCTGTCATTGGAATTGGAAAATGATTCAATTCTGCTTCATGTCAGCCAACATCACACCACCGTTTCATTGATTATTTTCCAATTAAAAGCACACGCCATGTGTTTTATTCCTTCCTGACTCATTAGTGTAACAGTTGAAGTCAGTATTCTAAAAGTCCTGACAAAACCCATGATAATCTATAAGCCACTGTGTAATTTATCATGAGATCAGTTTCTCCAGTGTAGGGAATATAGAGCACAGCCCGGGAAACTAAAATACCGCAAACTTGCTGGATGGCATTAACACACACTTTTATTTCCCCTCATAATGACTTGGACACCATTTCTGTATAATAGTTGTGATTAAACGTTTGCTAATGTTCATTAGAGAAGCTGAGCCAGGCTCATAAAGTGCCATGTTCGGGAAATTATGTTTAACATTGTTCCACATTTAAAAGATTTTGTAATGAAATAGAACATTAACACTACTTTTATATTTTGTGGTCTGATGCTGCTACGTGACCTTTCTCTGGTCGCTGTTGGTGGGTGTTCCAATCATGTCTGATTAACTAAACGCAATACAGCGACAACACTCATTTGCATAAAGTTCAGCTTAATGGACACGTAGGGTTCGATATTTCTAACCGAGCAAGATGCAGAATTCTCATCTTGCAATGTAAACGTGTACATCCCTGCTGAAAGTACAGTAGAAACCCTCATAGAATGTGTAATGATTTTAATGCTTATAATGGGAATTGTATTGATTTTAATGGAAACCTTTAATGGTCTCTGTGGCTTTACTATTGGTGGCATGCTATTTCTAGTGGATACCATTAAGGACCAATAATGGTATTAATGGTTATCTGATGGTTTGTCATGGTATTTATAGTGGAAACCATTAGAATATTTTTCAGCAGGTATGCTTGTCATGTTACAGTGAAACAGAATTACTGGCGCGATAGTTTGGTTTCAAGTTCCGGGTTTAGCTCAGGGCTCTTATGTGTCTTCCTTGAGAACCAGAAGTTCACTCTCTCATCTCAGTTTAAAATGTCATCAGTACACTCAGTCCTATGATTGACAGCTCCCATAGCCTATCAACTGCCAGCCTTTCAAAGTTCGGTCAGTGCCAGAGTCCCCCCCCCCAACACACGCACACAGACACAATGTGATCTTGTAAGGGTTAAAAACACAAAGTGTGCTATTCCAGGCACCTCGAGACTGTTTCTCTCACAGTGTCTCGCAGGGAAAATAATCACCCGCGGATGAATGTCGCTCAGTGTGTGACGTCTTATCGCGGCTCAATTATCCGCGGAGGTGTAAAACATTCGCCCGCCTTACTTAGCTGATGCGATTTTGTCCCTGACGGAACGCTGAATGAGGGAAGGAGGAGAAAATTGCTTTCTCTCTATCTCGCTCCAAACACAGACACCGAGACCTGCTTCTGCCTCACACACCACCTCGAGCAGATAACGCTGCCCGATAAAGGAAATGTGCACCAGGATTTATTTCCCCCGTACTTCACGTGCTTATTTTAATTAGTTCTTTATCCAGCTGTTTTATGGTAATTTTGAATGGTGATGGAGCAAGCACATGGTTCAGTCTCCCCAGTCTGCGCCCAACTGTACATTCACTACTGACTAGCCCTTGCTTCCACTGTCCCTAATTTTTTGTCTGTTTGTTTCTCACCTTGTTCTACCCAATATTTGCACACTTCATTTCGAGGTGGTTCGAACACATCAGAGTACACTACATTTCACTCCATTTCAATGTGAACACACTACTCACAGTAAAAATGTAACCTATATAGTGAATAGAGTGTGTGTTTGGGACACGTCCATAGAGGACGAGGACGGTGAGGCATTTGTCATTGTGAGTGGAACATGCCCACAGTGGCCCAAGGATGCTGAAGTATTTGTAATGGGGATTATGTAGCCTATATTGTGAATAAGATATGGTTTGAGACACGTTCAACAGTGGACTAATGGTGACTGATTTATAAGTGTTTATGGGGACAGGCCCACAGTGGACTGTAGAAAGTGAGGCATTTGTGATGTTTTTTATGTAGACTTTATAGTGACTAGGGTTTGTGTTTGGGACACGCCCACAGTGGACTGTAGATGGTGAGGCATTTGTGATGTTGATTATGTAGACTATATAGCGACTAGGGTTTGTGTTTGGGACACGCCCACAGTGGATGATGGGTGTTGAGGCATTGGTGATATCGATTGTGTAGACTATATAGTGACTAGGGTTTGTGTTTGGGACACGCCCACAGTGGATGATGGGTGTTGAGGCATTTGTGATGTTGATTATGTAGACTATATAGTGACTAGGGTTTGTGTTTGGGACACGCCCACAGTGGATGATGGGTGTTGAGGCATTGGTCATATCGATTGTGTAGACTATATAGTGACTAGGGTGTGTGTTTGGGACACGCCCACAGTGGATGATGGGTGTTGAGGCATTGGTGATATCGATTGTGTAGACTATATAGTGACTAGGGTGTGTGTTTGGGACACGCCCACGGTGGACTGTAGATGGTGAGGCATTTGTGATGTTGTTTATGTAGACTATATAGTGACTAGGGTTTGTGTTTGGGACACGCCCACAGTGGATGATGGGTGTTGAGGCATTGGTGATATCGATTGTGTAGACTATATAGTGACTAGGGTTTGTGTTTGGGACACGCCCACAGTGGATGATGGGTGTTGAGGCATTGGTGATATCGATTGTGTAGACTATATAGTGACTAGGGTTTGTGTTTGGGACACGCCCACAGTGGATGATGGGTGTTGAGGCATTGGTGATATCGATTGTGTAGACTATATAGTGACTAGGGTGTGTGTTTGGGACACGCCCATAGGTGGACCATGGGTGTTAAAGCACTTGTGAGGCATTTGTGCTGAGGATTATATATAGTGACTAGGATGTGTCAACTGATAGTGAAAAATGTATAAGGGTGTTTATGCAGGTTTATGCTGTGCGGTTTGGGACACGTCCACAGTGAACTATCGGTGTGGGGTATGTAGTGATATTTGTTCAATGTATAATCCTGCTAAGTAGGGCTTTTTTTCCCTGTAGGTTTGGTGTTTTAGGGGCCAGGGTTTGATTAAGGGGGCGTGGTAACAGCCTTTTCTCAAGAATGGACAGCTTAGAGATTCAATGTCCTCCATTCATCCGTTATACTATACACGCCTGAGGTCACACACATGACCTTGAGCACTGTTTGGAGTCGCGTCTCCAACAATCGAGCTGTTCTTCTCCACCAATTCCTTCAAGCCAACCTCGTCTCTGTGGAGATGACCTTTCCGGATGCTCATCTTGAGTGAGATGTAATAGAATGTAAAAATAGCCCGATCACTCCGTCACGACAAAGTCACATGATCTAAATAAGGCGAGCAAATGGTTTACACCTCCCTGTGTAACTGGGTCGTGTAAAGACGTTACTCATGTGTCGACGTGCTGAGTGTGTGTGTGTGTGTGTGTGTGTGTGTGGGTGGGTGGTTTGGGGGGTGCTGTGGTGGCGTGAGTGTGAAAGCTTTCACTCCACAGAAGTGGAGGAATGTCTTTAACAAACAACACAACACAATACAATGTCCTCTTTTACTGTACGCAGGGTTTTAACAGAAACGTTCATGAATACAGAAAAGACGCTTATCTGTAAAATGATCAGATTTTAATAACTGCTTAATTAGATAGATCATATCTGATCATGATGCAATAATAATAATAATAATAATAATAATAATAATAATAATAATATGTGATATAAATGTAATGAAAGTGTAAAAATAGATCTGAAGAACAGATCTATTTTTTTTTCATTTTGAGTAAATTTAGATCAGATTATTATTTACAAAGCAAAAAAAAAAAGATGGTTTAGATCATCAGATTATGCTGTTCGGACATCAGATTATCATTTCAATGAAATGTGGATTTTAGTTTTGTTTCTGCATTTTGATCAAGATCAGATTGTGATTTAAATAAAAGTTAGATCACATCTGAGCTTAGATTATTAGATCAATTATTATAAATTAGATAAATGCAGATTGGATTATCTTGCAAATGAAAATCAGATACGGATTTATGTGTGCATGTAATGGTTTGATTTAGATCAGGATTGCATTAGGGATTTGGTTATTAAATTATTGATTTGATTATCAAGTCACATTTTGATATATATATATATATATATATATATATATATATATATAATCTGATTAATTGTAATCAAGTCTAATTTAGTTGGCAAAAAGGTTTTACAAATAATATTTGTAATTATGTAGGAGCTGTATAATTTGGCGCCTAAACACAAGGTTTTTAATAAATAACTCCAATATTTTAAATGAAAAAATAAGAACTTCATTAAAATGGTGTCTATATTCCACTGCCATATGGTTTCGAGTTAATTACATGCTGATAGATAAGCTAGGTAGAAAGTGTTTTGGATCATGTAAACTCAGTAGGATTGTACACTTCTCCTCAACCCTGGCACGCTTGGCACTTCAACCGCAAACGCAGGCATCTCGTTTCCAGCGTGCAAATATTACTGAATGTGTCAACTGTAATTGATACGGTGCTTTGATAAACATGCCAAGAAATCTCTGTGCCGTTCCAGACAGCATCGCTGTAGTGGCTCATGTTCTGAGCCGAGGAATATATCCTCTTATAAATTTTGATTACCGGAACATCCAAAGAGATTATTGGTGTTATTTATACGACGCTGGTGACATTTGAAGAGATTATTCGGTGCTGAAACTGAAGAAAGGGCATTTGTGGTGACAGTGAGGAGTTTGGCAGCAGATACGGGGAGGATTTGTAAATTTGGCGTACAGCGCACACACGCTCTACAGATCTACAGCATCTGGCCAAGTGATGGATCATCAGTACATAATCTTCTGTAAATCATCTTAAAATTACAGTCGAATGTTTAAAAAAAAAACTGAATTAGAGTGAATAAATGTGAATGTAAAGTTTTTTATGTCATCACTTATTAAATACTAAATCAACAT
>CM022767.1:5595024-5625024 GCA_012411365.1 Ameiurus melas
TATAGTGTGCTCTGATTGGCTGAGAGGGGTTATAGTGTGTTCTGATTGGCTGAGAGCTGTGCAGTATCTTCTGATTGGCTGAGAGGAGTACAACAAAAGTTTGACAAAGAAACTTCAATAGGGGTGCTAATTAAGTGCAACAGGAATTTCACCAGTGTGTTATCAATAAAGATTTTTTTTTTTATCTTATCCTATCTTAAACAGGTGTGATCACTGAGGCATGTGATCTGGTGATGTGATGTGATGTCATGGGGCTGATGGGTAATGTAGTTCTCTGCCGTGTCTTCTGAACTGATGTGCTCATGCATGTCCAGACTCATTTGCATAAAGATGCGCCTAAATTGCCACATATGGTAAACAACTTCCCTTCAAAAAGACAAGCGATTGGCTCATGGCACTGCTTTCTACGGACGGTACAGTCTGAGTGAACACTCCCAATGAAGCATAGCTACAGTACAAATGGTTTGTTTGCCACTTTTATGAGTGTTTTGTTGAATAAATAAATATGATTCTTAAAAGATTTTTTAGACTGTGCATTCCATTGGCTCAATTATATTTAGAAACTCTGCAATAATTTGAAAGAAATCTTTCAAAGAAAGTTTTGCTACGTTTTTTTTTTTTGAAGCGCAGTGTATTATGGCGTTATGGGTGTAATGAAGGTAAGACAGGTCTTTATTCCATTCGTAGTTGGTTTGGAAATGCAACCAAAAACCATCTCTAATTTGAAAATTAGAGATGAAATTACAGATTTAAAAAATTGAGATAAACTAAAACTGCACTGTGAACAAACAATTACAGGTGTTTATTTATTTATTTATTTATGTATTTATTTATTTATTTATTTTTAACCACTACTGCTTCCTGCATACACATGGGGTGTGTCTCTATCAGCTCCCTTGCTCCCCAGGTGGTGAATCAGTATATCGTGTACATGGGTTTTCGATAATTCAATTTTTGGCGACATGACTACGTACTCACGTTGTAAAACATCAACAAAAATGAAAACCTCACAGATATTTACGTTTTATATGTGACATAAATTTGTTAGCTTGATCACATGCGTTTCTGTCATGGTACTTCAAGCAGGATCGTAGGCTAGCTAGTGGATGTTTAAAATAAAAAAAAATTAAAAAGCACTTAAAAGTCATTAGACTCAAACAGACTGTAAATACAGAAAGGCAAATGAAATTAAAAGTTGCTAATGTAAGTAATCATTTGAGAGATAAAACAACAATAACAACTACTTACATTCGTCCGCCATTATTTTTCGAGCTGAGAGGGCACATAGTGAGCATCGTAATATACATCCCTGATTTTTGCAGTGCATTGTGGGCTCTTTTTTTTGTTTTTTTTTTCAGTAAGCAAACGTTATAGTGCACAAGAAGGATTTTGTGATTGTTCTAAAAATGGCCGACTCCCTGATCAGTGCCCTGACTACTGAACTAGGGAGCTGGTTGAGAGACATATACATGGTCATGAATGTGTAGAACTATAAACACCCTCAATGACAAACAAAACTTGATGAATCACATTGTTTACATTGAAACATACATACCGAAACATGCATATCCACAGTTGATAAATGAGACCCAAGGACAGGTTGTTTAGTTGTTTAGCAGAACCATGTTGCTCAAGTTGACACCAGTATCCTGGTTTTCAAATGAATAATGAATAAACTAGTGCAATCCATGGCAAGTCATCCAGACTATCTGAACTGCACGTGCTTGCAAGAGGTTGTAACTTCCTGACCTCTGACCAGGAAGTTTGTCACGTGACATCAAATCAACATGGCTGCTCATGGGATCAGTACTAAATCAGTACTGATCAGTACTGAGTTTTAATGTACACACACACATATATATATATATATCTTACAGGGACTTGATTTAGATGATTCAACATACAGATGTTTTCGCACGTTAAATCTGTAACAACGACTATATATAGTTGGTCGCTGCTCTGAGGAATATATATATATATATATATATATATATATATATATATATCTCATCACACTGGGTAGATTGTTCCTGAACAATAGATGAACATGGGGGCATCCATTTGTTTTCTGTACTGTGAGGCACAGATGAGTAAAATGACCTCCCACCTCTGAGGTAAGGCAAATGCATCATTATTTATCCTGTGAGTAAGGAATAAAACACTTGGGGACATGCTGTTATACAGTCCCTACAGGATGTTGTGATTTTGTGATCGCAGAAATGAAACTCGCGATTTTTCAAAATTACCGAAGATTTGGGCCAAGACGCGTCATGTGACATCATCGCAACGTGCATTCAGCCAAAGCCCTCTTCGATTTATGTGCGTCGAACGCGAGTACAAATAATAGGTCATATTTACCAAAAAAACAATTGCGTGCTTTTGGGATTTCGTCAATTCGGGTAGTTTTCCGCAAAAAAAAGCACAAATTTTTTTGAAAAAAAGCCACAGCAAAAAATGCGAATAAAAAAAAAAAACATCTCCTTACAAAAAAACGTGAGTAAACTAAACTGACTGAACTACGCACTACATTTAGAAAAGTCAGGGGTAGACATGGGAGTTTTATTTCCTCAACGTAATTAGATCTCAGTCTAACCATCTCGCCCATTATCTTTGAATATACAGTATTGTTCAAAAGTGATGTCCGAACTAGCATAATTATTGTCTTCACCGTTTATTCAAACATATCAATTAAATATTTATTAAATATTATAATATATATCATTAAATATTTATTAAATATTATAATATATATATATGACTCCGCATTTCAATTGTTTCATTTGTCATGACGCGATGTAACAGGCCGAATAGCGCGGACATGAGTTTTGGACAATCTGTCATTCAAAAGCTTGCGCTCCTTATTCCCAGCCTATAAGAAGTGCGTCAGTCACTATGTGGCACGTGTTGCCTATATTATGAGACGTTATTTTTCGGGTTTTGGTGAAAATGGCCAAGAGGATATAGCTGTCGTCTGCAGCCAAGGAGGATATTGCTCATGTGCTGGATTTGAACAGTTGGACTGTAGCCGGAAATATTGCGAAATATTAATAGCAAAATATTAATTATGAAATATTAATAGCGAAATACTAATAGCTAATGACATTGTTGTTAGTGTATGCTTTATTTCCTTTTAGCTTTTTTTAATATGCATTTTTTTTTGCATATTAGAACAAAACCCATATTCCATGATATGCTATAGTTTGCCTTTGTTGGAAAATACAGGGGTGTCTGATCTGAAAGGGCCGGTGTGGGTGCAGGTTTTCATTCCAACCGAGCAGATGCCACACCTGATTCCACCTGTTTAATCAGTTGATCCTGGCTTTCAGTAGACTCAGGTGTGGCTCCTGCTCGGTTGGAATGAAAACCTGCGCCCACACGGGCCCTTTCTGGATAAGATCGGACACCGCTGGTTTAGTTTTTCCTTCTTCCCAATATAACATATGATGATGGTTTAATGAACCTGCCTCATATTTTGATGGTTTAATGAACCTGCAGGATCATGAAAGCAAATATTATGCGAATGTTCCCTCCGGACATCAATTTTGGCCTCTAATGGATATGATTGTTCAACAGCACACACTCGCAGGTTTTGGGGTGCTTTCACATGTGCAGTGTTTTGTCCGTTTGAAGCGAACCCTGGTGCATGTTCCTCTTTGGTGAGTTCTGTTTGTGTACAGCAAGCACACTCGGGTGCCGACCAAAACAAGCACTCAGCGACGTGTTCTCGAACCAGTGGACAGTTCCACTCGAAACCCTAGCACGGTTCGATTGCAGTGAGAACGTGATTCGATCCTGAAACGACACAAATACAGGACGTGAATCAAGCACGCCATGTGTTTTGGCTTCTGGCCACTTTTCTGAAATGAACCACGGGGCGCAATCTGTCCCAAAAGACCGTTAAGTTCTGCAATACAGAACGGCTGAACAAAAACAGAAAATAAAGGGTGAATTCTATACACAAAATGCTTTTTTCTAGTTATTTCTATAATTATCGAGTAATATATTGAGTCCGGCTATGTGTTGATTTCTGCGCACACTTGCCAAAGATTTATTTACTAGATTTTTGTTGTTGTTGTTGTTGTTGTTGCGTGTCCGACCAATGAATCAAAGTTTTACGCATGCATTTGCAGCCCTACACACTCCTCTTTTTATTCACCCTTTTTTTTTTGTTCATTTAATGATGTGCAGTGAGAAAAAAACAACAACAAAAAAACAAAACAAATAGCAAATGAACCAAAAGTATCAATTTCACTCTGATTCGCACTCAGCTTCTGGACCAACAGGCGTGAAAGCGCTCTTAAACAATTCTCCGTGTTTAGTTCTTATTTAAAGCGATAAAGGTCGCGTTTAAGGGCGGGGTTAGCATTGATTCAGCCCTTTTCTTTGCTCATGACTCCATAACTATGAAATCAAATCGCTGTCATATATTTGAATTCATGAGGGTGTTATACGTTTCACGGCACATTTTGAGATGGATGATTTCAGTACAGTGTTGTAAAACGATAGGAATACGTACTGGAAGGAATGGATTGTAAAAAGTAGCGTATCGTCCGAGATCGGTGTAAATGCTCTTCGGGAAATAGACCTCTTGCTCGAGTCGCCCAAAGTTGAGGAAAGCGAACTCATTTCAGTCGATAAATGTATCGGAACTGAATTAGTATTTGATATTTGATGGGAGTATAAACAGCTCTGGGTAGTGCACTCAGACTGATGGAGCCGTAGAGTGTCTGGGATTAGAGCTCGGACATCGTGACTTACTGATATTTACACGCAAAACAAAGCAGCTGTTTATCAGAAAGGATCATAAATTGAACATCGTGCACATCATGATTTTGTTGTGAAAACTGCATGATTGTGACTTCTTTTGTTTGTTTCGAGTGTCCTCTAAAGCCATCTAAAGTGAGTGTTCATGAGAAGCTGCAGCAACACACACACACATGCACTTAGGGTCTCTTTGCTCTCTCTCTCTCTCTCGCTCTCTCTCTCTCGCTCTCTCTAGAGCAGAGCACGCTGGCGTCTGTCTCTGTTTATCGGTTTTGTTTTCAGCACGTTGCCTTTTACTGCTACTGCTACGCTAACAGGCCGAGCGCCAGATAGAGTATTAATTAACGCCACGATAGCGTGTAGAGCTCGGTGAAAATGACATTTTGTGTTAGCACTGAATGCAGGGGTTTGTTAGTGACTTTCCCTTTGTTCTTGTTTTTGTTATTTATTATTTTTTACATGTAGCGCTTCACAGATCTGTCGTTGCCCTTTAAACAGAGGACATATTGCTTTGTCTGGGCTTCTTGGATTTGTGCTGGAATTGGAGATGGCCGTGTGTGTGTGTGTGTGTGTGTGTGTGTGAGTGAAAGTGTTAATGTTAATGAGGCACGGCACAGAAAACTGTGTATCACTCTGAAAAGTTTGCCACGTTATCGCTCTAACGCAGTGATTGAAGGATAAATACATTACCGCGGAATATTACACTGATTCACTTGTAATAGATTTACAAATGATTTGCCTTTGTTACCATGGTAACTCACGCAAATTACAAATGCGTGCTTTTATTGGCTCCTTGGTTCGGAATGTTCTCGCTGCTGTCATTACGTTGCACTCAAAACTGCAGGCCGGATTACAGCTCTAATCAAAATACCAAGTGAGGGAGATAAAAAAAATAATAACAATAATAACCCAAACACGTATCCACTTACAAGTAATTACTTGAAAACATTAAAAGTTTCCAGCTTGTTTAACTTTCATGTATTCATGCTTTCCTGATAAAAACCTATTCATATGGTGACAGTTTATATATATATATGAGAGAGGAGAGAGAGAGAGGGAGAGAGAGAGAGAATTCAAATATAAATCTGAACATGACAAAGTCTGGTTATTCACCCAAGTAAAAACAGACAAAGTTGCATTGAAAGCTTTTATAACTGTATAACATTTAGACAAGGGCTTAAGCACATTACAGTACGACATGTAGCTATCCAACAACATGATCAAAGCATGACCTTCACTGTGTGAGGAAGCTAGCAAAGTTTTAGCCACTTCAGTCCATTGTTTATTACTGACTTCTTATGCAGCAGTATCTGGGTATAGCCAAAGCGAAATTCCAAAAAAAAAAAAAGTTTCCATGTTGTTCTGGTGGATATATTGATAGTGTCTTAAAGCTGGGGTGCCAAAATATGTTGTTTAAAACTTTACTGGCAAAAACTTTTCAGATTTTCTTATCATTTCTGGCAGTTTTCTACAGCATCACACATACTGTGTGTAACATTTTGTCTATATCTCCCGCTACTACTCCACACCTTTTCCACCGATTCAAACATTCACCTGAGGTTCCCATCATGAACAGTGGCTTTCCTCCCATACACATTTATATTGAAATGATTCTGATGTCTTTAGTGATTCAAGCGTTGATTTGCTGATTTGATTTGCTGTATTTTCCTTATTCCTGGGAGAAGATCCAGGGTGTCTCCTGCCTTTTTCACAGAGTCCTGTGGAAGGGTCTCCAAGCTCCTCCCAACCCTGTGTAGGAAAAGCGATACAGAAAATGGATGAATGGATGGAAGATACCGGTTGTTTGCCATGCTGATGTCAAATGGGGACATTTATTTGGTTATGCTAGCATTTACAGAGTTAAAATGGTGTTTAATAGGAGTAAAACAAAATCTCAAAGGAAGGAACTCACCATTTTCCAGCGATGTTCAATGTGACATTAATGAGAAATCCAGTGTAACTAGCTCAGCTAGTTAGTTATGGTGCTGACGGTGGTATTAGCATGGAAATCGAAGCGTTGGAAGCTGAATTGTTTGAGCAGAGTGTACAGATGAGGAAGTGAGATGGCTGGAAAGGGCTGTCCTATCAGCAGGTAGTGAAACAGTTATTCGGGGTCATATAGGAGAATGGTAATCTATATGAAAATAGAGCAGTATGATGAAAGAAATAAAATCCACTCAGAATTTCATTACCAAAAAAAAAAAATCTGGGATTCCATGGAAGATTGCATATTGATTATAACAATTACTATGCAAGTCATTCAGGGTTGGCTTTCTCCTTTATTCAGTATAATCTAATACTCTGGATTGGCAATTAAGCAGTAACATATGACTGATTTGTCTGCAACTTAGCAATTGTTAGGAATAAATGCGACATTAAGAACATAAAGGGAGCACAGTGGATTAGTGGTTAGCACATTTGCCTTGCACCTACGGGTTGGGGTTCCTGTCTCTGCCAGGGTGCGTTTTTAGTTTGCATGTTCTCCCCGTCCATCGGGGGATTCCTCCGGGTACTCTGTTTCCTCCCCGAGTCCAAAGACATGCATTGTAGGCTGATTGGCATTTCCAAATTGTCCGTAGTGCGCAAATGTGTGCGATTGTGCCCCGCATTGGGTTGGCACCCCGTCCAGGGTGCCCTGGGATAGGCTCCCCGCGACCCTGTGTAGGATACGTGGTACAGAAAATGGATGGATGGATTAAGAACATATAATAGCAATGATTAAAAACTAGCATGAAAAACAAGATTAGCAAAAGAGGCACGTTTTGTTGTTATGTCGGTTGTGCCTGCGGTGGCTACACGCCTGTGTCCTGAAGGCCCTCATCACATGCTGTTCATACGAGCTGATTAAGTACTGGAGCAGCAGCGAGGATTCAACCAAGGGCAATCTCGAGGCCAAGTGGACAGTGGTGCTTTTAAAAAAAACTGGAACTGACACTCAGAGTGTGTGTGTGTGTGTGTGTCTGTCTGTGTGTGTGTGCCATTGTCTCACAGTGACCTGAGGGGCTTTTGCAAAGGTGATCTGATGAGGTGTTTTCCACCTGGACCTCATTAGGTAAAAAGTCACACCACGACCTTTACGAGTGACGGCCGAGTTACAGTGACTTGTATTACTGGGGACTCGGTGTAAAAGTACACATCACTGCATCATCATTTATTCCACACACTCTGTTTCCTTCGCCCTTTATCACTAACAGTTAGAGTTTGGCATGCTAATTAGTGCACTAGTATGACGGTTTGGGACACAGCCACAGGCAACGAAAAGGTTTTCCGTGGCTGTTAAACCACTTGCTAATGCAACATGTTATTTCGTGGCATATTATTTTGACGCTCTGTGTATTTTGCATATTTATGGTTCGGGACTCTGGAGAGAGACAATACACACTCGATAGTGAGGTGTGTGTGTGTGTGTGTGTGTAATTTTCTCTTTTCCATTCAGGCCCTACCTTAATTATTCAAAATTTTTAATTAATGAGCAGCTACGTGCTGCTGTGCGTGAATGTCAGTCGGCATTATGGTACACGGCGGTGCCTCTGAGAGAGAGAGAGTCCTTAGGGAGTCGTAGTGTTTCAGTGTGGTGTTCCACAGCGACGTAGCATGCAACAGAGATGTGAATATGTAACACCGAAACAGACAGGTGTGCACGTGGGCATGTTCACGTTCTTCAGAATGTTGGTTTAATATCCCGTGAGAGACGTGCCAGCAACTGTGCACCGATGTTTCTGTCAAATGCTTAAGCAGGTGTAGTAAAAACTGCTAGCGAAACAAGCGCTTACTTTGTGAATGAGTGTGTGAGTATACAGTATATATGTGTGTGTGTGTGTGTGTGTGTGTGCTTTTACAGAGTTATGTGGTGTTTCTGAGGCTCCATGATGGATAAGCCTAGCATACATACTGGAAACGCTGACCTAACACACACTAACACAGTCGAATGCTTATTATACTACAGCTCTGTTAAATTCTCGACCCTGATTGGTCAGAAGGTGTTGTTTAATTTTAATATAACAGCTCTGAGAGTAGCCCAAAAAAAAAAAGAGGTCGCTGAAGAAAAGTGAGTGTTAACATACTAAACAACAACAGGAACTAACATATCACGGCTGTTCCACATGATTAAACATAAGCTAGTTTATGCTAGAAAAAGTACTTTTTGTACATCTAAAGCCATGCTAAAACAAAGTAGCCAGTTTGCTATCAATCTAGCTAACATCACATTGCTGAATTATTTTACTGTGCATTTAAAATGATGAGCCAGGCTTGCTAGCTATCAGTTTAGCTTAGCTAATATTATTGTTGCTTGACTAGCAGTAGCTTTATGACATTATTTAGCTAACAAGGTTCTCTACTAAGCTAGCTAATGTTAAACAAACTATCCAATTGTGCATTTAAAACCAGTAGCTAAAATAGTAGCTATACTAAATGTATTGTGTATATAGCCAGGTTCTACGCTAGCAATCTTGCTAGCGTCAGGGAAACTGTTGTGTAATTAAAACCAGTAGCCTATTGTATGAAGTTAAAGCAATGATTACTGGCGATGACGCATGATTAAGTATGTAATTGTGTGCAGTTGTGTTATATTTCATCTGATTCAGCGTGTCACAGAGTGTTTGTATGTGTTTTTGGTAATATATACAGCTGTTGCGTGTGTGTGTGTGTGTGTGTGTGTGTGCGTGCATGTGTTTTTGGTACCAACATGGCAGCCTCAGTTTGCAGTGTGTTATTGCGAGCTCAGCGCCGACACTCAAACCGACACACTCCATTTTCTCTTCATCCCATTCCGGGCTCTGCTATTCTCTTTCATCTTGCCCCCTATGCAGCCTATCTTTTTCTCTCCCATCCCATCACCCCTTTACTGTGGTGTGTGTGTGTGTGTGTGTGTGTGTGTGTATTGATGTATTTTATTCCACAGAAAGGGCACGCAGTGCGAATCAAAGTCCAAGATAAGATCACAGATTGCTGAAACGAGGCTTCGCTTCCATTTCATTACTATACAGAGGAGCAGGATGTGAACAGGGAGGCCTTTCAAACCCATCGGGTTGTATTCCAAATCTATATGCCTCTATAGGACCGAGTCCGCTAGAAAGAACTTGTCAGTTATTGAGTAATGAAATGTTGAAGAAAAGCTGGTTTTAACACTACATATATTGGACAAGCTATAAATCATATACGTTCCTAACAACGTGTTAATTGACAAACACTTGATACTGACTCCAATAATATGCTAACACTTAAACGTATGCTTACTATGATGTAAGCCGGATGTGATAATAATAATAGTAATAATACAGTGATATTAATATTCGAGTCTGCTAACCTTCAGTTGCTCAGCCTTGTGCTTGCTTTGGATTCTGTTTCAGTCTCTTTAGATAAAAGCATCTCTGCCAAATGAATAAAAGCGTCATGCTTTATCGTCTCAGCTGCTTTCAGTCTATAAGAACTCACTGTATTGGACGTCTTTAAGCAAAGAGTGAAGGAAAAGTGTATTAGTGTTCAATATCTGATGAAATAAAAGTCATTCTTGGTAGGGCACTTGCACTTTTCTTGTTTAAATCTGACGGTAAATGGACTTCTTACACTGAATCACATCCTAAATCTAACCAAAAACTATCCACACGTATTACCAGTAACTGCCATTAAAGTGAACTAGAACAGAAGTAGGCCTAGAAGTAGAAGTTGGTGTATATAATGAAGTGGAGTGGAGAATGTAATAGCATAGAGTAGAATACAATAGATTAGAATAGACGGAAATAGTAGAAAAGAATAGAATGGAATATCACAGAAAGGAAAAAAAGTAGATTAGATTAGATTAGATTGGAATAGAATCGAAAAAAATATATAAAATAGAATGCAGTAGAGTACAGTAGAATAGTAGAATAGAGCAGACTATGGTGGAGTAGAATAGAGTTGAATAGGGATAGGCTCCAGGTTCCCCGCGACCCTGAGCAAGGAGTAAGCGGTAGAAGATGGATGGATGGAAGACAAATAGAATAGAGTGGAATAGAATAGAATATAGTAGTAGTAGTAGTAGTAGTAGTAGTTGTTGTTGTGGTAGTAGACCAGGACAGAGTAGAATAGAATAAAGGTGTTTAAAATAGAATCTGATGGACTAAAGCAATTTTTTTGTTGTCACTTTCATTTCTTCACATTTACTAGTACTATACTAGAATAGAATAGAATAGAATAAACGTAAAGTAGAATACAGTAAAATAGTAGAATAGAATAGAGAAAGCTACAGTAGATTAGAATGATTGAGCAGTAAACTATTAGAGAGTAGAATAAAACTGAGTACAATAGAATAGAGGGGTAGAGAGGAGTATAGTAGAGTTGAATAGAGGAGAACATCGTAGAGTAGAATAGAGTAGTCAAGAAAACAGTAGAAGTAGAAGAGAGCCGAGTAGAAGAGAACGCAGAGTGGAAAATACACAGTCGAGTAGAATAAAAATGATAGAATGCTGTAGTTTAGAATGGAATTTGAAATCAAAATAAAAATGAATGAATGGAAATGAAATAAAAGATTCTTTGTAGTGCAGGTAGATTTTTTTTTTCAATCACTTACACTTACTACTATAAAGTAGAATAGCATAGAGGCGAATAAACTAAAATAGAGTTGAATTGTGTAGAATTAAACGGTACAATATGATAGAATAGACAGAAATAAAACAGAGTTCATTTGAGTAGAACAATTCGAGAGTAGAATAGAGTAGAGGAGAGTAGCATACAATATAGTTCAAAAGAAGAGAACACAGTAGAAGAGAAGGCAAAACCGAGTATAATAGAGTAGAACTGAATCGAATTTTAACATATGGGAGCAAATCTAAATTGATATCCAGAAAACAGGAAGTCTGAGGTAAAAATCTCAAAATTTTGAAAATGCGGGCAGCAGTGGAACATCAAAAGATTCAAACATAAAACAGAGACGAGATCGCTTAGAAGTGCAAATAACGCATGGAAGACTTGACAAAGAAAAGAAAGGAGTATAAAGCTGTGTAAAAGTTTGTACCCCCGCTAGTTTTTGAAAGGGAAAGGGGAAAGCTATCTCTATGATCAAATCTGAAAAAAATAAAATCAAATTCTAATCCCAAAATGTTAAAAAAATAAAATAAAACATGAATGCATCTTTAAACAAGATAACAAACTCCTATTACAACTAATTACAACTGTGAGGATCCAGATGTTGTTCAGAAGATTGGTTGGAGGCTGGAGGCTGAAGTTATTAGTAACCATGTATTTCTCATTGAAGGTTTAAATCTTTACTTATTCTATTCTGTAATTTACCTAATGCACTTCATTTCTTTAGTTTTCTGCAAATTATTAGCTTTGTCCTAATGGTAAGTACTAAACTTGAAGGATGCATTGATTGAACAGTGTTAATTGGGGGTGTGGCCAGAGTACATGAGCGAGCCAATAGACAGAAAGAATATACAAAGATCTGGTCAATTGTAAGTGTACACACTGACTAAATATAGTAGTAGAAAACAATATTCAAGGTTTGTGTGTGTGTGTGTGTGTGTGTGTGCTATTTCTCCTTGATAGCCGTGCTGAGTTTTGATCTCAAAGAAACTCCTGGAAGAGTAAAACTGGAAGTCGGCCTTAGACGATTCAAAATAGGATACGCCTGAAACTAGAAAATACGAGTGTAGACATGAGGAAAGGATAAAGATCATTCTTTTGTTGTATGCTGTTGCTACCGGAGATGTAAGATTCACTGAGGTAATAGTGCGAATTTGTAGAAGGTTTCTTCATAGTTTGATATCCTGAGACAAAACGTTGAGACGCTTTAACAAAGGGTTTAATTGATCTTCAAAAACGGTGATAATGTGCTTCGGCAAAAATGTAATACTTACCCTTCCTAAATGTTCCGATCTCTGTTCCTGAATTGATTTTTCACGCTGCGGTAAGTAATTCACAGTAGGTGATATCAAGTTAGCAAATGGTTTTATACTGGCAGAGCTTGAATAAATCAGGGCCGAACAATGCAGTTTGGGTAGCAAGCACATGGTAAATCAACTGCAGAGTTTTTAAGTAAGATAACACGCACTCTATTTCTGTAATTTGTTGCGAAGACTTAGTGGACCTAGGTGCTCAATTTGGTGCTGGGGTAAGATAGTTCTGGAAGAAGTACTTTTATGCTGCTCTAAGGTTAAACCCTTAAAGTCATCAATGCCCCTGTTTATCCCAAAACACTGATGCATGCTGTGAATGAGAATGCATGGGAAAGCATCCATCGTGGGCATCACATCCAGGTAGAAAACAGCTTTGTAGTGGTTAGAAAAGACCCGGTATATTTAGATGCACCTCTGCTCACCTCTCCAACAAATCATAAACTACTTTTATTTCCATAAAAAAAAAACAACAAAAAAACCCCATCCAATTCAGCTTGTGCGAATGTTTCCGTGTCAACAGTTCCAGTCGAAACTAAAAAGCGGCTGCCACTCGACAAAGACGTGTAATTGTAGTGGTGCTTCTGAAAACTGAAGCACTTCATGACTAGAGAGAAGCAAAGAGAGAGAGAGAGAGAGAGAGAGGGGAAATGAAGAGCTGGAGGAAGTGAGGTCAAGTGCGAGGTTGAAAAGCTCTCGCTCGTCATATTGTTTTGACACCCGTATCTATCAGAGCGTCACGTTTCACTGCCTTACACTCGTCGCAGTGAATATGCGATGGGAAAAAAAAAAAAAACCTCAGATGGCATCGCGCTACCCAGAGCGTGGAAGCGAGGTGAACCGACGGATGGATAGTAGAAGAGGAGGATGGACAGATTAGAAAGTGAAAGACGATGCAAAGGAAGGCAGCAGATAGAGATGTCCTCATTAGGGTGCTGTGGATGGAGTATGATTGCAGCGGAGTCAGAAAAGAGAGATATCCTGTACACACACACACACTCTGTGTTTTCTCGCACCTCCAGATATCATTATCTGGAGCAGGAGATGATGGTGTCATCGATTGTGGAGTCGGGAGTGTTTCATTTGCTCCAGGGCACACATCTACCTCTCTCTCTCTCTCTCTCTCTCTCTCTCTCTCAACTCTCTCTCGTATGCTCTCTCTGATTGCTTTATTGCTCCGAGTCACCAGGGAAAATTAACGGAGGACAGGATGGGAGGATGGAGGCAGGAGGTTTAGTCGCTCGGAGCTTCACAAAAACACACGGCAGCTGCTCCAGTTTCCACTCCCCTGCGTTTCATTACCGTTTCCAGTGTGACCTCGCTGACTTCCCCTAATGACCCGGGAAGTGATCACCTACTTGTGTCATTGAATTGTTCAGCTTGCACACACACACACACACACACACACACACACACACATGGCTGAAGCAATTTTAGCTGTGTTCCATTCTGGATCAACTGCCTTAAGTATCCACTGTTTTTGACACACCCAGTTTAATTAGGCAACATGTTAACCAAAAACAAGCCGCCTACAGCTATCATATTCGGTATGTCAATCAGTTACTGTATGTTTTTATTTGTTCAATGCTTTTAACAGTTCTGAACAAGCCAGAGGTGACAGTCATGATGAAAAAAATCCCTCAGACAACATGAGGAATCAAAAGGAACCCATCCTCTTCTGGGTAACACCAGATAGTGGGCTTATACTGCAAATCATTACTGTTCTAAAATGATATAGTATAAATTCAAACGTGCCCTGGGATGGACTGTCACCCTGTCCAGGGTGTACCCCGCCTTGTGCCCGATGCTTCCTGGGATAGGCTACAGGTTCCCCGTGACCCTGAAAAGGAGTAAGCGGTAGAAGATGGATGGATGAAGTCAAATGCTGCTGGGGCCTTGATTATACTTGGCTGTAACTACGCCTACACAAGATGGTGGCTACACTGCTTGTATACATCATCAGAAATGGTGCAATATTGTAATGTAAACAGAGGTGCCACTGTATGTGATGCACATACTTTTTGGGGGACAGTGGCATAGTAGTTAGCATGTGTACCTCACACCTCCAGTGATGGGGGTTCAAGTCCACCTCTATGTGCATGGAGTTTGCATGTTCATCACCGTTCATCAGGGGTTTTCTCAGGTGCTCTGGTTTCCTCGCCCGGTCAAAAGACATGCATTTTAGGCTGATTGGCATTTCCAAATTGTCCATAGTGTGTGAATGGGTGTGTGCACTGTAATGGGTTGGCACCCTGTCCAAGGTGTCCTCTGCCTCATGCCCCAAGTCCCCTCCAGGTTCCCTGCAACCCTGTGTACAGTGAGGGGAAAAAAGTATTTGATCCCCTGCTGATTTTGTACGTTTGCCCATTGAGAAAGAAATGATCAGTCTATAATTTTAATGGTAGATTTATTTGAACAGTGAGAGACAGAATAACAACAAGAAAATCCAGAAAAACGCATGTCAAAAATGTTATAAATTGATTTGCATTTTAATGAGGGAAATAAGTATTTGACCCCCTCTCAATCAGAAAGATTTGTGGCTAACAGGTGTCTTTTATACAGGTAACGAGCTGAGATTCAAGACCACACTCTTGAAGGGAGTGCTCCTAATCTCAGCTTGTTACTCACTGTAGTATAAACGGTATGGAAAATGGATGTTTGGGTATATACTTGGATGGCTTTTTCACGGAGACCTTATTAGCATAACATATCATCTATGTTGGTGCTCCCAGAACTGTTTCCACTATATTCACAAGACAATCAAAATGTCCAACATGTTTATTCTTGACCTGGAAAATCAAAAGAAGTAGTCAAGGAAGATATTTCACTGTTGGCTTGAGATGTTTCAACCCTATCCTGTACCCTAGTGGATATAAACTAGATGCTCATTCTAGGATGAGCACAGGACGTGTGGTGTTTATGATTACAGCAACACAGTATCCAGTGTTCCTCAGGGCCACTTACATACAGTATATTCACTGAACAGACATTTGTAACCAAAGCTGAATTCACGAGGCGTTTTGACCTTGCTCAAGGACCCAGTGACAGCTTGACAGGAAAGGTAGTCTGACTCCCAACCGTCCAGAACACTAACTGCTGAGACACTACTCTCTGTTCAATCTAATATTTCCACTTCAATTGGACCACCAGTTGGCTCTCCATGTTTGTTGAAACTTTCATAAGACTTTGGTCTTGTGAACAGAATTGTGGGAGCGCAGACATCAAAAAGGACAGTTGAGATGCTGTCTTCAAATGTGGCCCAGCTCACAGAATTTGCTGCCCACCATTAACCCATATTAGAATGCAGTGTAAGCTTCCTTTTTTGAAACAGATGACATGCTAATTAGCAAGGGTGTTAACTTGCTAGCAGAGCAAAGTAACACACTTCCGTCAGCTGTCACGTCTATCGAGGAGTCAGGCGTATAAAATAAACAATCTGTACAGACATTCAGACGTTAAAATTCGGAAAAATGTGTATTTGCGTCAGGTTGCAGCGATAGGTTCTGGGCAGTTTCTATTCTGCAGTGAGTCTACAGCTGTCAGAGTAACGCAATAACACTTTAAATGGCAACGAGGAGGATTGACGACAATATAAGTCTTGTGATTTTTCTGATGTGTGATCTCCAATAACTTCTTACTCCATTTCTCAATAGCGTCTTTATTCATAAAGATGCCACAGGAGGTTGTGTTATTCCGGTTGAATTTTTGATTTATTCGTTTGCATCATGAGCATGCGCACATGGTACCAGGTCTCATGGTCTCCTTGTAAGATTCACATGGCTTTAGTTACAATCTAAAATATACTGTACGACCAGCTTGATTTTCTGCTCAAATGTATAGTGTTTCATCTGATGAACAACATTATATTATGTAACAATACTATATGAATGGGTCTGGGTCAACACTGTGTTCCCAGGCCTCTATATTACCAGTTTATTATGTTTCAAGGGCACAATATTTGCTAAATGAAAATGTCTAGGAAAAAGCACAAGGGTTTATTAAACCTATATTACAAAAATGCTGTGTTTCCAGGTCATTAGATTCATCCATTTATTTACAAGCAGAGATATTCTGCTATTAAATGTTCAGGGAAAAAAAAAAGACCTAAAGTTTGTGGGCATGTTCATTTCAAATACATCCTTAATAAAAAGCTACTTGGCTTTAAATGAGTTCATAAATCAGTCAAATTCAATGATAGATTTGAAAGTTTTTCTTTTCTTTTATTATTATCTTTGTAAAAAAAAAAAAAAGAAAAAAAAAAGATTGACACTCGTGAGTTTTAAGGTGACTGGAGTTAACATCTGTCATATTGAGTGAACATACAGATGAGGGAACCTAGAGAACTGAAAAAAAATCTAATAATAATAATAATAATAATAATAATAATAATAATAATAATAATAATAATAATAATAATAATAATGATACATTGTCTAAAAATATTAATAATAATAATTTGATACAAATTAAACATGGAATTGGAAAATTATATTATAAGGCAGTGGAACTATAGGGCCTTCTGAGTATTGTGCCTGAAATGCTAGATAACATCAAAACTATTTATGAGCTACAGTTTAGCATAAGAGATTATTTAATTAGGACAGAATCCTCAGACACTAGTAAGTAAAGAATTTAATAATAGGGTTGGCAGTTCGATTGCCTGCCCACATGAATACACATGCCGAAGTGTCCTTGGGTAAGACGCTGAACCCCAAGTTGCTCCCGATGGCAAGTTAGCACCTTGCATGGCAGCTCTGCTACCATTGGTGTGTGAGTGTGTGTGTGTGTGAATGGGCGCAACAAGATTGTATTATAATTTATGTTACAAAAACAGTTCTTTCTTCTCGTTGGTGAAGTTGATAAGAAACCAGAAGAAGACTTTCTCATGGTGGAAAATGTCCTGAAAAGGACAGACACTGGAGACTCCTTCTGTAAATGTTTAATAAATGGCGCATTCATATAGCGCTTTTATCCAAAGCGCTTTACACTGTGTCTCATTCACCCATTCACACTCACACTCCAATGGTAGCAGAGCTGCCATGCAAGGCGCTAACTTGCCATCGGGAGCAACTTGGGGTTCAGTGTCTTGCCCAAGGACACTTCAGCACGTGGTGTCATCCGGGCCAGGAATCAAACCGCCAACCCTACGATTAGTGGACAACCCGCTCTACCACCTGCGCCACAGCCGCCCATCACCAATAAACATCACCTTGCAGAAAATGTAACCATATATGCTTTGTTTAAGCTTTGTTAAATAACAACTCTTAAAAATAAATAAATAAATCTATTTATTATTTATAAATCTATTTATTCGACTATGTGGAAACGTCGGCCACATGAATTCTGTACGAATTAGCTGTTATGAACACTAATGTATTAGAATGAGTGTATTGATATAAATCTGCGATTTGAATTATAACAAGCAATGCTCTCAGAGGTGCTCTAATAGAAAATGAATTCGCAGCGTCCGACCAATCAGAATTGAGAATTACAATTGGAACACAATTAGATTAAATGATTTAAGGCTATATTTCATTACACAGTTATTTGACTTTTTCACATGTGTACCAACTTGCATCGTTGGAGCCTTTCCTCAGTGACAACCCTGATGTACAATCATAGTGAATTATGGGTAATACTGATGCTCTCTGACCTCCTGGTAATACGAAAATATGTATAGACACTTGAGCATAAAATAACTACGATAAAGAAGTCGCATTATGAAGAAATCAGAGTGTCCTAGCAATGGGAAAAGACTTCAAATGACCATCGATCTGGTAAACAACATTGGCTAGGGATGAATTGTAGCACTGCCTTTCAGTGGGTGGTCTCGACATCCCATAATGCACTGGTAGCTCATCTGTGAAGTGTGTTTAAACAGAGACTGGAGTTTTATGGGGCAGAACGGAGAGATAGGTGTCAGTATAGGGGGAGAGATGATTGAGAACACCATTCCACACACACACACACACACACACACTCTCTCTCTCTCTCTCTCTCTCTCTTTTACTCTCAGAGGGACGTGATGCCCTTTAGACTGATGAAGCTATTGCCTCTGTTGTGTCTTATCAGCCATTTCTTATCCAGCTTTCATATCTGATATAAGAAGTGCACTTAATCCGAGTGCACTACCGAGATCGGATTTTTACAACGCTGATCCCTATTATTCAAGAATGTACTATCTAATCTATTGTTTATCTGTGTGAAACGCTTGTGTGAAAATGAAAGTACACCGAACACAGACAGAAACACATTTATACTCAGACATACAGATATTCTTTATCTCTGACTAAACATAGCCCCCTCCCCCACCTCCCCTCCAGCCATTTATCTTTGTGCCCTCTATCTGACGTGATTAATATGGCAGGTCGGTCCCCTTTATGTTTGCTATAAATCATACAGGCGAGTCCAAAAGGCTGCGTCCACTCACAATGAACTGTTTTTATTTCACCATTTATCAAAAGCTACAATAAAAGAAAGTTATTCCGTTCATAATTAATATCCGAGTACGCATTATTTCAGACCGAGACAAATCCATTGTTTTGTCTGTTTAAGAAATGTGCTACTGCGTTATTTTAAAGTTCTGCAATGAATTCATTCTGATCAAACAATTAATAATGTGCTAGGAAATGAAGACAGATGAACTGCAAGCAAAAGTATAATTTGGGTTCCAAATAAGTAGTTTAAGCCTAAAACTAATGTACCTTACCTTCACCCTTATTAACCATTCTCTGTATATTAATATTTAAAAAGAATAACACGTGTAATAAATTATATGTGGTGCTCAAACACACAGGCATACAGTTCTATATAAGTTCTTGTTTTACATGTGCAACATCATATTCATACCCCAGGGAAACAGGACATAGTTCATATAGTCATAGAATATATTTTTCATAACAGATCATGATTACACTATAAAGTAAAACAAATGTCTTTATAGAGTAATACATATTTAAATTCTAACAAGATCAAAGGAGTATTTTTGTTTTTATTAAATATGCACAGTTATGCATAATTAATTAGATGAAGCCATTATTACATAAATTAAATAATAAAAAAAATAAAAATTTACCGTAAAAAACAAAAAAAAAAAAACTTTTCAGAAGAATATCAGCATCAACTGGCAAAGATTGATTCTGATATAAATAAAAATCCATCTGTTCATTCTGACATGCTTTTCAGCTCACCACGGTTGTAGAGTGATTACTAAAGAGTTACCATAGCTATAGTAAGAGTTACCTATGGTCCCCTTGGGGCAGTGGTGGCTTAGTGGTTAAGGCTGTGGGTTACTGATCGGACGTTTTGGGGTTTAAGCCCCAGCACTGCCAAGCTGCCACAGTTGGGCCCTTGAGCATGGCCCTTAACCCTCTCTGCTCAGGGGTGCTATATCATGGCTGACCCTGTGCTCTGACCCCAACTTCCTGACAGGCTGGGGTATGCGAAGAAAGAATTTCACTGTGCTCTAATGTATATGTGACCAATAAAGACTCATTATCATGATCATTGTTCCTAGGGTTGTCTAATTGTTGTTGTTTTGCTACAGCGAAGATGAATATTTTCTCATATTGTTTAAGTGGAAAATTACAATGTTTATCGTATGCAATCATTTTTATGAAGTGTCTTGATCATTATGGAGGCCATAGTATGGATCGCTTTATCGGTATACACTTACTACTGACTCTAGCCTATGTGTGGTTCTGCAAAGTTTGGCAATTGCCATCAGAAATTGAACCAGCACTGTGCAGATATTCCTTCACAGCACACTCGGATGTAACCCATCCCTATGAAGTATATAATCTACTAAAACATCATTCGATTTACGATGATCACGCTTCGTAGGCAGCGTGGTGTTTGTTACAGCCTTCAGTGCTGAAATATGACCATGTTGAAGTTTGTAATTGTTGCAGACTGTAGAAAATTATGTAGTGAGCAGAGATCCCTAATCACGCTCTATTTGATATAGTGTGCACGTCCTAGGGTGATGCCAATGTATCATATCCTATGTAGTGTAGAAAGCTGAATGGCTCCATATTGAAAATGTAGCGCGCTAGATTATTTCATTGCATTCGTGCTGCACTGATAAAGTGAGGTCTAAGCAAAACAGCAGATTAGACACAATTAGGTATATATTTAATTAGATAGGGTTTTATATCATACCTTGTATAGTACACAGCCCGAATGGCTCCATATTAGGATGCAGTATGGAAGCTATTATTTCGTACGCTATGTTGTACAGTTCTAAATATAATACCGAGATGAATCCCAAATTGCTCCTGATTAGACATATAATGCACTTCTTAGGATGCAGAAGCCATTTCTGTATCTTTTTTCTCTTTTTTTTTTCCACTTTTTATTCCACACTGTATGTACTGCCTGGAGCCTGAACATGTTCTTTTTAATACATAGTTCACTAGATAGGGTGTAGAATTCATTATTTCATACCTGGTGTAGTGCACTACATCATCTATTATGCTAGTAAAGGTAAATGGGTCCAGAATCTCAAATGACTTCATATTGGACATATAGTGTGCTAGAAAGTGTGTAAGGGTGATTATTTCAGGTAATAGGGAATCAAAAGCGCTCCATATTGGAGTGTAGTGCACTAGACAGGGTGTAGAATGATTATTATTATAAATTTTTCACTGAACATTTAAAAGGAATTGGAGGTAGAATGCAAAATCGGACATTATTAGATACTTCACTAGATAGAGTGTTATACTGTATCATACCCCAGTATGAAGGGTTCATAACATACTCGATTTTGTCCATTGGCTGAATCTTAAATGGCTCCATGTTCAAATTAAAGTGCACTACATGTGATGTAGATGCTACATTACAATACTAAACGTATTCTCCAATTGCTCCCAGTTGGACAAAACGTGCATTTCATAGGGTGTACGGTGCTAAATCCTAAATGAACATGTAGTGCACTAGATAGACTCTATAATTTTATACCCAATCTACTGTAATAGTATAGACGAATTGGTACTGAATATCAACTGGCTCTAGGCCAGGGTTCTAGGGTGTAAAAGTCATAATTTCATACCCTATATAGCCTAATTTGCTCCCCATTAGACATATAGTGCGCTGGAAGCCATTAGTTCATACCCTACATAGTGTACAGAGCTTCAATAGGTTGTAAAATGTATTATTTCATACCCAAGCTAGCATGCTAGGACAAGTGATAGGTCTTAAATCTCAATTGGTTCCAAGTGTACAGACATTTTAATGGTTTAATGGTTATAACGTCGATTGTATTGGTTTAATGGAAATGTTGGTCCTTGTGGGACCAATCTAATGTTTGTGTCTAGTGGAAACCAATAGAAACCATTAAATCCTAATAGAATATGGCCCAAAACACACTACATTTGCTAATGGTTTTAATGGTGTTTGTTGTGGAAACCATTAGAAGGTATGTAATGGTTCCTATTGTTTGTTTCAGTGAGGTAGTGTTAGGAAAGGTATAACTGTCCAAATAGTGTACATGATAGAATAGCAGTCATAATTGTTCCCTGTGTTGTGGATATAAAGCTATCCAAAGCGTGTCTTTTGTGTCGTAAAGCAAAGCAGTTGCACTCACTGGGTTTTAAGGGTTAAGTGACTTAACATTTTGCCACTGTGGAACCTTTAAACGCTCTCTCCACACAGATAAGCAGAGTTTCAGTGGTTTATCCCGTCCTTTCTTCCTGCGCACATGTTCATTCATCTGTGCAGTGGGTGAGATGCTGAAGGATACACTCCAGTGATCGTCGTCCTAAAAGACGCCCTCCCCTCCATACCGCCTTCTATCGCTCCATTTCCTAGTGCTGTTCCAGATGCACACCGCTGCACCCACATACAGACAACTGAGGAGACAGACAGAGAGAGAGACATAGAGAGAGACAGAGAGAGACAGAGTTCAGGGTAAATGGGGAAATGGGATGACAGAGGGAGCGGGTGTTTTCTTCTCATGCCTGCAGCTCTACAGATTATGGACATATAAAATCGTTATATATATATTTTTTTTTTCCCCCATAATCATTTTCTAATAATTTTCGTAATTCATCCATTAAAAAAAAGAAGTAGCAATTAAAAAAAAACATGGGACTATAATAAGTTGAGCTAAGAAAATCAAGCGACGAAAATTAACAAGGCGTTAACTAATGAAGCTGAACTAGTGATGGTGCTAACTTGGGCTGAGCTAACAGAGGATGTGCCCCTAATTATGCGAGCTAAGCAATTTTACATTCGCCATTTCTGGCACAAATCTCGCATGTGGGTGGGGCTTAACAGTGATTTACTCTCATTGGCTAGTGAGATTTGGATCGACAGCTCTGGTGTCCAGCTGAGCATGATGACAATGATGACGACAATGCTGCTCTGTGCCGCTCCTGAGATCTCATCTCGAAAAACTACCCAAACCTCAAATATTATTTGCAAATTAATATACTGAATAAGTAAATAAGTAAATAAGTATTTTCCACTACAATGTACAAACGCTATAATTATACATAGAACCACATCCAAAATTCACACCACTGAAATCTCTACTTCCTGGTCAGGGAGCTGTCTATCCAAATCTTTCTAGCCAATGAGAGTAAATCGCTGTTAAGCCCCACCCACATAGGTGGTCCGTGCCAGGAATGGCGAACGTAAACTTGTGGAGCGTAAATGAAACCTTAAATGAAAACCCTTTCAGCGCGTTCATAAACCCCGATTAGTGAAAAGGAACGACCTAGAACTGTATCCAAATGTTATGAGGACACATTTCTTCTTCTTCTCTGAAAGTTTTATAATAAAACCGCACAAAATCTGCACCAAATCCAAGACATTTCTGTACCTCCGTGTCATTTGGTGCGATTTCTTCCACGTGCTTGGCCTTTTAGAAATCGTTCGAAAAAATCTCTCTAACCTTTCAGGTTGTCAGTGTAAAGGACATCTTAATGGGCATTCCGTTCAGCTGCTCCTCTGCCGAATATGGAATATAATTGCAATAATAATGAAACCGAATTGAACTGAATACTAAATATGATAGTAAGCAATGACATCATCAAACGAGAACAGCCAAACACTCCAGTAAAGCATGTATCCATGTAAAAGCTACATCTGTCTACTGTTGTCTGCGCTCTTTGGACAAGATAAAACACTGGAATGAAGCCAATTATTATCGCCCCCTCCCCCATACACACACAAACTGATTTACTGCCAGTGATAAAAAGACTGTGGGTTTGATGATGATTAGACAAAGGTATTTACTCTAGGTGCACATGTTTGTGTCTGTCAGTGTGTGTGTGTGTGTGTGTGTGTGTGTGTTTGTGCATATGTGGGTGTTTGTGCACAAACCACAGACCAATTAAAAGGGCAGAGGAGGGAATATTTTGCAGACGGGGAAGAAGATAGGTTAAATGGGGTGTTATGATTTAAATGCGCACTCCTGAGGATAAAAGAGAGCAACAACAACATCCTGCTTTCTGCCTGTGGTGTTCAGTTTATGAATTCAATTTATGAAGCTACAGTGAAAGGAAAGTAACCAGAGCTGTGCCTGAAACCGCTCCCTATCTCCTGTATAGTGCATTATATCGGGTGTCGGCCATTTTGTAGCGCTGTCCGAATTCTGAGTGAACAACGTCATTAGTTCACTCATTTATACCGACAATGCACTCTGATTGCACTCGCCAACACACTATTTCCCATACTCCGAGAAAACACAAAAGATAGAACCCAAAATTAAACGTGGCGGACGGCAACGTCAGAGACGGTTACCTTTTAAAAATGTATGTCTAAATTTTTATTAATTCAAATGTATCCGTATCGAGATATTTCGAAGCGGAATGATACGGATTGTTGATTGATTGGCACAGTGCCTTGTGCCCGATGCTCCCTGGGATAGGCTCCAGGTTCCCCGTGACCCTGAAAAGGATAAGCTGTATAGAAGATGGATGGATGGATGGAAATAAGCATAATAGTACATCAACATGACAAGCATGTTGTTTTTGTTCTCTTTATCAACTAATACAATACACGTGACAAATGAACAGTGAGAACTTTACTGTTTTACGATAATATCCACGACTGAGTGCTCTCTGAGGCATTGTATTTACGTCCGTGCCCTGATTCGCTCTCTCATTTTCGTCCACGTCTTCCCCATGTAGTGGACTCGGATGTCATTCGAATAGTGGACGAGTGGACGAGTGAGCGATTTCAGACACTTTTTTTAGGACTACATCCAAATGATAGGTATCCATTTTCGAGGGTATTGTAACGCTTTGTTTCATAATAGTTCGCTAATTGTTATTACACACCAGTGCTGGTGAATTCTCGATTCTTATCTGATGCTGGTAATTCATTTTCTAGCGTGCTTCTGATAATAGTGCTTGGTTTATATGAGTACTGGTGGTGTGATTTGTTTCTAAAATCAATCTAATGCTAATAATAAACAGATTACAACAGCGTGGTATTTACATAGGAAAAAACATCAACAGTAATTGCTGATTTGGTGAAAGGGAATGTTTATTGAACCTTTTTGGAAGGAGTCTCCGGTGTCAAGGTTTATGTTTTCCACTATCTTCAGGACAAGACCCAGTCTTTTTATTTTCTTTTTCTTAATCAACTTCAAGACACAGACAAAAAGTGAGGTTTATAACTGTTTATAGCTATTATAATGTTTTGTAACATGACAACAGGAGCTAACTGGATGTTCCACAATATTAAATGTAACAATATATGGATAATTTTTTAATAAATAAATAAATGACTGTGGTGATAGAGAAATAAAACATGGTGTTATGGGAATATAATCATCTTCCCTGTCTTTGATTCTTTTTTTTCATGACAGCATGCCTTGTCAGATTTCATTATCACAAATCTTAGTAGCAATTTGGAAATGGTCGAATATCCTATTCCCACGTCATTTGATTCTTTCTCCACCTGCAGTTTATGTCTGATCCGAGATTTGCATTTATTCTGAGACGTTTCTGGAAACAAGAAGCAAAATTCAATATGTCCACACTCTTATATAGTGCCCTGAACTAATGTTGGCACACTTGGTAAATATGAGCAAAGAATTCTGTGAAAAATCGTCTTTAGTGTTTAACCTTTTGATTATTATTATTTTTTTTAATCACAAAAATATTTTGTACTACCTCCCGTTGCCAAGAAAACAGCTCTGAGTCTTCTCCAATAACGCCTGATGAGGTTGGAGAATACATGGTGAGGGATCTGAGAGCGTTCCTCCATACAGAATCTCTCCAGCTCCTTCACATTTCGAGGTCCATGCTGTTGGACTCTCCTCTTCAGTTCACTCCACAGGTTTTCTATGGGGTTCAGGTCAGGGGACTGGGATGGTCAGGACAGGACCTTGATTTTGTGGTCAGTAAACCATTTTTGTGTTGATTGTGATGTATGTTTTGGATCATTGTCCTGCTGGATAACATTTCCAGTTGACTGGAATTTCTTAATCATTGCCCTGATGGTGAAAATGTGCATTTTCAATGCTTGTGCTATTTTCTTATAGACACTTCCAATTTTGTGAAGCTCAACAACCTTTTGCCGCACATCACAGCGATATTCCTCAGTCTCACCCATTGTTATGAATGACTAAGGGAATTTGTCCTATGTGTTACCTCATATTTATACCCCTGTGAAACAGGCAGTCATGCTTGAACAATTTCCAGTTCCTAGTCGCCCAGATGTGCTTAAAAAATGTTAAATGTAAATGGGAATATACTTTAAATATATTTTTATCATATGAATTAATAGGGCTGCCAATAATTGTTGCACACCTATATTTAACAAATATTTTTGGGGGAGGGGATAAACCTGTCTGTTCTGCATATCCATGAGAGCAGAGTATTTTTGTGAATTTTCTTAACAAGAATTTATCAAAAAATAAAATTTTTCACAGCCTTCTTTGCTCATATTTAGTGGAGGGCACTGTCGGTCTGGGACATAATCATATAGTCACTGGAGAATCTTTGACCTTTTAGCCTCAGCGTTTTATTACTAGTCTCCTAGTTCTTAATAAAAGAGGCAATGTGGCTTCTGTGTCTTTAAACATCCAAGATAAATAGGAGGTAGAAGCGCCCTATTATTTCATCATCATGTAATTAAACATCTGAATGCAATATGAAGAACTGTTTTTATTCCATCAGATATAAAACGCTAATCCATCATTTCCCAGAGATGCTAATTACTATTAATCCTTTATTTAACACGGGGACACATCGTAACGCATAAAAGTCAAAGAGGCTGGATGTAATTATAAAGTTATTTAACTTAGCATTAGAATATTTCTAGGGTTTAAATCCTGTCACATCATTCGATATTTTTTTTAACCTCCCTGTGTACATAAAATGATTAACAGTTCTCACATGTTCAGCAGTTCAGAAGGTGGCGATAATAAGATTTATTCGATTTATAAGTTGCTCTTGATGGCAGGTTAGCGCCTTGCCTGGTAGCTCTGCTACCATTAGTGAGCGAGAGTGTCTGTGTGTGTGTGTGTGTGTGAATGGCAGTGTAAAGCGCTTTGTAAGGTTGCATGGCACTACATAAGTGCATACCATTTACCATAACACAGCACTGCTGAATTCTCATTTGTCAGAAGGTGTTGAATAAGTAAGATTTCAAATAGTAGCTGTAGCATGGTAACGTGTAAATGTGGTGGAAAATCTCTTCAACCAACGGTAAAAAAAACAAATTCCAGAGTCAAGGGGTTAAGATGCCAAAAATCAGACTTTATTGAATATACAGCAAAGCCGAGCCTTCTGCTTTGTTTATGCAATCGTGGGGATTAATATAATCGTAGCACAGCTTTTTATACCACCTTTAGGCAGGGTTTTACCCCATTTCCGTTTTAGTCACACCTTGATCTTTTGCCACAATTAATTAATTAAGTCATGAATGAATTAGTTAATTAATTAATTGATTTAGTTATTGATTGATACTTTTTTATGATTGTGGCATGAGCTCAGTCAGCTTATTATATATATATATATATATATATATATATATATATATATATATATATATATATAAATAAACATTTTTTTATAACATTATTACAGTATAAATACAAATTGTTTTTCAGTCGCTCTTAATTATACGCTTAAATACTAATTTAACATTCGTGATCTTCGACATTGTCAGCACTCTCAGCGCTAACATTTTCACGATTAAAGCACGTTCAAAGTTATTTAAGGCCTTTGCCAGATACAAAACAGACAAAACAACAGCAAGCGTTTAAACAAAAACAGATTAAGCAGACAAAACAACACTCATGCCAAGTTTACACGGATATTTTTGAATCCATTAGGAAACACGTCGCTATGAATTGTTCCTTCGATCCGAATCTGAGACGAGATATAGCTACGGTATCATGCTAATCTGTAACATCCTATCCGTATGCTCCATGTGGAATTGCATTATGGCTGCCATTTTGAGGTGTGAATAGGGGACTGATTGCATCATTCACTCATCAATGGGTCTGTGCTTCATTAAGAAGATTTATTTTTATTTATTCTGATAATCAACTATACTTCACTGTAGAGAAGATATCTTCAACAAGCAGCAGTGTAGCAGACCCTCCATGTCTTACTGTCTTGTATTAGCTATATTAGCTAACGAGCTGCATTGTGGGACAACTGAAAAGTTTAGGTTTGGCAGCAAGTATTGCTAACATTAGCAGATCAGTCCCTCCAGGATTTAGCGATTTTTGCAAGCATAGAAATGAAGCAAAATCAAGCAAACTCTGCAATATTCGGGGGAGCTTGCATATATTTTTTATTTATTTATTTAACACACGTTTCTCAGAGATTTGGGCCAAGGCTCGTCATGTAATGTCATCAAAATGCACATTCAGCCAAAGCAATCTTTGATTCATGTGCCTTGAACATGTGTACAGCTTAAAGGACTCAGTCACCAACAAACATCATTGTGAAAGACCGTGCAAAAATGTTTATATGCATAACAAGCCATTTATTCAGCTTTGTTAATGCACTGTTTAATGTTAAGTTACGAAGTAAGTTATTTTTAGTTTATCTTTCACCTCTAGCCAGAAAATCTGCTTCCAAATATGGCAACTCCAAAAGAAACCATGTGACTGACTACTTTAGGATAGTGCTTCATATTAGCGAGACGGTTTTTAGCAGATGTATATGACTGAAGCTCCGCCCCAGACGGCCTCCTCTCCTATTGGCTGATGCATGGATCCATCAAAGTATGGTTCAACAAAAGTTCAGTTTTAGTGTGCTATGAAAAATTGAGTGTCATTTTCACAGCCATAATGTTTTAGTGTCTATGGATAGCATGCCACAATGAGCTCAAGAGACAGAAGAAAGGATTAAAAATAGAAAGAGAGATGATAACTACATATATATATATATATATATATATATATATATATATATATATATATATATATATAAACACAACTAAGCCTCATTTTTTTTTACTGAATCAGCTCAGCAACAGGTCAGGTGATAACACTACACACACACACACACACAGAGGTAAACGATGTAGAAGGCCCACAGGTGCAGCAAATGAAATTTTATCTGTTACACCAAAATGAAACAAGTGGATTATGGCCGTATGTACACACACACACACACACACACGCACACACACACATATATAATATATATATATATATATATATATATATATATATATATATATATATATATATATATATATATATATATATATATATATATATATATATATATATATATATATATATATATATATATATATATATACACATATATATTTATATATATATATATATATATATATATATATATATATATATATATATATATGTGTGTGTGTGTGTGTGTGTGTGTGTGTGTGTGTGTGTGTGTGTGTGTGTGTTCTCTCCGAGGTTGGCATGTGTCAGCGTTGATAATTTCCCATGAGTTATGAAATTCATTTCACAATTAAGCTGACAGAGATCCTGCAGATGCCAACTCTCTCTTGTCATCCAATTCTTCATCCTTTCTCACCTTCCCTCCACTTTCCTTTCTCCTTTTCTTTTCTCGCCGATTTTTCATCTTTTCATGTTCTGACATTTTTTCCTTCTTGTTTTTCCTCCTCGTTTCTTTTTTGTTTTCATCTCTATGTTTCAGGTGTTTACTAAGTAGGTTACATTCACTCGGTTGTCCACACACAAATGTATTCTTTCACTCATGTGTTCAGTCAGGTGTTCACCTATTCACTCAGATATCTGCTTCGGTGTCCACTCAATCAGGTGTTCACTCATTCACTCAGTGCTTACGCTTTCACTCAGTGCTCACTTAATCACTCAGATATTTTCTTAGTTGTTCACTCATTCACTCATGTGTTCACTCATTCACTTCCTGTTCACCCATTCACTTCCTGC
>CM022767.1:5630024-5730024 GCA_012411365.1 Ameiurus melas
TGTACCCAAACAGCAAGGTTTGGATGCCACAAAATGCCACTTAGGTGTCTCAGTCATGCGGCGCTTGATTAGAAGGAAATTACTAACTGTGTTTTTAATGTGGTTTTGGAAAAAAATATTTTTGACTAAGGGCCTATTCAGCTCCGAAGTGCAGTTTAGCCCTCCTGGAGTGTTGATTACTTAGCAATGTAGTATCCCTTTGGCTCAGGTCTTCATTTTAGGCTTAATGCTAATATAATTGTACCATTTATGCAAATATTTTCATTGAGGTAAGTGAGCCAAGTTCACAAAGCTTCATGTAAACATGGAAAACATTTTTAGCATCCTTACAACACACATCAGCAAACACAGACTAAAATTCACTGTTCAGGACCAATTTACACCACCAATAATACACACCAACGTTCATCAAACACCAACAAACACCAACGTTCTTCATCAAACACCAACACACGCCAACGTTCTTCATCAAACACCAACACACGCCAACGTTCTTCATCAAACACCAACACACGCCAACGTTCTTCATCAAACACCAACACACGCCAACATTCTTCATCAAACACCAACACACACCAATGTTCTTCATCAATCACCAAAACACACCAACGTTCTTCATCAATCACCAACACACACCAACATTCTTCATCAATCACCAACACACACCAACGTTCTTCATCAAACACCAACACACGCCAACGTTCTTCATCAAACACCAACACACACCAACGTTCTTCATCAATCACTGACACACAACACCAATAATATACACCAGCATTCTTCATCAATTACCAACACACACCACCAAAAATACACACAAGCATTCTTCATCAAACACCAACGCACACCACCAATAATACAAACCAGCATTCTTCATGAAATGCCAACACACACCACCAATAATACACCCCAATATTTTTCATCAATCACCAACACACACCACCAATAATACACCCCAAAATTCTTCATCAATCACCAACAAACACCACCAATAATACACATCAATATTATTTTTTTTGTCAAACACCAACCTATGGCCCCAAATTACACACCAACATTCTTCATCAAACATCAACAAACAACTGAACACACCAATATTCACCATCCTGGACAAACAACGGCCACCAAACACACAGCACCATTCTTCATCAATCACCAATACACACCACTAAACACATACTAACGTTCTTCATAAAACATCAACACACCCCAGTATTCACCGACACATTCTTCAGAAAACACCAACAGACTTCAACATGGTCCATCAAACACTAAAGACACACACACATGCCCTTAGCTTGTCCTTTTGCTTAATTGATTGGAGCATTATTTTTTTTTTCTCCAGTCAGTAACCTTGTCCTTCCGAGTGAGTATTATGTGTCATGTGAGGTCAGATAGGGCAGAGTGAAAGAGAGAATGTTCTCCATCATCTGAAATCCTGAATCCACTCAGAATTCAGACAGCACATTTTATTCACAGTGGTCTTTGTCACATGAAGCAGTGATGATGTGGCACTTACTGTATGCAATGGCAGTTGAGCACTTTCATGCATGAATTAGGAAATCCTGATCATGGATTAATTATTTTTCTCTACGTTTTACTCTTCCTTAAGCATATATATATATATATATATATATATATATATATATATATATATATATATATATATATATATATATATATATATATATATATATATATAAATTTTTATATATATATTTTATATAAAATATATATATATATTTTACCTTCATTTTATTTTTACATTCATTTTTCAGAAACTGTGTTCACTCTAGTGGCTGTTATGCAGATATTCTATTGAAATCTATATCTCAAAATGGCTTTTGAATAGCTGTACACTGTAGCGACCACTATGCATGAATGGGTTAAGGTTAAAAATATATTTAAATCAATTTACGGACATAATTATGGGATCACGTTTTAGGTTTCCCCCTTCACAATCACTTACACAAGTGAACTCCATTGCGGTTCAGTAGCAGTAACGAAGCAATTTGACCCCGAGTCAACCCAACTCCAGAAAGTGAACCAAACCTAAGGTGTGTTCTTGGTTTCGGGGCAGCATTTATATGTCTGTTTTATTTTGTTCAAATAAAAATGCTGGACTGTGAAGGGTTGGCGCCCCGTCCTGAGTGTCCCCTGTTTTGTTCCCCGATTCCCTTGGTATAGGCTCCAGGCTCCCCTGTGACCCTGTGTGGGATCTGTGGTACAGGAAATGGATAGATTTAATCATTTATTTCTCATTAGCACATCAGTAATGATAAAGTAACAATTTCACACCAGTTTGGACTGGTCAAACGAGGTAATAGGTGTGAAAGCACCTTCAAAGACATTTTTTATATTTCAGATCACACTGCACATGTAGACATCTGAAGAAAAATGTCAGAGTTATGAGTCAGGTATGCCTAAAGCATCTCAGTGTATGTGCGTAACCTGGGATATCTTGGTGAAGATGGAATTTGTATTCATCTCCAATGTGTGTTATTTGTATTCCACAGAAAGGCTGGGTTTCCTAAGAAAACCAATACGAGCTGGGAATCTGTAAAATTCCCAGAGTTATTTTTAATGTTAGCAATGTTAGCGAGGTTAAGTATCATAATTTGACTGAATTAGTATGATTCAACAGGAAATGTAAGCTAGTGAGTTCACACGTCATTTACACTGGCATTTTCGGTCGGTTTTGGCTGACTCGCGCAGCAAAGATATCGCTTCAAGCTAGATTCTGCTCAGGTGCTGCTTCTTACTAGTCCTGTTTGTTTTTTTCCTGAGGGTACTTCATTGAGCAGGTGGTTTCCTGGCCATGTGGGATCACTGTTGATCTTTTCAACTCTTTTCCTGGCCCTGGTGTCATGTAGCTCCTTGATTGAGAGCTGCTGAGGACCGGTTGAATTCACTGTGGTCTGTCTGTTGCACAGAGTTGTGGGTGTTGAATTGAGTCTAACAGTGATGGATGAGGCAAGAACCGTTTCCATGCTGGATCTGGAGAAATGAGACGAGGCCGACTGGGAGACGTGGAGAGTCCTGAGGTGTAGTTAAAAGGGCTAAGAGGTTGTTGTTGTTCTTTTATTTGAAATTAGTCGATGAAGTAGTTTTCAGGAATGTGAAATTCTTCACTACACTGTCATTGGTGCTGATATTCAACTGCTGTTCATATAGTACTTCACCTTTACTCTTTGTTTGTATCCTTTATTCCGTTCTTTATTCATTAAAGAGTATAGCTCCATGCCTGGTGTCAACTTCAAAGACATTGCATCAGGTTGAAAAGGAGTTTTAGTAACACAGTCTCTCTTTCTTCTCACTTTCAATTCAGTCTCATTCAATTTTATTCACAAGGTTGCACGTAGTAGAATCTCAGTAAATATATAAACCACTTTAAGAGGAATATCTGCACAGTGGCTCTTTCATGCAATTATCCATGCAGATACAGGTCAAGAGCTTCGATTCATGTTCACGTCAACCATTAGAAGGAGAGAAAATGTGATCTCAATGACTTGGTTGTTGGGACCAGATGGGCTTGTATGAGTATTTACTGGTCTTCACTGAAACTGCTGATCTTCTGGGATTTTCATTTGCAAGTAGAGTCTCTAGAGTTTAAACAGAATGGTGCAAATAAACATAACAAAAAAAAAAAAAAACCAAGCAAACATCTAGTAAACAGCCGTTCTGCAGACTTTCCTGATGTGAGAGATCAAAGAAGAATGGCCAGACTGGTTCAAGCTGACAAGAAGGCCAGGTAACTAAAATAACCACTCTGTACAACTGTGATGAACAGAAAAGCATCTCAGAGGGCACGATATAGACGACGACAGCAGAAAACCACATCAGGTTCTACTCCTGTCATCCAAGAAGAGGATTTTGAAGCTATAATGGGCACAGGCCTATCAAACCCAGACAGTTTGAGATGATAAAGATGATATCTGGCCTTCATTGTAGTCCTTAATGTCCACATGCTTACCTTAAATAACTGTTAAAGGTATGAAGATACAAAACATACTGATTGTATGATTAATTGATGTACCTGTGATGGTGCCACACCAGTGACAAAGAAAAGTACTATTTATTTCTGAGAGTATATTATCTCAGTGTAAAACGCGGTGCAATGAGGCATGGTGCAAATATGTACACTCAGCATGTAGTTCATTAGGGCTTTTTCAGAAATCACTGTCATTGTCCATAGCAGGGGTCAAAACACATGCAGACAGGGTTAAACTAGAACAATCCATTATCATAAACAGTGCAAATGGGCATGCATTTAAAGCAGGGCCTTGAAAACCAACAGAGCACGACTTTACAAGACTTTACAAACACACTGGTATG
Source organism: Ameiurus melas (assembly GCA_012411365.1). Classification (NCBI taxonomy): domain Eukaryota; kingdom Metazoa; phylum Chordata; class Actinopteri; order Siluriformes; family Ictaluridae; genus Ameiurus; species Ameiurus melas. The sequence continues at coordinate 5,634,360 of CM022767.1, forward strand.
AGTATACAACCTAAATCAACTGGAATCAGGAAAATGAACCAAATGACAAATAAAGGGTGGAGATTCTAAAACATGATGACATGACTGGCTGCTGTTGGCATTGGAACCATTATTTAATGGGAAACTGTGACATATAGCTTGCAATGTGCAGTGAATTTGAACAAATGTGAGGACTTCCAAAAGGTCATTTGCACATGCCGGGGTGTTTTTTCTGAAAACATGCTAATAACAATGACTACGTTTACATGGACAGCATTAATCTAAGTATTGACCTTGCTCTGATTAAGATAATAATGTGATTAAGGTGTTTACATGAGTCGCTTTTAGAATACTCCTGTCACGTTCCCAGTTTACATGTTATAGATCATAATTAGATTAACAGCCCACGTCATTACGTCACCGCGCCACGCCGTCCGACGTCACTCCAGAATTTCACGTATCAACATACAGTTCATCTTCGTTATGGGACTGAATACAGTTTGAGGTGTTTTTATTTAATTTTTTTTACAAACGCTTTAAATGCAGTTAATTATTTGTCGTGCTGTACGTGCTAATAGACAACCACTTGAAGCTGTGGGCTGCGTCCCAAATCGCGTAGTTACCGTCTATATAGTAGCCGAGATACATGTGTTTTTCTCCACTACAGGCCTTTAGTATGCAGCATGCGATTTGGATCGCAGCCGAACTCTCTCGTTCGCCGTAAACCGTGTTGCGCTGCCGTGTGTGTGATCGTGTCCTGTCGCAAAATGCGGTGAAAACTCTCACACGACGTTCATAATGTGATTAAAGTGTTTACATGTCTGTAATACACGTCCATAATGCGATTAAAACAGGAGTACTCCACCTTAGAGCTTACTTCGATTATGACCTTAATTAGATTAAGGTTGGTGAAAATTGCTGTTTACATGGTAGTTTCTTAATCAGAGTATGGTCTTTATAGGATTAAGAGTGGTGAAAAACCTTCTGTATGCATAGTGACTTTTAATAATTACAGTTATTATGCTCTAACAACATACAGGTTTGAGATATGTGTGTGTATATTATATATATATATATATATATATATATAAAGAGGTAGAATTAGTGCAGTTTTATAAGGAGATGAGCTGTAAATATTATTGAGCATCTTGCAGAACCAGCCACGGTTCTTCTGGAGAATTTGACTGTTGCACTTGCTTCTTATTTTTTCAGCAAAACCCAGCAGCCTTCCTTATGTCTGAAAAGGGTCTCTTACCACTTAATATAATGCTTTCGTTACTGACATACGAACATGTTTCTGTAACATTTCTTTTTGTGCTGGAAAACTTATGTTTGGAAATCTAAAATGGTTCTGTAATGACCCGATAATGTAGAAGTCATAAAATAAAAATCAAACAAAAAAACTTAGTTTTAAAGAGAAATAGGGTGCCTAAGACTTTTACACAGTATATTTCCACAGGACCTAAACTGGAAGTTCACTACTGAGCGACAAAGTTACAACATAAAAAATGAAGAAATACATTATTATTATTATTATTATTATTATTATTATTATTATTATTATTATTATTATTATTATTATTATTATTATAAACAATGCTGTTTCCCTGACAGCTGGCATCTCTTATAATAAGGCTTTATAAATATTTATGAACATTTATGCCAGTTTATTGTCTTCTTCAATACTGTCATCCTGCACTGCACATCTCAACATTGTTGTATTTTGTTTATTATTATTATTATTATTATTATTATTTTCTCTATTTTCCACTGAACAATGTGCAAACTAACAATCTCATTGTACTAGAAACCTTGTGCATATGACAATAAAGCTCCTGAATCTTGACTGATGAAGGACGTATGCAGATATCACATAAAGACTTCCAAATGAAGTGCTATCCAATTATCTCTGTCAACTGTCTCGCTCTTTTGGTCTGTCCAATTCTCGAGGTCTCTCATTTCATCTGCAGCCTCTCTCCCAGGTGCCTTTCTTGCCTCACTGTCTCACACTGTCTCACCTTGACTCTCTGCCCTCTCACCTTTATCTGATTAATGACACTCAGTACATATCCCTCAACACTCTTAACACCTCTTTCCCTTCACACCATCTACGTCTGCTATGTATTTCTCTTTAACCTTCAGCAATGCCAAAATGGAGAGAGAGAGATATAGAGTGAGTCAGGGAGAGAAATAAAGGGTAGACATTTATATCATTGCAATTACAGATTGGAAAATGTCCATGTGGCATTGAATCTGTGCCCACTGTAGCCTCAGATTCCTGTTCTTGGCTGACGGGAGTGACACCCAAAGTGGCTTTCTTCTGTTGTAACTCATCTGCCTAAGGTTTAGATCCTGTGCACACTCTGACATGCTTTTCTGCTCACCATGGTTGTAAAGAGTCATTATTTGAGTGAATGTAGTCGTTTGAGATCACACCTGTCCAGCCAGCCTCCTTTGGCCTCTCATTAACAAGGCATTTCTACATACAAAAGTTATACAGAATGGCTATTTTGTGCGTTTGTTTGTTTGTTTTTTTGCAAACTTCTGTATAAATTGTCGAGAGTGCGGTGCATGAAAATCCCAGGAGATCAGCAGTTTCTGAAATATTCTAACCAGCCTGTCTGGCACCACAGTCAAAATAACTTTTTTTTTTTTTTTTTTCCCCCACAGATTTTTTTTTTTACATTTTTAAATATTTTTGGTTAATGTGAACATTAACTGAAGCTCTTGACCGTGTATCTGTGGGATTGTATGCATAGCACTGCTGTCACATGATTGGCTGATTGTATACTTGATCATGAATGATCAGGTGTACAGATATGTACAATGTCGAAGTGTACATTGTAGATACAGAGAGTAGAGCGAGACGGTGAGAAAGCGAATGAACGAGCTAAATCTTGAATGAGTGAAATAGAGAAAGGGTGATACGTTAGATAGACAGATAGATAGGTGTCAATCTAGACAGAGAGAGTGATGTGAGAGATAACTAGAGAGAGAGAGAGAGAGAGAGAGAGAGATTTTGCCTCTGTAAATCGGTGACAGGAGAAGGAGGAGAAAGGCGGCTTATGAATGCGATATATTAAAGGCTGCACGCTGATCTCGAGAGACGGAGGGGATAATGCGCCGATTGATTTTACTGAGCTTTAAACTATTAATGCAGTGGGAGACGCATTCATCACACGTCTAACATGCCTGTATGACTCCGTTTAATAAAAATCACACCAAACGAGGGGACCGGGAACTCAGAGGGTAACACCGTGTTTTAGCGAACAGATGGTTATGGGTTTGAATCCCAGTAGTTCCATTGTTAAGTTTCAAGGGCCCAGCATTCTAAAAGCAGGTACATTCTAACACGCTAATCAAATCATTCATTTAGATTATTTTTTTTTTTTAATGAATGAATTAACTGAATTTAAAAACAGTAAAACATACAATGGATAATGGAGCTTGGATAAAAGTGTAAGAATGCAAAACGATTTATTTAATAATTTATTTCTTAATGTATTTGTTGTGGAAGTATGATAGAGGTGGAACATTTCCAAAAATCAGATAACTGACTATCTATCTATCTATCTATCTATCTATCTATCTATCTATCTATCTATCTATCTATCTATCTATCTATCTATCTATCTATCTATCTATCTATCTATCTATCTATCTATCTATTACACTTATGTTTCCATCCATCCATCCATCCACATAATCTTCAATCCATCCATCCATCCATCCATCCATCCATCCATCCATCTATCCATCCATCCATCCATCCACATAATCTTCAATCCATCCATCCATCCATACACATAATCTTCAATCCATCCATCCATCCATCCATGCATCCATCCATCCACATAATCTTCAATCCATCCATCCATCCATCCATCCATCCATCCATCCACATAATCTTCAATCCATCCATCCATCCATCCATCCATCCACATAATCTTCAATCCATCCATCCATCCATCCATTCATCCGTCTCAGAGCAGCTTTACAGAAATATATAAACACGGTATATAGATATTAAAGGTGTGAATTTATCCCAACTGAGCAAGCCAGTGGTGACGGTGGCAAGGAAAAACTCCCTAAGATGTTTTAAGAGGAAGAAACCTTGAGAGGAACCCGACTCAGAAGGGAACCCATCCTCATCTGGGTAACAACAGATAGTGTGAAAAAGTTCATTATGGTTTTATATGAAGTCTGTTTGGCCTTAAAAGCAGCCGTAGTCCCAGAAGACTGGAATTGGATTAGATGAGCGCTCCATCCAGAGGTAGGACATCCGAAACGGATCAGGCTGGTCCAGAGAGCAGAAAGGATCAGTAGCTCTAGTAACTCCGTAAAATCGTGTGAAATCCATCCATCCACATATCTTTCAATCCATTCATCTTTCTTTTGAACCATCCGTCCTTCCATCCACTGTTCTTTCCATCCATCCATCCATGCATCCATTTAGCCATCTCACCTTCTATATCTTATTGTCTTTTATATTCCGGCAGTTTCAATCTTGCTCTGGTTCATCTGTCTGGCTTCTCTCTCTCTCTCTCTCTCTCTCTCTCTCTCTCTCTCTGTCTCTCTCACTCCCTCTCTCTCTCTCTCTGTCTCTCTCACTCCCTCTCTCTCTCTCTCTCTCTTGCTTTCGCTCACTCTCTATCAGTATGAATTACAGTATGTATTTATTTGTTTTCGGTCCTTCGAAGCTCATCGTTCAAAGCTCCCTTGTGAGCAGGGGGTCAAAGTTCACCAGGTACTTTGAACCTCATTTTGAAGAAGGGCTCTGAGCAAGTGCGGTGTCTTTAGAAGAGAGTTTCTCCTCATTATCTGCAGAGGACGGACAGAATAGCAGCCATCAAATTAATTATCCAACGCATTCCAGGCTTTAATCAGTGGCCTTGCATCGTGACTCACCGCTTCACACAGCCAGACGTGTTTGTATTTTCATTCACTGACACACACACACACACAAGCACACGCACACACACACACACACACACACACACACACAGACACGGGTCAAGCCTTTAAATAAGAGCAGTACAAGTTCAGTGTGGCAAAATATTATTGTACCATTTTTCGTCTCGTTTATTCCAGCATGCACCAGCTACGGAAAATCAGTCTTCATATGTGTGCACATGCAGGTGTGTGTGTGTGTGTGAGGATAATATAGCTACGGTTATTAGGTTAATGCGTATATACTATTTTTATCCATCCATCCATCCATCTTCTACCCCTAACTCCTTCTTCAGGGTCGCAGAAAACCTGAAGCCAATCCCAGGAAGCATCGGGCACAAGGCGGGGTACACCCTGGACAGGGTGCCAGTCACTGTATATATATATATATATATATATATATATGTAGTCTTTGAAAACAGGAGCATAGACATAGAGACAGACAGAGAGACAGGCAAAGAGAGACATGCCAACAGATAGACAGATAGAGAGAGACATACAGAGAGAGAGAGAGAGAGAGAGAGAGAGAGAGAGAGAGAGAGAGATATTTCAGTCTTTGGTGTAATAGTCATTTTCCTTTTTTGGACTCTATGATAAGGTTCCAGTTTGAATCATTGTCTTCTACTGAGTTCAAATCAAATGCCTAATGAAAAAAAATTAATGGTAAAAGAAAGACAAATAGAAACAGTATTAGGATATGTTATTATTGGTATTTAATATTTACCACGTTATTGTTATGACCTGCAGTAACTCAGAAGCAACCATACGTGTGTTAATTAAAAGGTCTTTTGTCATGTACACACAATACGCGTGTAATAGTGCATCTAGGTTGCGATGACTTGGAACCCCCCCCCACACACACACACACCTTCCCACACACACACACACACACACACATACGTAAAGGAATATCCGACCTTGTGGGAACATTTTGCCGGATCCCACGTGGAAAAATGCTTATAAAAAATTACATAAAGATGAGGCTTCCGTTTGGTTACTGAGGTTAAGGTCAGGGTTAGATTTAGGTGTACCAATATTTAGGTGCATTAATTATTAAATCAGTGGAAGGTCCTCACAAGGATACTAAGACAAACGTGCATGTGTGTGTGTGTGTGTGTGTGTGTGTGTGTGTGTGTGTGTGTGCATGTTTCATTTACTTAGCTAGTCAGGATAATCTGTCATCATTTATTTAGGTGTTCATAGAGAAAATCATATTCACAAGGATGCACACACACACACACACACACACACATACAGACATTTATGGTCCGTAGCTGGGTGCATCGCCTTCTCTGCTCTTAATCATATTCAGTAGTGTGGAATGATATTAATTCGGGTGTGATTTATGGTAATTGATAATGTCAGTGTGTCTTTAGATGTCATTGTGTTATTGTGAGGATGTCTCTGTATATTTTGCATTACTAATCTCCACAGGAGGGAAATGTCACTATTCTGAGTGTAATTAGTTTGATTGACAATCATAAAATAGAACTTAAGAAAATGCTGATAAATGTCCAAATATCTAACTATGACATCAGTACCATCCACTGCTGTCTCATCGCTATTCACTAACACCAGCCAAGTATACAGTGTTCAGGCTGAGAACAGTACAGTGTTTCGATTGGCTGAGAGCAGTACAGTGTTTCGATTGGCTGAGAGCAGTACAGTGTTTCGATTGGCTGAGAGTAGTACAGTGTTTCGATTGGGTGAGAGCAGTACAGTGTTTCGATTGGCTGAGAGCAGTACAGTGTTTCGATTGGCTGAGAGTAGAAAAGTGTTCAGATTGGCTGAGAGTAGAAAAGTGTTCAGATTGGCTGAGAGTATAAAAGTGTTCAGATTGGCTGAGAGCAGAAAAGTGTTTAGACTGGCTGAGAGCAGTACAGTGTTTCGATTGGCTGAGAGCAGTACAGTGTTTCGATTGGCTGAGAGTAGTACAGTGTTTCGATTGGGTGAGAGCAGTACAGTGTTTCGATTGGCTGAGAGCAGTACAGTGTTTCGATTGGCTGAGAGTAGAAAAGTGTTCAGATTGGCTGAGAGTATAAAAGTGTTCAGATTGGCTGAGAGCAGAAAAGTGTTTAGACTGGCTGAGAGCAGTACAGTTTTTCGATTGGCTGAGAGCAGAAAAGTGTTCAGATTGGCTGAGAGCAGTAAAGTGTTCATATTAGCTGAGAGCAGTAAAGTGTTCCGATTGGTTGAGAACAGTACAGTGTTAGTTAATTAGTGTATAGTGTCGTTATTTCATAGTTTTAAGAGCCCTTTGTTTCCAGTGTCTCTAGTTCACAAGTGTTTCTTACAGGTACTTCAGCTCTTCCTAGATTTTAGTGCTCCTAATCCCCATTGGCTCCTGATTTCTAGTGGTTTCGTAGTTTCCTGATTCTGTATTTTCAGTATCTGTATCAAACGGCTGTTCTCTAGTTTACTTGAGCCTAGTTTTCGGTGTTTACTTTTTCTGGATTTTCAGTATTTCTAGCTGAACTATTTCCTAGGATTTTCTGAGATGTTACTATTGTAACTATTTATGTAAAAAAGTTATTCTCTTTGACATGTTGATGTTCTCATGTGTGTGTGTGTGTGTGTGTGTGTGTTAACATCTTCAGTTACAATGTTTCTGTTTGCAGAAGAAATACCTGCACTGAGCCATAGCCAGATCCTGGGTGTAGCCAAGTGTGGTAAATGTCTTAGACTGTTACATCACACACTATCTATCTATCTATCTATCTATCTATCTATCTATCTATCTATCTATCTATCTATCTATCTATCTATCTATCTATCTATCTATCTATCTATCTATCTATCTATCTATCTATCTCTCTGTCTGTCTGTCTGTCTGTCTGTCTGTCTGTCTGTCTCTTTCCATCCATCCAGCCATCCACATATCCTTCAATCCATCCATTTTTCTTTTTGACCCACCCCTCCATTTATCATTATTCTTTCCATCCATTCGTCTACCCATCCATCCATCCATTCACATATTCTTCATTCCATCCATGTTTCTTTTCATCCATCCATCCTTCCATCCATCCATCTACCCAGTAAGCTAGATGTTTTTGCCATCTCTCTCACTCTCTCTCTCTCTCTCTCTCTCTCTCTCTCTCTCTCTCTCTCTCTCTCTCTCTCTCTCTCTTATTCTGTGTAATGGCATGAGGCAGAACGGAGTTTAGCATTACGTTGTTTTGCCAACTGGCGGAGCGTGTGTTGCAGGTCAACGTGACATTAATTAAAACGCAGTGCGTGGGTGCTAACAGCTCCACGCTGAATAAATAAATAAATAAATAAAACACACACACGTCGCACTGGGCCACAAGCTCACTGACGTCGCGTAACCCTGACGCAGAGCGCGCGAGAGAGGAGAGAAAAGTGCCAAGGCGGACTGAGGGGGGGAGGGAGGGAGGGATGATGGTTGGAGAGAGAGAAGACAGAAGAGGCGAGGGAGGAGAGGTTAGAGCGAGCGGGTTTGTTATGCTCTCAGTGTGCTCAGACAGTGATGTATGCTCCGGGCTCTGCCTCATTACGCCGAGGCCATTGTGTAAATCAACAGATAATTACGGCATACATCACACACACCCAACGCGATTTACAGCGCTCCGGTTCGAGTCCTCATTAAGGCACAGAGAGATGGAGAGATGGAGGAATGAAAAAAAAGAGCCTCGTTTTCTCCCAGCACGTAAACAATCCCAGCTTTTTTAATCTCCCGGAACTGCGGAAAAGTGCCAAGCACTGTTTCGTGAATGTTGTGTAGTGTTTAGTGAGTGAGACTGTCCTTGACACGCCTCCAGTTTGACCTCACTCTCTGATCAAATTGTTTTTTTTAATCTTTTCAGGAAGCTTGCTTCAAAAGACTGAAATAAATATCATAAAAGTATCATGAAGCTGTTATGAGTTGTTATAACAGGTTATGGCCAGTCATATAAGAATGTGACCAGTAACTGGCTTAATAGCTTGCATAATATTTGAAAAAAAAAATATAGAACTCTTCCTAACAGGAATGGGGATTTTTCCGGGATTGCTCGTTCCTCATTGGCTGGCAGGTTTGCTATACTGTATATCCTCATATAAAATTGTCCTAAAGTAGATCAAGTCAAAAACATTTTTAATTTTTAATTTATGTCTCGTGTGTCAGGGGTAGCCTCACACCTCCAGGGTTCGGGGTTCGAGTCCCGCCACGGCTCTGTGTGTGCGGAGTTTGCATGTTCTCCCCGTGCTGCCGGGGTTTCCTCCGGGTACTCCGGTTTCCTCCCCCAGTCCAAAGACATGCACGGTAGGCTGATTGGCGTGTCTAAAGTGTCCGTAGTGTATGAATGTGTGTGTGAGTGTGTATGTGATTGTGCCCTGTGATGGACTGGCACCCTGTCCAGGTTGTACCCCGCCTTGTGCCCGATGCTCCCTGGGATAAACTCCAAGTTCCCCGTGACCCTGAAAAAGGAGTATGTGGTAGAGGATGGATGCATGGATGGTGTCAGGGGTGTTATTAGGGAACATATTTGCAGTGTGTTGAGTGTGTGTGTGTGTGTGTGTGTGTCCTTGAATTGTTTAGTCTAAATTTCAACTTCACATTCAGTTCAGAATGGAGGCTGAAAGAAATAGCGGTCTTTTTTATTTCATTTATCTGAGGAACAAAGTTGTCTAGTGGCGTTAAGTGTCAGAAGTTGGATAAATGAATAAGTACAAACAGTTTTTTCTGTAGCGCTGTCAAAGGTTGCCAGCTATTCTCTTTCTCCACCTGTTTGTTTTTCTTCCCCTTTTCTTTGGGGATTTTTAAGCATGGATGGCTGTCAGGATGGTTACAATGACCGGGGTGAAAAAAAAACAAAAACAATTTAAGCTGTAGCTATGTGAATTAGTCACCTAGCAACAACACTTTGAAAGATAGTAACAATTTTCACTGCTGTTAAAAAAAAAAAAAAAAGGATAAATATTATTTAAAGTGCTGAAGATGAAAAACAGATCTCAGGGTGACATTTTCCGTGAAGGTCATATTTATAATGAATTATGAACACGCATATCATGTTACAGTGCACTCATAAGGCACTACAAAAGAACCTTATAGGGTTCACTTGAACATGTTAACGGATGATACCTTGAAGAACCATACAGTACACTGCTCTGAAGAATGTATAATCAAACATAAGGAACTTCTTTAATCTCCAAAGAACCATATAGTTCAACTAAACCCAATGCAATGAAAAATGGTTCAAGACAAGAAGATGGTGTGGGAAGGAACCATTGAAGAACCTTTATTTTAAGAGTGTATAGGACGACCTTTGGGTTTCAGCTTAAGTCTTGATATGCAGCTAATTAAATCGAATTTGAGGATGCCTACCCACACACGTTTACATATTACAATTGACTTCTCCCAGTGAAATGTATGGTGATGTACAGACTACAAGCTGCTTTCTAGTTCACTGCCTGTCTCATGATTGACTCAGAGAGAGCGAGAGAGTTACTCACTCACAATTTCTACTGAAAACAAAAAAACATCACTTAAAATGTGAGTTTTTTTTTTTTGTCATGAAAGAGTGACACCAAGCAGCGTAAATTAGCACCGCTTTAATTCCAGTCGCTATAGCGTTCTTGACAGTGTCCGTGCTTAAGGTCCCGGGTGTCGAATATATGACAGGAAACGGGCTGTGTGACAGAACCCAATCAGCAGTGTGACATTTCAGCCGGGACTCAGAGCCACACTTGAGGACTGAAAAGCAATCAGTCCAGATTCAGCCGAGACCCCATTCACAGGCTACACACACACACACACACACACACACACACCAGCGCTTGCTACAGAAAGACACTGCCACCTGCTTACAGGCTGAATAAATTAAAGTAATATAAAGTAAAAATCCATCTATTTTAAAACTGTCCTCTCTTTGATAAACATGCGAGCATGGGTGGAGAAGGAAAGAAGAGCATGTGTGACTGCTAGCCTTAGCAAAACAATGACACACACAGTCTAATTTTTTCTACAGAAATAACGCTACAGATGTGTGAGAAAGTATGTATGACAGAGAGAGAGAGTGAGAGAGAGTGAGAGAGAGAGAGAGAGATTATAAGCACCACGGGTTTAGCTGGTGGGGAAGTTTCTCTGGTGTAACTGCACACAAAACTTTCACATTTTCACACACACCTATTAGTCTAATTGCCAAGTCCAATTCATCGCACAACTCATACTACTGGGTCATGTACTGTTTGGTTTGGTTTCGTTTCACTCTGCACACATTTAAATGGACCACAGACAAAGACAAATGTTTGTTGAGGGATGAAAATATACTCATAAACACTCTTTCATTTATTACAGAGAGTGAGAGAAAAATGTCAACAAACCATTGCCATTTGCAAGTATTAATCATAGAAATGATTGAAACCATGGAGAACACAAAGCTGGTGCTAAATAAATAATTAGTTATTTATTATTTTTTTTAATTATATCAATAACTATTTAGGTTTTGATCGTATGACATTATAGCTCAGTTTAGCAGCTCACATCTAAAAACAACAACAAAACAAAAAAAAAAACCCCAAAAGCACGTCGTGCAGTTCAGTCGATTCAGAGTCGAATCATTTGTTTCTTTACACCAGACTGTGTGGTCATCTGCATAAAGATCCACACAAAATGAGAAAATGCACAAAGGGTTTGAGTCAAACAGACTATGTTAAAGAACCCGTAAAGAGTTCTATACGTTTAACCCTGTTTTATTTTTTGATTATTATTTATAGGGGACTCTAACACGTACTCGGACTGAACTGAACCCTGATTATCTGGACCTGCGCTCTAGAACTGACCTGAACCCTGAATACTGGACCCCGTGCACACCACTGGTGAGTGACCAACCCAATTGAAAATGCGTCAGTTCTATGTGTCAAGTCAAACACGCAAGGTATATACACACACATGAACCGAAGGACCCTATGCTACATTTCCTGCTAGCATAATTAAATGAGCAGAGCTGGAGTTGTGAATTCTGTCTTAGTATCTGTGTATGATTATCCTAGACTGCACTTTTCTTTATGAAAGGCTGGACTATAGAGGGCAGAGTGTTAAACCAATCAGATCAAGTGAATAGAGTGAAATGGAAATAACCACACTCGTGACCTCCTCTTGGTCTTGTCATGCTACTGTACAATTCTATGCGAACATCATTAAAGAAAAAAAAAAGAAAAAAAAAAAAGAAAGCTGAGTTTAATTTGTCACAAGCTGCTCCGTGCACATGTACAGTATTGACACACAGCACACCCACTCCTCGACTCTCTCAGTCACGATGGGCTCAGCTGTGTCGATTGGGCTCGCTCGAGAACTTTTCACAGCTCATTTTTGGAAGCGAAAATGAAGACAGGAGGAGACTACATGCTGAAATTGAAGGTTTTGGAACTCTGGAGGCATGAGTGACATTTTGAGCTCTTAATGAGTCCTTCGCAGTGCTGAATGCACTCATGAATCTGCAGCTAGTTTTCTGTGGAAAAAAAAAAAAAAAAGATGAAATCCTAAAAAGTAACACAGCCAGACCCCTTTTGTTTGACATTTCTTTAAGTTTTGTAAAATATCACTTGTGTGTTGGTGAGAGCAGTGCTCTATTAATACTTGTTCTTCTTTTACTTCCTACCCACTTTTCAGTGATCCCTTTAACCTGGAGTACTTCACATGCTGGTTCCATTCAAACTTTGTTTTGTTGATCCCCCCCACCCCCTTTTTTTTTTGTAATATAATCCACTGGTTGCAATGCTGCTTCACAGCTCCAGAGTCTCCGGTTCAATCCTGAGCACTGGTTGCTGCCTGTGTGGAATGTTCTCGGTATGTATGTATGACTTTCCTCCAGGTTAGGAGGTGAGTTAGCGTATGTGCGGGTACATGGTCCCTTGACATCCTGTCCAAGGTGTGGTCCTGGGATGAGCTCTAAACCCACCGCTTCCGTAAACGAGTTAAAGCACTTATTGAAGATGAACAAATGAATGAATGGAGGGGTGAATTACCTTTATTTATTTATTTATTTATTTATTTTTAAACATCAAACAGGTTTAGATCCAAGTGTGAAACATTTCCTTTGAAGTACCTGGACAGAATGTTCGGCAATTTTGAATTCCAGCTGCCAGGTGATGATGTCATAACGAGCATTACAGATGGGCACACACACACTGTATATATAATATGTATTTGCCCCACACAATACAATTTATTTATTTATTTATTATTATTATTATTTTATTGAAGCAAAAAATGGTTATCCATCACCTATTACCGCATGTGAAAAAGTAATTGGCCTGTTAAACTTAAAATCTGGTTGTGCCACCTTTACCAACAATAACTACAACCAAACTCTTCCAATAACTGGAGATCAGTCTTTCACAATGCTGTGGTGGAATTTTGGCCCACTCGTCTTTGCAGAACTGCTTTAGTTGAGAAACACTGGAGGGTTTTTGAGCATGAACCGCCCGTTTAAATTTCCTGCCACAGCATCTCAATCGGTTCAAGTCAGGACTTTGACTAGGGCACTCCAAAACTTTAATTGAGCTTTTTTAATTGAGCGTAATCCAGTTGCACTTGAGTTTCAACTTACGGACTGAAGACCAGATATTCTCATTTAGGATTTTCGGGTAGAGAGCAGAAATCATGCTTCCCTCAATTATTGCAAATAGCCCAGGCCCTGAAGCAGCAAAGCATCCCCACACCATCACACTTCCACCACCATGCTTGACTGTAGGTATGATGTTCTTTTTGTGAAATTCAGTGTTTGGTTTACTCCAGATGTAACAGGAACCCTGTCTACCAACAGTTCCACTTTCGACTCATCAGTCCACAGAACTTTCTACCAAATGGTTCGAGGATCATCAAGGTGTGTTTTGGCAAAATTCAGACAAACGTTAATGGTCTTCTGGTATAGCAGTGGTTTTCACCTCGCCACTCTTCCATGGATGCCATTTTTGCAATGTATCTTTCTGGTAGTGGAGTCATGAACTCCACTATCAGAACCTACATGAACCTGTATTGATGCAAGACAGGCCTGTAGGTCCTCTGATGTTGTCCGTGGCTCTTTTGTGACTCTTCCTGGATGAGTTGTTGCTGTGCTCTTAGAGGAATTTTGGAAGGCCGGCCACGTCTGGGAAGGTTCAATACATTCTCGAGTTTTTCCATTTGGAGATAATGACTCAGTGTGGTTCTTTGGAATCCCAGAGCCTTTGAAATCGCTTTGTAACTCTTTCCAGACTGATATATTTCAATCACCTTCTTCCTCATCATTTCTGGAATGTCTTTCAATTTTGGCATAGTGTATTACTGGGTAAAATCTTTTAACCAACTACATGCTGTTCAAAAAGCTCTATTTAGGTGTTGATTTGATTGAACAGGGTTTGCAGTAATCAGGCCGGTTTGTGTCTAGTCCAGCTGAACCCCATTAATATATATACATATATACATATATACACACACACCCCACAAGACCTGCTGTTGCGACACTCTGACCCAGTCCTTTAGCCATCACAATCTGGCCCCTGTCAAAGTCACTCAGATCCCTACACTTGCCCATTTTTCCTGCTTCCAACACATCAATTTCAAGAACTGACTGTACACTTCCTGATATATAATAATGTACCCCACCCCTTTGCAGGTGCCACTGTAATGAAATAATCAATGTTATTCACTTCAGCTGTCGGTTGTTCTAATGTTATGGCGGATCGGTGCGGTGTGTATGTCCCTACAGCACTACTGCAGCTTCTTCATTTTTTCATCACAGAATTTCCATCAGGAAGTGCACGTCTAATTAAGAAAAATAAAAATGGTGTAATTGAGATTTTAACACCCGTAATGACTCTCTAATGTAATTTGGCAGATATGGCTCAGTCCTAGCAGGGCACACTGTGCCAGAACAATCACATCAGTCAGCAGTTTTAGCACTGCAGGTGTCTGGAGGAGTTTTTGGAAAGGCAGCACTCCACAAATTACTAATAACTGAAGTTATTTTAATCCAAAAAAAAAAAAAAAAATATATATATATATATATATATATATATATATATATATATATATATATATATATATATATATATATACTACAAATCTCGTTTAATTCACAACCACAAGGTACTTTAAAATGTCAAACTTAATAGCTGAACACGTGTTAATTTAACTTATATTGTTGAATTGATAAGGGGGGGGCAGAAACACACACACACACACACACACACACACACACACAATGAAAGAGAACACAGCTGTCCATATCAGCTGTTTTTGGGTTACTTAATCAAGTACTGACTTCCTTTTGGCAGATCTGATCAGCATATGAGGGCAAATAAGCTTAGTATGTGTTTTCCTCTGTTATTATAGTAAGCATGGAATAATAGGCATGCTGTAATAGGAAAATAATCAAAGTCTAGGTTATATGATATTGCCTGATGTGAAGCAGAATTACTTTTACCCCTACAAACTTATTTTCCTCTCATAGCTAAGCACTATGGCAATGATTATTATTTTTTAGTGTTAATATTATTATTTTTTTTACTAAAAACAGCACAGCATACATTTTAATCCACTTATAGTCACGTCTAATGTCGTGGACGTCGGCTAAACAAATTAGTTCCTGTTATAGCAGTGATAACCAGTCGCTCCCTCAGCAGCATATCTTTTTTCTCTCTTCATTGAAGTTAATAGATAAAGAGAAAAGAAAAAGAAAAAGAAAAAAAAAACATGGCTTGACATGTTAAGAGAAAGCATGACATGCAAACTCCTCGAACCTTAAAACTTTCTTGTGGTGGGAAAATATAAGCTTCTATGTCCATGTTGTGTCTTCTGTTTTGTCTTGTCTTGTCTTGTCTATTGTTGTGTCTCATCTCACTGTCTGTTACGTCCTACACCCACCACTCACACATACAAAACTTTAAATACAGCGTATTTAAACATGGAGGTGTGGGCTGGGCATGGGCAACAAATAAACAAACAAACAAACAAACAAACAAATAAATAATTACACTGGAGACTCCTTCCAAAATATTAAATAAAAATCTCTCTACATGTTTTTTTTTTTTTTAGTTGTTTTTTTAATGGGGATGGGGGGATGGGGGGGTGGTTGTGTTTATTTTTGTGTGCCGCATGTCCATTATACAAGTCTTACTAAACTAGTTAGTTTAAATAATCAACACTTTCAAATCCATTGGATCCTAGAATTCAACACGTCTGTTGCATCCATCCATCTTCTGAACCGGTTATCCTACACACTGTCGCAGTGGAGCCCTGAGACTATCTCAGGGAACTCGGGGCAGAAGGCGGAGGAAACCCTGGATGGGTGAAAACCCATCACAGGGTACAATCACACACACATTCGCACACTACAGACAATTTGGAAACGCTAATCAGCCCCAATGCATGTTGGACTGGTCGAAGAAACCAGAGTACCCGGAAGAAACCCCCAAAGCACTGGGAGAGCGTGCAAACTCTGCACACCCATAGTGGAGGCGAGGTTCGAACCCTCAACCCCGGAGGTGCGAAGCTATTCTACTCAACATTACAACGTGTGAGTTTTATAGACATTCATTGGTTATGGTTTTAACTGTATGTAAATGATCTTTAGAGCATCTTCGCCTTATTATACAGTGGTTCCTTCCATCATCAAACTACCAAGTGGATGGTCTGTCTTAATGAAGAAAATAGTGTTAACATGAGTCATGAGTCCTGTAGATTTCATAATACTGCAAACACTCTCATCCACATTCTTTATTACCGTGGTTTTAATCTATTGTTTGGAACTACAATGGATCATCCAGTATCACCTACGATGGATCATGAAACAATGGCTAGTCCTGGTGTGGTGTGAATATACTGGAGATGTTAGCTAGAACATTATGAAATACATTAAAAGAAAACAGTGAAGGAGTGGAAATGACTGCTGTGGGTGCTAATTTTTAAATTTTTTTATTTATTTTTTTTACCTGTAGGGTTGAAAGAGAAATTCCTTGTCTCAGAATATCGCAATAGAATACATGCTATTCAGCAGAAGCACAGAGAGCATGAAGTTTGCTAGTGGGAACCTGACTGCCCTTGAAGCTCGTTTACCTAATAGTCCGAAAAGATAAGTTAATCAGAAGGGAGTGTTATGGCGCTTGTGTCAAACAAAACGCCCACAGCGTTGTTACAGTTGGACCATGTTAACTTGGAAAAATATAATAAAGAAATGACCTGTAATAGATTACTGCACCGCATATTCACACTGTCCGGAATTCAAAGTAGACCCGTACCTTTATCATCTGTAGGTAATGACCTTAATCCGGCTTCATATCTAAAATATAATCAAATCAAAATCCACACCTGTGTGCTGTGCTCGATGTGAGTCACGCTCGCGGCTAAAAAGGATTCAAAAGCACTTCATGTGTTGTGTTGTCACTGGTGGGAAAGATAAGTCAATGTACAAAATGCAATCACGATCGTTTTACTGATCGGTCAATCCTGTATCCAGGATTGTGCGACTTTGTGATCACAGAAATGAACGCAAAATCAAGCAAATTCCGTAATGTTCGGAGCTTGCAATTTTGCTAAATCACTGCAGATGGTGAAAGCCATGTTCGGTTCACGCGTCTTGAACATCCATCCATCCATCTTCTATACCGCTTACTCCTTCTCAGGGTCACGGGGAAACCTGGAGTCTATCCCAGGGAGCATCGGGCACAAGGCGGGGTACACCCTGGACAGGGTGCCAGTCGATCGCAGGGCACAATCACATACACACTCACACACACATTCATACACTACGGACACTTTAGACACGCTAATCAGCCTACCATGCATGTGTTTGGACTGGGGGAGGAAACCACCGCAGCACGGGGAGAACATGCTAACTCGTCTTGAACATGAGTAAAGCTAAAAAGTCTCATTTACCAACAAACATCACTGTGAAACAATTTTTTTGTGATCCAATTCAAGTAGTTTTACCCCCCCCCGCAGTCAAATCACGCATTATTGACCACAACAATCACCAAAAAAAATGCAAAATACTTAAAAAAAAGTGCAGTGAAGTGGTGATGATATTTAGCCTTACCCTTAAAGGCACAATCTACCATTAAACAATCTTTCCATAGTAATAACATGGCCATGAAATACATTTATGACAGTGGAAATGATATGTTAATAATAGGGAAAGTTACACCATGTGTTATAAATCCTGATCCACTTTTCTTACTGTACAACACAGTGATATTGCAGTGTCCTTATTTGATTTGTTGTCCTTACAAAATACACGCAGTAAAATCGAACATATTATTCGTGTCAGTATCGTCTCGTATCGACCCCATGGCTTTAGTATATCATCTCATGCCTACAATCCTGTCCTCTTCCTTCATACTTCCAATAAAGTTTACGGTTATGAACCAGAGATAAAAAAACGCTTTTGGAGTAAAGTTCTCTTTTCATTCCCCTCAGCCTTTTACATCCGAGTGAACTGGCATCTATATATCAACATTTATTTAGGTTCGCTCTGACCGCTGCTTTAGATCTGCTTATGAGCTCAGAATGAAACACACACACACACACACACACACACACACACACACACACACACACACTGATAAGCAGCTCCCTGTTGGTCCTGACAGATTTAGCTGTGTTCGACCGTGTGTGTTTGAGAATATTTTTGTGCTTGTTTCCTCTCTGATATTTTCTGTTGAATTCTGTGAATACAGAGCGACTGGGATCAATATGCACAACACACACACACACACACACACACACACACACACAAACACACACACACACACACAAACACACTCTCTTGCTTTTTATCTCTCTCTCTCTCTCTCTCTCTCTGTCTCTCTCTCTTTGCTGCGGACTGTGCCAGAATGCTACCACCTTTCTGACTGTGTGTGTGTGTGTGTGTCTGTGTGGTGTATGTGCGTGCCACCCACAGAGTCTGCAGTGTGTGTGGGTGTGAGAAAAAAAGATGAGTAAATGGAAGCAGAGTGACAAAGAAAAGAGGGGACGGAGCAAAGATGTAGAGAAGTGGAAAAAAAAAAACAGAAAGAAAAGTGCTGCAACAGTAGACTTGTGTGTGTGTGTGTGTGTGTGTGTGTGTGTGTACACACTGACCTGAACATGAAAATCACGATGCCTATCAGAGATGATGAGCGCTGCCATTTAACAAAATGAACTAGAACACACACACACACACACACCATATATGCTGTATTTAAAATATATATTATTTACATATGTAATCCCTGAATGGAAAATGTAAAAACTGCTGTCTTTCTTTCTTTCTTTATTGTGTCTAACATAAGAAAGAAATAATGAGCACAAAAAAATATTAGACACAGAACTGATGTAACATGCTCAGTTAACACTTTTTGTTTGTTTTCTTCACTCACAAAGAGTAGGAAGTAAAGAAAAGTAAAGAAATCAGATGCCCCAAATGGTCAAAGGTGGAATAACATGCTAAGACTTAGCCAATTAGTATACACGGCAGACAAAAAAGTGTCAGTTTGACCCAGGAACACACTTTTTATTTACATACTTTCATCTGAGGTTTCATTTTAACAAACATGGCAACACAATTAAATAGTCAATCTTAAACAATTAACTGCGGACAGCAATTGGCTTAGTGGTTAGCCCAACTGCCTCACACCTCCAGAGTTGGGAGCTCGATTCTCGCCTCCACCCTTGTGCCCCAAGTCCCCTCGGATAGCCTCCAGGCTCCCTGTGACCCTGTGATATCTCTACCAGCTCCCTAGTTCAGTAGTCAGGGCACCGATCGACGAGTCGGCCATTTTAAGGGCTGTCTCAATCGCAGAATCCTTCCAGTGCTCTTAAACGTTTGCTCCCTGAAAAAATCCCACAATGCACCAAAAAAAAAAAACCCAAAAACCCACGGTCGATGCTCACTCTGTTCACTTACTGGAAATGATATCATGTTTTCTGAAGCCTCTCAGCTCGAAAAAAAAATGGGTTACAAACTCTCACCAAACTTCATCTAAAAAATACAAGTAGCTGTTGTTGTAGCTCTCAAATGATTACTTACATTATCGATTTTTAACTTTATTTGACATTCAGTATATACTGTTTCTTGAGTCTTAACGACTTTTAAGTGTTTAATAATCTTTTTTTTATCCACTACCTAACACATTTATATGACTTATTAAACTTAATTATTATTATTATTATTTTTTATATGTTTGGTGAACACAGGTGTGTAGTCATCCATCCATCCATCCATCCATCCTCTACCACTTACTCCTTCTTCAGGGTCATGGGGAACCTGGAGCCTATCCCAGGAATCATCAGGCATGTTGCTGGAAATTATGTTGTCACTGTCCCAATGTGTAGTGTGCCAGGGTCGTTTATCAGTGCCCGAACTCATGTACCCAATATATTGATTCACTTCCTACTGATCTAGGGAGCTGGTTGAGACATAAACATGTAGGATAAGCAGTACAGAAAATGGATGGATGGATGGATGGATGGATGGATGGAAATAATCAGCTAGGTTGCTAGAGAATTGGGCAAAATAGCTACTGGAGAGGTAATATTCACAGTAGGAGTATGAGTACGAGTTCGGAGATGGTGATCACGATGTGGTCTGTGTTCAAGAGGTTTTGGTCGGCAGAAAACGGATGCTGTCAGGAAACTTTTTTTTTCTTTCTTTCTATCACTCTTTATTTATTTATTTATTTATTTATTTATGTCTGCACCACTCAGTTCCAGAGGAATGAGATAAACAAACAAATAAATAAATAAATACACAAGCAAGTAAATACGCCGTCTGCTCGTCCATCCGAGATTCTTGTTAGTGCGATATCTCAAGAACGAGTGTGAAATAGTTTCTCTTCAATAGTTTTCTTCATGTTTGAAGTATATATATATATATAATAGAAAGATTAGCAAGGCGTTTATTTAATCTTTCTAAAAGAAAATGAAGAACTGAACAGTTACCTGGCACAATTAAAACTTAAATCTTATTGTCTGCTCTAGACGTCACATTCATATCGGTGACTTTGTTATAGAAGAACCACACCGCAACTAGGATATTTCTGTCAGGATTTGAAGGCAAACATCCATCCATCCATCCATCTTCTACCGCTTACTCCTTTTTCAGGGTCACGGGGAACCTGGAGCCTCTCCCAGGAAGCATCGGGACCAAGGCGGGGTACACCCTGGAGAGGGTGCCAGTTGAAGGCAAACATCAGGATAGTATTTCTGGCTAGATTATATAATGTTTCTAAGCTGATGTATTGTAGAAATGAAATCGTTTCTGTCAAGCAGATAAGAAAAAGAAAAAAAGAGCGAGTCCGAGTTTTGTGTTGGAAACAATCATCTTTAGAGTCATACCACTGTTGGTATGAAAAGAAGTCTAAAACAGGTCATTTTGACCCGACCGGAACAGAAGGGCGAGAAGAAGGCTGAGACTGCGTTCAGGAACATGACCCACATCCGTTAATACACTGTATTGCTCTTTTTAGTGTCCTCTGGAGTATCAGGACTAATATTTGTCATCGCCGTCTGTTTTAATAAGAGTCGAATCGCTCTCTCTCCATCTCTTCTGTTGCTGTGGGATCTGCAGGATTTGATTGAAAAGGTGTGAGATTTGCTTTCATACCCCCTCAGGATCGGAGAAAAGATATGGTGATAGACAAACGTGATACACACTTCTCAGTGAAAAGGTTTCACACCTCGAGCTGTTATGGGAGACGAGAAAACTTATTAAAGCTGACTGAAACTTTTACGCACTTGCTGTATTTTACATAATTAAATAATCTGTATAATAAAGAGATAATTTTTTTTCTCTGTTTACATTACCTTAGCCTTCGTTAAGGAAGAGCATTAATGGACACGTTTCTAACAATATCTTTTCTTTATGTTGCTAGCTTGGAATACATCGCTCCAGTTTCCCACAGTGGACCACATGTGATCACGTGTTGTTCAGAAGCAAGTGCTATTAGCTTCTCTTAGTGGTTTCTGTTTTTTTTGATTATTGCTTAACTTAGAACCTCATGTCCAAAACCATGATTTTCAGTATATAAATATGTAAAATGGGTCATTGGACCTGGGTAGTACTGAAGAGTTAATCTCAGCTGCTTTTACCGAGCGCAGTGATTAGCATGGCCTGATTAGCGAGAGCGAAGTTCCTCGTTCCTATTAGCAGCTGTACACTGCAGCAGCTGCCTAAACTCCCACAGAGAGTCCAGACCTTATTTCCACAAATAAGATATTAAACACCTGCACGAGTCAGAGTTCTCCCTTAAAACAATATACGTTAGAAAAGTTCCTCAGTTGTCTGGGTTGCTTGTAAAAGCAAGAATTACATCTGGTACTGCGGGGACTGTAATCATGTACCTATAATCAGGTACACACTATTATGAGAAAATAATCAACGCCAAATCACCTCACTGTGAGTTAGCTGTCTCATAGAATAAAGCTAGGAAAAGCACCTGCTTTCTTCTCTACTGTTGTCAATTGGAGCCTATCGCAGGGGACTCGGGGAACAAGGCAGGGGACAGCCTGAACGGGGTGCCAACGGATCACAGGGCACAATACAGCCATTCACACACTACGGACAATTCATAGATGCCGATCTATGCCTACAAGCATGTCTTTGGACTAGGGAAGGAAACCAGAGTACACGGAGGAAATCCCCATGGGAGCTTTCTCCCCACGGGGAGAACATGCAAACTCCACGCACACAGGGTGGAGGCAGGAATCAAACCCCCCACCCCGGAGGTGCGATGTGTCCATTTGATTCCAAAGTAGGGAAAATAAAAAATCATTTTGGTTCATAATCTAAATCCAAAATTAGATGCTAATGATGTTCATTTCCAACAAAAATGCTGACCAATGAGTAGGAGGTAAGCAGTAAGTAATATAAATAATCTGATGAACTGTGAGGTTAGACAATTATCTCATGATGAAAATTTAATATTGGTGCACCCCTAGTGGACAGCAGATCACCATGTCATGGAAAGCCTTAGAAAGTGGTTTCATCTCTCTCTCTCTCTCTCTCTCTCTCTCTCCCTCTCTCTTTCTCTCTCTCTCTCAGTATTTACCAGAGTTTTCATTGTGATGCTATTGTGGTAGATAGATAGTGTATGAATTATGCATTGCTGTGAAAGATGGATTGGAGGAAATGGATCCGTTTTCTAAGTAAAGGCTAGAGCTTCTCCCGGGACGGCGGGCTGTAAGGATACATTACAGCTCGGCCTAAGATTGAGAGACGGTGAATGGCTATAAAAACTGCAGCTTGCGGGACAAGCATTAGCATAAATACAGGAAATACGGTGATAAACCGGACCATGATTCAATATTAATATCAGTGTTTACAAGTGGAACAGATTGCACTTGCATATCAGCTACTTATATTCGCTGATGCTGTTGTTTTTTATCCAAAAGTCTGACTTGGCAACTGAGGACTGTTTAACAGTTATCATTAACTGTATAAGTGGTACAGTTTGTGTTGAGCTATTTTTAGGGAAGAAGGAGTAGAGAAAAGTAAACAAGAGGCACCACCAAATAGGAAGAAAGAAATTAGGAAGTACTTGGAATAAGAAAACTAGCAAATGGGTTCATGCTTCATCATACTTCTTAAAGAATTCTTCAGTGTAGAAACCATTCAGAGATTTTCGTGCCCTCGGTTTTCCTGGGATAGGCTTCGGATTCATCCCGACCCTAACCAGGATAAAGCATATAAGGATGATTGAATTATATTTCAAACCCATTTAGATAGGAAGATAACATAAATGATGTGGACTGTACATTAAGGTCTCATTGTAGCTTTGAACAGGTTGCAACTACCATGTTAATATAAAGTTGATCATTATATTTTAAACCAGTGGTCACCAACCCTGTTCCTGGAGATGTACCTTCTTGAAGACTTTAGCTCCAATCATAATCATAGCCGCTTGACCATCTAATCATTGCCTTAAGATGTCCTTGATCAACTAAAACAGCTGTGTTAGATTTTGGTTGGAGATGAAACGTGCATGAAGATACAGCAGCTCATCAGGGTTGGTGGCCACAGTTTTAAACCATGGCACACTTTTCTCCAGTAGGTCATGGCCTATAAAAAGGAATTTACAGTATCTGAAACTGGAACTAAAATCGACCTTAGTTATTTTGGTGAAAATGTGCCTGAAGTTCCCTGGTTCCAAAAACCACCCCTGTAGTCGAAATGCACATGTAGATCCACTGTTAAACTGGTCACATTTATTCATTTAGTAGGCTGATTTTCCCACGAGACCTGGATATGAGTTCGGAATCCAATCTAGGCAGAAAATTGAAAGTAAAAGGTCTTGCTGAGGGACCTACAGGGGGTCTCTAGCAACCCTGCGACTTGGCAAGCACACAACTTTAACTTCTGAGCTTCTGCTGCTAACAAGCAAATCAAAACCGGAGAGAAAATGGCCGTTATCCCTCAATGCTTTCTTGCCCTTAATCTCCATCCTTTCCTCCATGGCTCAAATTAGTGCCACTTCTCTCTCTCTCTTCCCCCCTCTCTCTCTCTCTCTCTCGCTCTCTGTCTCCCTCTCTCTCCATTCCATCTTTTAACGAGGTGGCTGGTCCCTTGAGATAACTGGACACGCCTTGAGGCATCAGCAGGTGAAGGACACTCCATTATCTGTCCTAGATGGATGAGTTGAGACACTGCCCTGAAAGCAGGATGGCTGCCAGATCCTCTTCTCTTTAAAGTGCTTTTGTCTCTGCTGAGTGCCACCATTAGCGTAAGAGGATAAATCCACCCAATCTCTCTCCAAGTCTATGTATCCAAAACGAAAGCTGACAATTTGAGCTTATGTTTTATTAATGAAGTGCAAAGCTACTGTTATTGCTATTGTCCAAACAGAATGGTGATGGTGCCATTTGCAGACTGATATTTGCTCCCAAACTTTGATTGGCCCTCCATCAGCTTTGAAATATTCGAAAGAGGAGCAATATGATGACATCATCAAAAGAGTGCCACACTGTCTACATCATTTATCCTACGTATTCCCATCGTTTTGTTTCATTCTCCTTGGATCATCTTCTCTTTACCGACACAATCGTATTTTTTGGACTGCATCCCAAAACACTGCTATAGTATTAATACGTGTTCATGTCAATGTAATATGCTTCCCATATTATTTAGCTAGCATGCTAAGCATAACAGCTACAACAAAGCAATTCCCAGAAAAAATCGTTCACAACGTGAATAGTACAATATCGAATAACACTAAGTAGAACAAAAGGATAGAAACACACTTCACAGCTAAACAAGAGTCTACATCTAATTTCTTTGCGAGATTATCAGAGCTACTTTTGCTAAGATGTTAAAGATGGCTTTGACTTTCTTTCTTTATAATAACAGATGCTGATAACAACCTGTTCTTTTATATACAAATTGTAGTAATATTAGCCCTATTCATTAGTGATTTTATCTCTTGAACGTTTACATCTTCACATATGGTACTTTATATTCAACCCTGCTATGTTGGACTAAACTGTGTGTGAAATCTGTCACTTTTGTATAGGCAAATCTGCAGTGCACTCTCACACATGCACACTTTTTATTTTTTTAACCACTTACCCTATAGCTTTCCAGGTTA
Source organism: Ameiurus melas (assembly GCA_012411365.1). Classification (NCBI taxonomy): domain Eukaryota; kingdom Metazoa; phylum Chordata; class Actinopteri; order Siluriformes; family Ictaluridae; genus Ameiurus; species Ameiurus melas. The sequence goes on from CM022767.1 coordinate 5,659,827, forward strand.
TGCCTTTTAAGTGGCTGATAATTTTTTTTTAAAAATACAGGAAGAGCATAGATTTGTGCTTGTCGTTTTCTATTTGTGATCCATAGGTTCTTTGCAAGGTGTGTGTGTGTGTGTTTTGCAAATTTGTTGTTATGACTCCCTTTTGCCTATGTTGAAAGTACCGGGATATTAGATCCAGTATTATTAGTTGCAAAGACCTGTTTCCCCTCAGGGCATATTCAGTATTTGTTTTCTGTAAATTTTGAACGTCTTGTCATTTACAATCAATCTATCACAAGACAGTCTTTTTTGAAGACTGAAGATTTTGAAGATCCCTAGACAGAAGTTTATTAAAACACTTGAGGAAACAAAGTTTTAAGAAATCATAAGTCCAAAGCAAAATTTTAAAATAGAAGCAGTTGGTACTGTCGTTCTAAAGTCAAATAGTAAGACTCCTAGGCAAACAATTCTCAGAGGTAAAATTCATGAGAAATTCTATGGTCAAACTGGCAAAAAGAATATGCGATATATCTAGACAAGCTGCCATAGGACCCCCAGCTGAAACACAAAGGTGTCAAGACTTGCCCCTGGGTCTGGGATCGGGATGGCACATATGCTCCACGTGGGAGTCATCAATGGGGCACGTGAATGTTCTCTGACACAAATCACAAGTGCTACTCCAGATTGTATCTCCTTCAACAGACAAGACAGAACATACAGTATATTAGGCATAATTCTTGGAGTTCAGCAAAGCCTGAACCACTTAGGCTGGGCTTCCCTCCAACTCCAATGGAAGGAATGACTCAGCTGCCAAGTTCGGGGGTTCCTTGTCAATGACTGCACCATCCAGCCAGCCTGTCTTTTTGCAAGTGGTCTGGGACACACCATGTCCAGTTTTTGGTTCTGGTTCATGCTTCCTCCAATATTTTTATTTTATTTTTAGGCACAATACCAGAAATAATTAATGGATGAATACACAAAACTCCAGGAATCATATAACTGGGTAACTCTGCTCAACTTATATCAGGAGAGGCAAGATTTCACAATGATACTGGGATAGATGTTTTGAACACTGGGTAAGCAAATGGCATGGGGGGTGGGGGGTTGGGCGTGGGGGTTGGGAGGGGTTGAGTCTCAATATCACTACAGACTTCAGGAGCACGACTTAGCCAGAAGGCATGTTCTTAATGCTTCCAAGCTATTCTTAGGGTATACAGGTCACACACTTTGATGAAAATATAATCGAGATTGGTATAGCTACAGACTCATTTCTTAGTTTTTGCCTCAAAAAGGCTACAGAACAAGACAAACTATACAATGCTTATACATATAGATAGATAGATGACTGGATGGATGGATGAAAAGTTAAATAGATAGACAGACAGGTTGTTTCTTCAGAAGTTTAAACCAGTTATTGGTTCTGTTGTGCTTATTTATCCTTTGGGGAAATGGGTTAACACTGTACATGTCAGATTTCAAATCAATAAAGCTGTCAGGCTTGTGGTGGGATTCGTAATGATATCCAAATCAATACTCATGATCTTAAATCAATAAGAGAGTTAATTGTGACGTGTCACTTTGTGTTTAATTGTGCCTTGGAATCTATTGCCTTTTTTGAAAAGATCTCTGGAAAGCATTGATGAAGTATTAAGGAGCTTATAGACCAACGGAAGAGTGAGAACACACCTGCCGATACGTTTTAACCAGTCCGATCTCAGCTGCCTTATAAACTCCATATAAAGAAGTTGTTTACAGGAAGCACTCTGTTAAAATAACAGTCTGTTACTTGCTTTTTCTCTCTCTAAAACGCTCTCTCTCCCTGTGGTCCAATTCCGACTTAACACACCCCTGTCTACTTCCCCTTGGCCAGCTTAAGGGTCACTCCATTATTCTATCAGCTTGAGTTAAGTTTATTAGACAAGGGTAGGCGTTGAGTCGACATCAGTGTTCTTCAGGAGTACTACTTGCCCAGAAGGTATTGCTGCAATCTGACACCAATTCGTTTTCAAAATGGCGGACAAAGCTGTTTAAACAGGATCAATAAAATACTTCCCATTACAAAAGTGTAACATTTGATTGCTCGTGTTCAAATTGGGTTTACTCCTCCGTCTCTCTATCTGGACATGACAGCTGTTGGAGCTGTATTACTTAACTCTGGTAGTGAGTTAGAATCTTGCCTCCATAGCATGCATTAATGTCATATCCATGTGCAAATATAACACCTCTGAATCACACTTTTTGATTCTCATTAACAAATTTAATCACTTGAATATTTAATAAAGTGAGAGTCATAACTGATACTGCTTCTTCGCTCGTGGCTTTATTATCATGGTCAGGATTGTGTTGGTTCTGGACTTCTGGGGATAAGATTGGAATACACCCTGGATAGGTTGCCACTACATCACAGGGCACTATACAAATACACTCACACCTAGAGGCAATCTATCATAGCCCATCCACCTATCAGGAGGTGGGTAGAAACTGGAGAACCTGAAGGAAACCCACAGGAACACAACGACGTTTGGCATAACAGTCCATGTCCAGTTTTTTGTTATAATGTAAGCTGCCCCCTGTATTAAATTTTATTTTTAGGCAAAACAACAAAGAATCCATTGTCGAATACACAATGGAAAGGGCAAGCTGTATATAACTAGACAGCACTACTCACAGCTTATATAAGAGGTGGCAAGACTTCACAATTATTTTGAGAATGAGGTTTTACATATATATATATATATATATACTGTCGGTATGTATCGATACAATTGAACTTTTAATTAGATCCCACCCCTCACCCTAACCCGTCCCTTCACTCTAACCCCTCCCCGTCTGATAATTTACATACACATACATCAATTGGCGCGTCATCAGTTCCTACTTTTGTACATTAAGAGTGTTTGGTAGATTCCTCCAATGCCCTAATTGTAGATCGTTCATCACGGTTTTCCCATGGGAAAAGAAAGTGTCTGTTGTTCCTACTTCTCTACCTCATACTCTATCTGAGGTCACAGTGTACCGCACCTTGGTTATCTATGTAAGTAGGGTAGACAGAAAAAAAACCCCAAAAAAACCCTCAACTGATCCAATTTTATATATTTTTTTAATATGTATTGCTCTCCTGTGGCTGGTTTCAATATAATGAAGTTTGGTATGGAGTGTGTTAGAAAAGGATTTGAGTGCTGGACTCCTGCATTGTGCTAAGAGGGATTTAAGAGGATAGAAAAAAAAAAAAAAACATAGTGTGTTTGCTTTAAAGCACCACAGCACTGTGCTTTAATCCCATATTCCCCCATATGGGGATAGAACAGTGACAGCAAAAACAGGAGCTCTTTATTAATATGAACAGATGCCTCGCACTCGGGAGCTTTAGTGAAATGTTACTGAGGCACTTTGAGTGCGGAGATTTCCTCCCAGCAATGGGAGCACAGATTAAGAGGCCTGTGCTGCTATTAGATACAAACGTAAAAAAAAAAAAAAAAGAAAGAAAAGCGTAGCAGCTTTTTCTGTTCAAGGTCATTAGAAGAGATAAGTCAAATGTGTTTTTAAGGAGATATTTTGTAGTTACACTTAAACACGGAGGACATTCAGCTGTGCGCAATTTCCACCTAATCTCACAAGAGCTAGCGATCTGGGAAGGTTAACAACAAACCTCTGATAAACAGCAGCAGCACAAATAACGATCGATGCTATTTAAATAAATAAATAAATAAATCGACTCAAAAAGCAATACATAAATAAAATAGAGTAAACAAAAACGTCATTTTTATTTTAACTAACATTATTTACTCCTTTAGTTTGCTTTAAACCATGGACTTCAATAGGAATACGGTAAGTGACGTAACTCGAATTGATTCAGTTTTTTTTTTCTTTTTTTTTTAATGTGATATACATAAAAATAGCTGAATTGACTAAAGTTGACTCAATCCATGAAGAAAAAAAAACTCCATACTTTATTATTATTAAAAAAAACACAACAGATTAATAGAAGTGTTAATTTGGTGTATTAACGTTGACATTCATGGTTTGTTGAAGTCACCTTGATTTGTTAAATAATGCCGTTTAAGGGGAAACTTAATGTACAGTTATCAACATGTATTTAACTAGCATGAGGTTCTGAAAATCTATCTCTCGACCAGTGTTGTAAACGTGGCTGTAGTAAGAGAACTACGCACTAGCGCTATGGAGCCTCATAGAGAGCAGGATTCATTTTTATTTATCACTCTGTCAGTCAAAATATCTTTTTTTTTTTCATTCATTATGGTTATAAATAACCCTGGGTTTGTGGCATTGTCCCATGTGACTATAATTGTATAAATACAACAGGAGATTTATGATGTTCAGCGAGTTTGAGCGATCAGTGTAGACAAACAAATCAGGTCACATCTTGAAATAAAAAAGGGCAGGCCATTCATTTTCTGTCCGAGTGACCGAATTTTGGGCACTTTTCCATTAAAAATGTACTGCGAGCATCTGGGGGATATTTAGATTAGAGGATATAATCCGTATTAGTGTTTTGTACATTCGATTTTCCATGGCTGGATCATTTATTCTTGCTCATGCATAAACACACACTTCTTTCCTGAAGTCTTTATTTTGGTTTGTATTATAGCATGGTTATCATTCATGGTCTCCACACACTCAGCATTACAGGAGGCTGATCTGAGATCACCATCTCTCCATGGAAGCTTAAGGAGGATTGGCGTGTGTGTGTGTGTGTGTGGCTCAGTTTGGAAAAGGGTGATGGATTTGTTGTCATGGCACCCTGACAGCAAATCACTGAGTCTATAGGTGTGTGTGTGTGTGTGTGTGTGGATATTCAAAGAGCTCTGCATGGAAGGTGTGAATGGGCCACTGAAGAGATGAATGTACACTAGTTGATGCAGCAATTAGAAGCAATAACAGCGTGTTTCAGGGGGTTATTGATTTCCGTGCACATGTACCATCTTTATATTAATGTCCTAGCCAGGAGTGTGTGTGTATGTGTGCGTGTGTCATCCAACACTCCAAACTGTATTAGTAAACACAAACTTTGGGTGGGCGGAGATTAAAAAAAGGTCTGCCATGTAACTAAAAATCATATGCCAAATATATATATATATATTTATATATACACAGTCTATTCCCTGAACTGAAATAGTTTCTTCTTTTGTAAGTTTCTCCATTACAAGTCAACTTCTACCATTTTAAACAATGAAAAGAGAGAAGATTAGAAATTAGATTACCTTCCAATTCTACCGAAAGACCGCCCACTGATGTCTACATTAAAAGTCTAATCTACGTATTGAAAAACTACGTTGCTGACAAATTTGGAAAGAATCAGACATTTCAAATGTGAAATTTGTTCTCACTTTGAAAATTAGCATCAGCTGGATCAGTCTCTGTTTCATCGCCTGAGGTAAAAGTCACTTAAAAACACGTTTAAAGACGGGGCTCGGTGTCGTCTCTTCATTGTACTGATCTCCGCTCGTGGTAACTATGGGAGGGAAACAATCATTGATTAATTCAGTCACTTCTGTTACTGAAATTATTTTTAAAGGTTATGCCCTGTACAGAGTGTGTAAGCACGCTTCTCTGAAATGATTCGGCTAATGGCAATGTTGCTATGGAATGGCCTTCAACTCATGAGAAAATCACACTTAATTTGCAAAGTTCTAGACATCTTTACGCAGACTGACTGCAGAAACAACCCCGGAAGCTTTTTTTTTTATATATATATATCATTTTGATTCCATATATTTAGGATTTCTTAAATTAGAGATGCCAAAGTATACTACTGGCAGAATAGCCCAGTGTTGTTGTTGTTCGAAACTTTTGTAATCAGCCAAAAGTAGCTCTGAAGAGCAAACGCTACTAGCAAACCTAGACGTTAAAACGTATGATGTTTTTGAAATAGGTCCCGAATGCAGGTTCAGAGACAGTGATTACTGGTGGCTAGTAAAGCAGCTGACTAATGAAGGAAGCTTTTATACACAGAAAGTAACTAATAAATTGGCCGCAGGTCCCAAATGAAGCTCGGAATCAGCTAATTCAACCTCGCTGTAGATAACCGTGAGGGAGAAAGTGAGAATAATCTGATGCATTACACTCACCACCTAGACATGAAGTAATTATTCACACACAGACATAGGGATCCATTTCTATTACACACATAGATAGACTTTGGAGATTGTATTATTTGGCACACCACTAAGGCGATTTGTCATTTCATTCTTTCAAATGGAAAAATGGTTCTATCCAGATGATCGACTCTTATTAAAAAGTGAGAGAGAAGGAGAGAAAGATAGAGAGAGAGAGAGAGAGAGAGAGAGAAGTGTGGGGAAGAGTCGCTGCCTTCTTTCTTCCTTATTTCACATGTTTACAGTGCACTGTTTGTACTTTAGTCATGACTTGAGTCTTGTGTGTACGTGTGTGTGTGTGTGTGTGTGTGTGTGTGTGTGTGTGTCAAACACCACTCCACGCACAACACTCCATCTGCACTAAATTAGCATGGCAAAGTGCAGTCACACTGAACTACTCGAACACAAAGTGACAGAACGAAGCCTGAGAACACAGCAAGGGAGGCAGGCATTCTCTCTCTCTGTCTGTCTCTCTCTCTCTCTCTCTCTCTCTCTCTCTGTCTCTACTATCTATCAGGGGTATGATGATATACACCTTGATAACTATTATTTGATGTCGTCGTCTTTAAACAGCTGTGATCAGATACTGTGATGGACTGGAAATCCACAATATCAGTTTCTCTCTCTCTCTCTCTCTCTCTCTCTCTCTCTCTCTCTCTCTCTCTCTCTCTCTCTCTCTCTCTCTCCCTCCTCATCTCTTCTGCTCCTACATAACGGTCTCAGTGTTAGTGGCCGGTCGAGCACTTCGGAATACCAATGAGAGCCCTAATTAACAAGTCTAATTATTCACAAACGGCTTCATTAGTGCACACTCGCCACGTCCGAGAGAGCGAGAAGAAAAGAAAACTCCAAAACCCTGGAGACTTGCGGTCCTCGAACACAATAACAGAGACGCAGAAAGGCATTGTTGTTTGTTACGTACACAACAGTGCGTTTATGCACTAATAGAACCAACAATTTCATATGAAATATTCAGTGCTTTTTAGTGATTATTATGATAGGGCCAATGCACTAAGATGGATAACGCGTTGTTACAATGGACTGAGGTGAATAAACATTATGTATCAAAGAGACAACTCCCTGTGTTGTTTGCTAATGTAGTTATGTCTTAATGTGGGAAATATATTAAAATGGTTTACAACTATAACAGTTTACCTTTAGAGCATTTAGAAGTGGCCGTTATTCAGAAGTGGTTTCTAAAACAAGTCAGGGGCTAAGACTACCGTAAAGCTAAAACATTATTGGAGCAGGTTAGTACAACATGAAGAAAAGAAAAAACACACACACATGGTAAGGATTTATTTATTTTTTTTGACAGTGTATTAGAAAAGGTTTCATTATGGTATAATATGTTAGGATGTATTTTGGTAGTGATGGTTTTGTTCAAATGGTTCAAGTTGTGCACTGACTCACTTTGTGATTGTTCTACTGCTTATACTGTTTATGGACTATATTAGCCCACATGTATAACCCCTACCTTTAATTCTCAGTCTGGGAATCCGTGATTGGTAAATTTTACTGTTTTACTATTTTTTTTTACCATTCTGCTTATATTTTATCTTATTTTATTTTATTTTATTTTATTTTATTTTATTGTATGTTGTATTATGTGAGATGTTCTGAGCTACTGGGATCTTGAATTTCCCCTTGGTGATCAATAAAGTATCTATCTATCTATCTATCTATCTATCTATCTATCTATCTATCTATCTATCTATCTATCTATCTATCTATCTATCTATCTATCTATCTATCTATCTAAATTAAATATTGAATCTTAAATATTAAGGGGTTGCATGGATTATATAGGAATATATAGTGTATATAGTATCCATCCATCCATCCATTTTCTGTACCACTTTTCCTACACAGGGTTGCAGGAGCCTGGAGTCTATCTCAGGGTTCTCGGGACACCCTGGATGGGGTGCCAACCCATCACCCATCTTAGAAAAGTGTCTTGTGTCATAATTCATTGAACGTATTGAACGTGTCAACATTTTTTCTTTTCAGTAAATATTCATATGACATTTTCACCAGACATCAGTATTAACTCTGGAAATCCAGTAATATAAGGAATTCACAACATTAAAGTCTATAAATAAAGTTATGTGTAATGAAGCGGAATGACACAGGGAAAAAAAATTATTGAAAACGCTAAGTGAAATGTATTTAATACATATTGGAGAAGTTTTTATTTGTAATGACAGTTTCAAGACACTTCCTGTATGAAGAAATTAATGGGTTGCCGTATTCATGTGTGATGTTTGGCCTGTTCTTCTAAACACATTGTCTTTAAATCTTGTTCAGTTGGATTCGAGTCAGGTGATTGACAGGGCCATTCAAACACCTTGATTGTTTTCTCTGAAACCAGTTGAGAGTTTCATTTGGTGTATGCTTTGGATCGTTGTGCTGCTGGAAGGTCTACCCACGTCTCATCTTCATCATCCTGGTGGATGGCAGCAGATTCTTCTCAAGAATCGTTCCTTCAATTATATGAAGTCTGCCAGTAGCATGCGATGAAAAACAGCCCCACACCATGATGCTTCCACCTCCAAACTTCACTGTTGGTATAGTGTTTTAAAAGTGATGTGCAGTGCCATTTCTTCTCCAAACATGGTGTGTGGTATGACAGCCAGAAAGTTCAATTTCGCCCTCGTCTGACCAGACTACACTCTCCCAGGATTTCATAGGCTTGTCCAAATGAGTTGTAGCAAACTTTAAATGAGTTTCGACATGCCTTTTCATTAGTAATGGAGACTTGCAGGGTGAAAGTTGAAGTGGAGTGCATTTCCTAGTGCTTTCTCTGTGACATTGGTACTTGATCCCTCCAAGTGTTTCTGGAGCTCTTTCCGAGTGGTCCTTGGATCTTGGGCTACTCTTCTGACTATTCTTCTGCCTCCCTGGTCAGAAATCTTGTGAGGAGCTCCGGTGCATGGCCGGTTGATGACGGAGTGATGCTGCTTCCACTTGCGGGTAATGGCCCCTGTGGTGGCCCCACTGGAGGATTCAGAAATTTTGAAATACGTCTGTATCCGATTCCATCAATATGTTTTGCAACAATAAGGTTGTGAAGGTCTTGGTAGAGCTCTTTGCTTTAACCCATCATGAGCTGTTTCTTGTGTGACACCTTGGTAATGAAAAGCCTTTTTATAGACCATCAATTTACATCAATTTACCTAGCTGATATTCATTTGCACAGATAGGAGGTATAATTACTTACTTATTTCAGCTGGTTCCTTTCCTTGTCATTTATTTATGGACTTTAATGTTGTAAATTCTTTATATTTCCAGTTTTCTTGAGACTGATGTCTGGTGAAAATGTCATGTGAATAGCCTCATTGGAAATATATTTACTGAAAACCAAAGCTGATGCGTCCAATACTTATTTCCCCCTCTCTATCGTTGTATCACTTAGCCCTAGATGAAAAAAAAAGGTTTCCAGTATGACTTAATATATTAGAATGGATTTGGTTTGTGATGCAGTCTGTTTGGAGCAGTCTTGTTATAATGAAATATATTCAAATGGGTTACAGACATGGTACATTAAGAAGGGTTCAGTAATGACGCATCCTGTTAGGAGAAGTGTTGGTTATGATGAGCATTTTTCTAATGAGGAAATATATTTTAACCGCACACAGATATAACATAGTGCGTATATTAGAATGGGTTTTGGTATGACTTCCTGTATCGAGAAAAGTTTTGCCTTTGATCAACATTTTGGGGTTTTGGTTATGAGAAAACGGATTGCACGGATTGGGTTTGTATTATAACAAAATGTACCATGAGGACTTTGGGTGTGTATAACATCTGGATAAACTAATTAGATTTAAATCTGTTTTAAATGACTCTTGGGGGCAATTCCACCTGCATTTCTACAATATGTGTACATTAATTATGTTCATTAAATTTATATTGGGCATGCCCAACTGGACTGCTCCTGTACTCCCAGGAGAAGAACTTGGACAAGGAATTTCTGCATTCTTGTACTTTCGTTTGACATTGTCCATGAACAGGATGGTCCCAAAGGAGTAGGAGAGTTCTGCCTGGTTGGAACCAGTGACACAGCGATGCTTGCTAAGAGATAAGAAAGCTTCACTTTGATAGCAAAAAAAAGCTTAGCCAGCTAAACCGCACTCACTTCTTTAGTAGGTGAGCTCATTTGACAAAGTTTTCGGCACAAGGGTAGGCCTATGCGTGTGGCTTGGGACACAGCCCCCTTGATAAGTATGAGGATTAAAGACAAGATGTGATAAAGATCTGAATTAACGATAAATGTTGTGTGTTTAAGATGGTGTGAATGTGATCTCTCTGCACACGCTGCATATGAAATTAAAGGTATGTGGGGAGTTATGGAGGTGCAGGAGACATTATTAGTGCATAAATTGAGCGGAGTATGAGTGCGAGTTCTGTGTTGTGGTCTCTTGCGGTCAGCCTCCGCACACCCCGCTCTCTTTGAAGGGCTCATTAGCCGGGTGAGTGTGTGTGCGTGTGCATGTGAAGGCACGAGAGCTCGTTTCAGCCTCGCACGCCTCTGAAATCAAACTTTGAAGTCAGTTTTCCATTGGAAGGATTAGCCATCGGGGATTTGATTTAATTCTAATTTCTTATTTTCGCCGCGATGCTGAAGACTCTGCTCTGCTGCGTGGGAGGAACAGGCCATCGGCCTTACGAATCTATTTACTCAGAAGTAATTTCAAAGTGAAACAATGAGGACCGTGTGTGCGTGTGTGTGCGCACATGTGTGTGTGTGTGTGTGTTTTATCTAAAGGCTTAAGTCTGAAGGATACATAGCGATTAGACTGTGCCGTACACATCTCACACACCTGCCAGCTAAACAAACTCACTGTAGCGCATTTTTCTCAGCATTATCGATACTTTGTGGAGCGAGTGCAGTGCTCGTCTTCCTCATTCCTCTTCTTCTTCCCTTGTTCCCATTTTTGTTCTGTACAGGATTTCAGTTAAAAACCTATTTTTTTTAAATTTAGCGAGCATGAAAATTACAGATGACATCCACTCATGGTATGTTCTGGATGTTATAATTTACACAAGTTGACCAGTCAGCATCTTCTCCTGAACTTAGTGAAAATGCACACGTACTACAATCCAAACACATCAAAGGGTTCTTCACTTAGCCCAGCGAGGAAAGCCTTAAAGCTTCAGAGTAGAACCCTGAAACAATGCTTCTCTCTGGATTCTCTCTTACTTGCTTGCTTTAGTTATCCCTTACTTTCTTCCTTCCTTATCCATATTTTGTTTCATTGCTTTGTTCCTGAAATCCGACAACAGGTTTTCCTGTTCTTTCCTTTCTTTCTTTCCTGCTTCCTCATCCATATTTTTCTTCCTTTCACTCTTTCATTTATCTATCTATCTATCTATCTATCTATCTATCTATCTATCTATCTATCTATCTATCTATCTATCTATCTATCTATCTATCTATCTATCTATCTATCTATCTATCTATCTATCTATCTATCTATCTATCTATCCCACAAAAAGGTTACATGGGGGTTTATATCTCTATCTATCTATTTGTCTGCCTGTTTGTATGTCTGCTTGTCTGTCTGTCTGTATGCCTGTCTGTCTGTCTGCCTGCCGGTCTGTCTGACTGTATGTCTGTCTGTCTGTCTGTCTGCCTGTCTGTCTGTCTGTATGTATGTCTGTTTGTCTGTCTGTCTGTCTGACTGTATGTCTGTCTGTCTGTCTGTCTGTCTGCCTGTCTGACTGTATGTCTGTCTGTCTGTCTGTCTGTCTGTCTGCCTATCTAGTGTAAAGGCATATCCTATATGTTTGTTAAGTCGGAGCCTGGCAGCACGGCACTTGCACACTCATTACAATCGCTCTTCTCTTGGCAAGGCCACATTTTGTTTGCATTATACAGCTCGTCTCTAATGGCCTTTTCAAACGCCCACTTACAAGCATGTTTATTTCTGAGCCGCGGTTATTTTTTTGCCCCTTGTCTTTTTTGTGATGTCTTCTGACAAAGACCCGGCCAAACATAAGGCTTAATTAACGAGTGCCAAGCGAACGATATGGTAGAGAGGACGTGGATATAGAGAAGTGCGAGAGATACTATTAGGGCTTGTCATCGTAATCACCTTGCACTGCTATGCCTCTTTTCCTCATACGTCTTTCGCTTGTCCATCGCTCTATCGAAGGGAGAAATCTGATTTCAGGGGCCAGTAGATATTCAGGCTCTGTGAACAATGTGTAGGAGATTATATATATATATATATATATAGGAAAGGAACTGTAGAGCACATTCATACTGTAACTCTGCTGGCAGGGATCAGCTGTTCAGGTGCTTAATTAGTGACTTGAAGGTGTTGGGCTCTGAACTCTCACTAGCTCAGTTTGGTTAAGTTGCTTTGGATCAAATTTCCTACCAGGGATAAAAAATTAAAAATAAAATAAATTAATAATAATAATAATAATAATAATGATAATAATAATAAAAACACCTTTAAGGTAATATAATTATATATATATATATATATATATATATATATATATATATATATATTTTTTTTTTTTTTTTAATGAAATTTTAAGCTTTTTTAGTAGGACCATTCATATTGAAACACTGTTTGCATCTTTTCCACCCAAGTGTACCTCTGCACGAGCGCCCGCATGGCTTTGAGATGTAAACAAATAAACCATTTCCATGAAAATCCAGTCACATAGAAGCCATTGTTTTGTTTTACATCAGATCATGCTGGCTGATTTTTGTTTATATGTATGCAAATGGTTATTTCGGGGTTGTTTTTGTTTCCTTTTCGCCGAATTGCTCTTTCACATCATCTTTGAAAGTGTGTTTTGCCCACAAGAATAACCTAATCCAGATACTCAGCCTTTGTAATGGTCTTTCCGTCCTCCGCTAAGCTAGCACCTAACCTTGAGCGTGTAGCATGAATCACTCTTGTCCGGATACCATTTGTGTCCCGACGACGCTGAATAATCCGTCAATCCCATGGACGATCGTTCGTCTTATAAATAAACATAGATTTATTTTTTGTAAAGAGTCATAAATAACATCCAATACACCCTCCTGTCTCTCTGTCAATTAGTGGGTGAGATTTTAGCACACGCTCGCTAATAACACCTCGCTAATCGTCTGCTTAAATGAAAATGTCCTCGTCGGGTTTTTTTTTAAAGAAGAATGTGTTTGGGTCGTAAACACAAAACCACACATCAACACACACATACACACACACAGAGACAACGTTATTAGTGGTGACAGAGAGCTTCCTGTCAAGGGTTATGGGTGGTGATTACTTTTGTGTGTAGTGTGTGTGTGTGTGTGTGTTAGCCTCCTCAGCTGGTGGTATCTGATTGTCAATTTCACCTTTAAATTAAGAGTCTGTGCCACCATGAAATCTTTTCATCCTCCAGATCTCTGCTGGACACCAAAGCCTAGAAAGAAATGGCCTATTTTTTTAAAACATTTTTCCACATCCTCTCTAAGCTGGCAATCTCGTCCCATGGCGCGGCTCTTTGTCAGTAATTTCAAGGCTCCATGCTTGATAGGTCTGAGGGTTGAAAAGGCCCTTCAGTTTGCCATTGTTCAGTGCTAATTGCTTGGCAAAAATTGCCCTTGTGTGCTTGCGCATGTTCATATTAAACGGAGCGACATGCTTTGACAGCCACGTCGCGGATAAGATGGAGACGGAAAATGGAATATATGTCTCATCCTGTACGTAGGCTGCCTTTGTTTAAGTCTATTCCATCAATTCAATTTTCTTAACAGTGTCACATTTCCTCATTTTCCTCACAAAAGAAAGAATAATAGCAGCTGCTTGGGTTCCTGGGGTTTGTTATCGCGGGCCTTATATTAGAATATATGCATAATTATTACATTTTTTTTTGTTATAGAGATTGAGATATTCCTAATGAGACAGTTCATTAGTGCTTGCTATCATTATCCTCATGCTAGCGAGTCCCGGATGAGTTTGTAACTACTAAATGACGAATTTGACGGTATCAAACTGCGCCAATTTAGCTGACAATTCACGACAGTAATTAGATAAGAGCGAAGACATGTTTCTCCACACACACAAAGCTTCAAAGGGTTTTTTTTTTTTTTTTAAGTGCCAGAGAAGGACAACTGCACAATGGGAATCGATAGAAATGCTTGAAAACTTGAGTAAATACTTTCTGAGCACATCATTAGGTGAGGTATTGTTTTCAAGCTAATATCAATCTTTCAGAGGTGGAACGCAGCAGGGGTTAAAATAAAGGCAGAGATGAGTGCGCTATGAAGCCGTGATTTAGTGCACCAGAGAGAGTAGAAAATTACATCTACCCTGTGTGAACTGCTGTTTTTTTATTTTATTTTCTTTCTTTCTTTCTTTCTTTCTTTCTTTCTTTCTTTCTTTCTTTTTTTTTTATAGAAGATGCAAATCTGACCTCATTTTGTAACTGTTATTCCGAGAACAATTTTGTGCCTCGAATGGAAGTCTACTTAAATGGATTTGGGGCAAATCCACAAGTTAGTTATTACTGTAATGCCCAAACAAATGGTGTTATTATCCTGGGTCCTGGGTGCTGTGTGAATATTTCAGATCTGGATATCTGGATATCTTGAATGGATGGTTTTGTTTGATTGATTTATTTTATATATATATATATATATATATGTGTGTGTGTGTGTGTGTGTGTGTGTGTATATCTCTATATAGACACACTTTGGGGTCCAAACATCTGAGAGCACCAGTGCTTAGAAATGCTTCTATATTGCGTTCTTTTCTAATTGAATACAACAATTTTCGTTTCCAGATGATATTACTGATAACAGCTCGAGTCGAAAGTCAAACGTTTTTGAAATATTTACGAGGTTTTTTTTTTTTTCGCTTTAATGACGGTGTGCACTCGAGTTGGCACGGACTCCACAAATTTGTGCAACAGCTTATGATCCGTTTTAGTTCAAATCCATCGAAACGTCGTCTGAGCACGTGCTTCAATAGACGAGATTAGACACGAGGAAGATCTGACCTTTTGTGCAAAGCAGGCAACATGGTCAGTATCACACATTTGCTTACATTTATAGCTAACAAGGGGACTAGAAATAGTTCACACACATACAGAGAGAGAGAGAGAGAGAGAGAGAGAGAGAGAGAGACCTACAGACTTAGAAATAGTGCCGAATCTTTCATATTACATATTCAAGATATTAAACATTTACTTTGTTTGTTTGAAATATTTCAAAATTCTAAAACCTGTTTATTTCTCAGATTCCCGTTCTTGGCTGTCAGGAGTGGAACCTGATGTGATTTTCTACTGTACTACCCTATCCACCTTAAAGTTCAACAACATGTTGTGCAATCTGAGATGCTTTTCTGCTCACCACAGTTGTAAAGAGTGAATATTTGAGTTACTGTAGCCTTCCTGTCAGGCCAAACATGTCTGGCCGTTCTCCACTGACCTCCCACATCAACACGGGTGTTTTTTTTTTGTTTGTTTTTTTTTACTTTTCCCACCATTCTGTCTAAACTCTTTAAAAGATCAGACGTTGTCCCCATTCTATCTTAAAGCACACACCACTCCAGACTGCACCACCAATCCTTGGTGCTTGGTTGGACTCACCATGCCTCAGCTTACAAGGAAGGCATGCATCAAGGCTCTTCTCTGTCCTGCGATCTAGATGGTGGAATGAACTTCCCCTGGCTGTTCGAACAGCTGAGTTACTGGTTGTCTTCAAATGACAACATAAGGCCTACAACTTCATGAAATGTAGCACTTTGTTATCGTGTTGTCTTGTGTGTTTCATCATGATTGTATGCATTGCTCTCCTGCCACATGATTGGCTGATTAGATCATTGCAAGAGTTCCTATGAAAGTGGCCAGTGCATGTATACACAGATCGGATCACTTCGCATACATCTGGTGTATCTAGGCATAATTTTTTTTTTATTTGTCCCCCGGGCAGATTAAACATTCCTCTCGGAGTCTGGTTTTTATTTGACCTTGTCCATCCTGGAAATGATGACGGACGAGGCGTGCTTTTGTCCCTCCAATGACTCAGTTCCACAATTGAACAAATCCCTCACTTCAATGACTTCCCATCAGAATTATGGGGCACCGAGATCCATCACCCTGTGGTGTAATTACTTCGCTAAGCATCTTTGGTTATTTTTCTTCATGCTGTCACAATCTTGTGAGGATTCATCTGATTTCAATCAGCTTAAAGGGAGCATCATAGGGATAGCGACCTGAAGCTTTTAGACGAATTATGGTGAGACATGTTTCAAAACCCTAACTGGGGATAATAAGACTCTTGAGTGGCTACGTGGGAGGCTGCATTGTTAGGACGCTTTAAAATATTAATTTTTCTTTTTTTTGTTTTTTTTTGTATCTGCTACTGTCTCATTTGCGGTACTTAAGTTGATGCCTTTTGATGGAGTGTCCTGGTTTCTTTCTGCAAATGTTTGATTTAGAAGAATAACAGGATAACAGATGACCAAAGATCCTTTGTATTCAGGCACATAAGAGATCGCTCTTATGGAGGCTTTTAAGCTCCCAAGCTTGGAGGCAGCTATTATTTTAAAGAAAATAACATTTATGCTGCTACTCTCTCTACTGTGAGCTTCGTATTGATCTCAGAAATGATGGTGCCCTCCAGAAACACTGAAATGGATCTAGAGAAAAGGAGCTTAAAGCAATAACTCATTTTGCTAAAAGGCCAAAGAGCACACCAGCGCTAACGTGGATCCTATTAACCAAGATGGACGCTGTATTGCAGAAAACCAAGCACTCTTTTCAATCTTAATCAGTTTCCAGACACAGAATCCAGAGAGCCTTGTGTGTATATATATATATATATATATATATATTTCTCCTTCACATCCATTCAAAATTTTTTTCTAAGGGTTTTAGGCTGGCTTGAGAGGAAGGGGATCGTACTGAGAGGGTCAGTCCTCCTGCTAACCACTTCCTGTTAAAGGATAGTGCTCGTGCTGGAGGTCAGCATTGTGGTAATGAGATTTATGGGTAAACAGGGTGCGGCCGACCCCACCACCACGGATCGTTTTCTGTCTCGATGTTGCTGTAGTATGTCAGCTGACCCCTGAACTTCCTGTAATGAGAGTCTGATGAGCAGAGAGGAAAGGTTCACCCTCCGTTTCGATCTGATACAACCGCAGGAGGCAAACATAAGCTGTGTGTGTATGAGGAGGAAGGAAACAAGCCGAGGATAGTCGAGTAAGCACAAATCTGAAGTTTTGGACTTGCGAATGTCAAATAGAGCAAGAACAGTCAATGCATGTACTTAATATTTCAACACTGGACATGATAATGAAGGACCTTGACCAAGAAGGACCACAGTCCTCTCGCGACCTGCCTCAGTGCTCAGCGCAGAACACAGCAATCACACTCTGGTACAGAATAAAACAGACAGTTTGAGAGTGAGCTGGTCTCGGTCTGGTGCCAAGAGATCTCTGGTGTAGGTTTGATTGCAGTAAGAAAGTGATTCAACTCTGAATCGATCCTGCAGGAAATGAGCCAAACATGTGCTGGGTATTTTTGGTTGAAGATTTATTTATTTTTTTTTGTAGATGTAAGCTGTTAAACTGAGCTGTGAGGCACAGACGCATCGAAAGAACGGAATTGTACTGTGCATAAATGTTCCGAAAATAAATGCTGGAAGCAAAATTAAATGTTTTAAGCTCGTTATTTATATGATTATCTAATTTTTTATTTAGCGCTGGCTTCTTGTTCTTCGTGCTCAGTGGATTTGGGGGATTTCTATAACCACATGAAGGTTTGTTCACCTTTTGCCATCACTGTGTTTTGGACCAAAGTAAATTTTCAGCTTTTAATGCCCTTCAGGCAATGATATTTCATTTAGTTTCATTTCATTATGTGCAGTGTAAGTATAAATCACAAACAGAAACAGAAGTACGTATTTCGCTCTGATTCAGACTAATAAGTGAGTGGAACACTGTTTGTTTGGCTGTACTCCACTCAGACACACATCAAACCCGTAGTGTGGTCATACCTGAGCCTTTTTATTCTCACATTTAGACTCATGACTGTGGCACAGTGGTAACAAAAGGAAAACATTTCAATACAAATAGGTTTGGCAGCTTTCCAGCTCACTTTTCACTTTTGGCTTCGTTTCACTCATGACACAACCCCCCCCACCCCCCCACCCACACACACACACCCACTTAGCTCACTGTTTGTGAAGAGAGAGGGATAAAGAAACCGAGATCACATTAATACATTGGGAAAACAGGGCTCAGGTGTGCCACACCAATCGTTACACCTGTAGATCGCAGACTCTCGCTAATCCACACCTGCTACAATGTGAAAGCAACTTTAAATAACAATTAGTTAATGATGTACCTGATCAAGCTAACATAATGGGTTTTAAAAAACTTCTACACTTCTGTGCAAAAAAAAAGCTTGCTTTTTTACAGAAATCAAGATATTTATAGAAAAAAGAAATATATTCATATATATATATATATATATATATATATATATATATATATATATATATATATATATATATATATATGAATATATTTCTTCTTATTATTATTATCAAATAACCTATTGAAAATACAGTACATGTTATCACGTTTGCTAATACAGATTATATAGTGTTAGAGAACACATTATCTTCTGGATTGTGTCGGTTATTTGATATTTTTTAAATAACATCTTAAAAATGTATTTCCACTTTTGCATGGAAAGCCCATATCTATATGAGATATACAGCAATATCCTCATTTATTAATGTATTAACACTTAAAAAAAAATAAAAAACCCATTTCCAAATACAGAAAAGTCTTAAGAAAACTAGATATTTTAGCCAAACCTCTTCTTTTCCGCTTCTCTGGGTATTTCTGTCCTCTATATACTTTTATCTCTAGCTTCAATGAACAACTCTTTTTTTTTTTTTTACATTTTCTTCTTTTATTTTGCCTAAAACTACAAGGCTAATGTGACGAACAAGTAATGGAAGTTTATATCACCCAAAATCTTTTTTAAGCATCTGCCTTAAACCATATCCAGTTCTTCGCTGATACCAGAAAACCTTTCTGAAATACTCCAGGACATACTGTGACTCATGCATCTATAAACATCAAGAAAACATCATGTAGCTGAAGGTTATAAAGACAGCCATTTTGAATAACCGGTGCACTAGGCTCCGCCTCCCAAAGTAAATGCAATTACATTACATTTCAGATTTGCTCTGAATCTTCCTCCATGTGCAAAGTCTGATCATCGTGGACTGTAACTGCATCCGAGACAATTAATTGGACAGTAAATGGCTTTTGTCAAGGATTACTTACTGTATTATTCATCCATTTCGGTTGAGCTCAGCCATGTAATTGGGTGAATACTTTTATCCACAAACACACACGCACACACACACACACACACACACACGTGATGATAAAGTGTATCTTTTGTCTCTTCTCCAGATTTTGCGTAACCATATCCCCATTCAGTTTTATGAGATGGATTTCTCCTTATGTGTGTAATTTTGTGCCTGCATCGTCAACCCTTTTGTGTTCCTCAAGTGAAGTTTTACGCTATTCAGCTCATGCATTTAGTCTTTCATTAATACCCATAATGCATTTTTTTTCCCCCTGTGGAGACAGAGACATCAAAACTTGACTGTATGACTGCATAATGGCTGAGATCCGCAGTGCTATGGAGATAAATGAATGGTTGCAGGAAGCAGGAAGCTCACATGCTGTGTATCCCGTTTTATTCTAAACACAGTCCCTCACTTTCTCTTAAGCATTCTGTACTGGCATTTATTACAATCTCGCTTTTGAGCGTTCACGCCAGAGTAATCTCGTGTCGAGGGTGAAAATGCGGCTCTTCCTTTTATATATTTAAACCGTGATAAACATATTGCGAGCGAGCCCTTTGGCAGAACAAACAGAATGCAGACATCAAGCGTAAGAGACAGAAATTAAGTCAAGACATCATTAAATATAATACATGTACAAACACGCAACTCATGATTAAATATTTACAAAGGCATCTTTTTTTTTTTTTTCTTATTTGCTTATTTGCGTAAATCACAGGATAGTAAAGTTGTTTTTCAATTAAAAAAAAAAGGTTTACACTTCTATATATATTTATTTCCAAAATCGTCTGGTTTAAGCAGGGTATCACCCATTTATCCATCCATTTTCTGTACTGCTAATCGAACACTAGGTCTCAGGGGAGCCTGGAGCCAATCCCAGAGAACTCGGGACACAAGTTGGAGGTCACCCTGGACAGGGTGCCAACCCATTGTACGTCACAATCAGATAGTGTGGAGAATTTGAAATTTGCCAATCAGTCTACAGTGTATGTCTTTGGAATGGGGAGGAAACTGGAGTACTCGGAGGGAACCCCTGAAACACGGGGAGAACATGCGAACTCCATGCACACAGGGCGGAGGTCTGATTCAAACCTCCAGCCATAGAGGTGTCAGGCAACAGTACTACCCACTAAACCAGCATAACTGCATCCATAATGGATTATTTGCTGTTAGCAAATGTCTTAACGCTGATGATTTTGAATTTTGGTTGACTCAAACATTCCACATATGGTCGTAAGAAAAATACACAGAATGGTATGAAGAAGCTAAAAGAAGTTGGGGCTGACTTCTTTCTAGGCCAGACTGCATATCATGGAGACGAACAGTGACAGTCATGTCAGGTGATTACACCGAGTCAAACGCCACCTAAATCTAGTTTTGATCTCTATTTAGACTGATGTTTCCAGCCCACTTCTCTAACACATCACTACCATGTCAATGGATATGTCATCAGCAGTAAATGAGAATCCTCACAAGAAATATAGTCACAGGTGTAATAAGCATGAACATTACCCTATCATCCCCAAAATCGCATTGGAGGAGAATCTAAAATGAGACAGACAAAGCACATATTGTCCGATAAAAGTAGAAATGACACAAAAGGACAGAAGACAGAACCAGAAGTTTAGTGTTTTGGCTTGAAAGAGGTTCTGTTTTGCATGATTAGTATTTGGAGGAAACACAGCATGAACCCTGTAGTCAAGTCAAGTGGGTTTTTACTGTCATTCCTTTATATAGCTTGTATTCAATGGAACGAAATGGCATTTCTTCAGGATCATGGTGCAGCACAGAACAGCACACAGGACTACATAAAGTGCAAATACATACCAGTGTGAAACTAGTGTGAGAGAACAATAAATACTCAGGACAGTTAATACACAGTACATTCATACTGTAGGGCAGTATGAATAAAAAAAAATAGAAATCATCAATCCAAGTGTCTAGCCGTCTTTAAGGAACATCATTCTTATTGTGCCATATAGGAGACTTTGTTATATAATGCATTGCTCAACTAGAATAATTAATACATTTTTGAGCTAT
The DNA here is from genome assembly GCA_012411365.1 of Ameiurus melas. Classification (NCBI taxonomy): domain Eukaryota; kingdom Metazoa; phylum Chordata; class Actinopteri; order Siluriformes; family Ictaluridae; genus Ameiurus; species Ameiurus melas. Next base: position 5,681,289 of record CM022767.1, read on the forward strand.
TTCTATGGAATAGATTTTAGCCTTCCATTTAATATCATGACCATCTGTTACCGAGCATGTCGATGACGTGAGGCTGTGAGGTTTCTAGAATATTTAATAAAATATAAAACCTTTCCACCCCCACAACAGTGTCACTGTTTCCCCCACCCTAAACTGCATTTGGGTCACTGCTCATTTTGAAGGATGAGTCTGACTTTTTTGCCTTTAAAAAAAAAGAAAAAAGAAATAAATAAATCTCCCAAAACATGTATTGACTCCTTCATCTTCTGCGCCTTGAAGAAAATTGATTCAGATATGAAGCAAGAGAAAGAAAATTAGAGTGGTTACTCCACGCAACTGCTCTTTTTTTTCCGAGAGATTTCTTCTCTTTCATGCTTGCTAAGTCTTATTACACACCACCCAGGGGGTGAAGAATCAATTTGCGAAGCTTAAACAGAAATGCCAATTTCATTTTCTACCCTTGGAAAAAAAAAAAAAAAAAAAAATGTGTTCTAGGGCAGGAGGGGAAAATATATGTACATATATAAATAAATAAATAAAAGTGATGGTGAGGGAGGAAAAAAAAAAAAGAAGAAGAAATACAATAAACAAGACGCATGGACAGTTAATCCATCTGGGTTCTGTGTGGTGGTTTTCAGATTGTGTCTTCCTGTTTGTCTTGTTTAATTCATGTGTAAGGCATGGAAAGTGCACTAACTATGATAAATGTATATTTGAATTTAAACGACTTCGTAGTATTCATGAATAAATCAAAATTGCATGAGTTTAAAAAAATGGCCTTTGTTGGGGTCAGGTCCCACCAAATTATCTGTAGAATCAGGCTGTTTATTATTTTAAGAAATGCCAGATGTATTTGAATAACTACATGTCAGGAGGTCATATTTGGAGCAGTGGTAGTTCAGTGGTTAAAAGTCTAAGTTGGGGATCAAAAGGTTGTGAATTCAAATCCCTGGACTTTAAGAGACACTGTTGGCACCTTCAGCAAGACCTTTAATGCTCAGCTGTTATGCTGTATGTTTGGATTGTATCCTGTCTAAGTCACTTTGGATAAAAGTGTCTGCCAAATGGATAAAAAAGTAAATGGACGTTTTTCTTTGACACATTAAGTTTCTGTGCTGTTATCATCAGGCAAGGGTTAGAGGTCCTGTCATGAGGTATCCAGGTTCAGACCTGCTAACACATCTACGATGGCTGCCAAAATGAGGAAGTCTGGAAAAATGAGATATTACTAATAGAAAAAAAAATGTATAGCTGCTTAATCCTTGTGGCAGCATGTTTACACAGTGGGTAGTGTTAATACCTCATAGCTCCAGGGTCGACAGTTTGAACTTGGGTGTGCGTGGAGTTTTCACTGTGCAGTTTTTTTTTTGTTTGTTTTTTTCAGTTTCCAGGTTTGTATATCCAGGTTTTCTCAAACAAAAAAAGTCTGTAGGTGGTTTGGCCATGCTAAACTGTGAATGAGTGTATGTGCATGGTGTCCTGTGATGGTCTGGTGTCCTATCCAGGATGTATTCCCAGCATACCACCAGTATTCCTGGGATTGGCTCCAGATCCTCTGTGAACCTGGCCAGGATAAAGCGATTACTGAATACGGATGCTTAACCTTTTATTCACCCATAAACACACCATAACCCACAAATACAAAATACAATGGGGGAGATAAGTAGTGGATGCGTCAAAAAAATTTTTAGTAAATATATTTCCAATGATGCTATTCACATGAGAATTTCACCAGACATCAGCATTAACTCAGGAAATCCAGACATATAAAAATTCACAATATTAAAGTCCATAAATGTAGTTATGTATAATAAAGTGGAATGACACAAGAAAAAATGATTGAACACGCTAAGTGAAATGTATTTAATACTTAGTGGAGATGCCTTTATTTTATTTGCTTCCTGTATGAAGAAAATAATCGGCTGCAGTATCCGGGAGTGATTTTGGTTCATTCTTCTAAAGTGATCTGACCTCCACTTGCGGATAATGGCCCGTTTTCAGAAGTTCTGAAATACGTCTGTATCCGATTCCATCGATATGTTTTGCAAAAATAAGGTGGGAGAGCTCTTTGCTTTTACCCATCATGAGATGTTTCTTGTGTGACACCTTGGAATTGAAAAGCTTTTTTATAGACCATCAATTTACTAACCCAGCTGATATTAATTTGCAGAGATAGGGGGTACAATTACTTACATATTTCAGCTGGTTTCTTGCCTTGCCTTGCCTTGCCTTACCTTGCCTTGCCTTGGAGAACTATTTTGTCTTAGCGTGTTCAATACTTTTTCCTGTGTCGCTCCACTTGATCACACATAACTTTATTTATGGACTGTAATGTTGTGAATTCTTTATAATTCCAGATTTCTTGAGTTAATACTGATGTCTGGTGAAAATTTCATGTGAATATCCTCATTGGAAATATATTTGCTGAAAAAAACGTTGACGCATCCAATACTTATTTCCCCCACTGAATGTGATATTTAGATGCAATGTCTGTAATGTTTTGCTCATTTGTTCATCAAAAATTCCACGTATATTTTTTTAAATGATTTTAATGCAGTGCCATCTGAGAGCTCGAACATCACGAGTACGCAATATTGATTTTCACCCTTGTTTCTTGCACACAGATATTTCTCCAGATTCTCTGAATCTTTTGATGATATTATGTACTGTAGATGATGAGATATTCATAGTCTTGGCAATTTTACATTGAGGAACATTATTCAGAAATTGTTCCACAAATTGTAGACACTTTTTTTTTTTTTTTTTTTTCAGATTGCTGAATCTCTGCCCATTTTTACTTCTCAAAGACTTTCCCTCTCTAAGATACTCTTTTTTTTTATCCCCAATCATGTTACTGAGCTGTTCCCAGTTAACCTCCAGCTGTTTCTTTTTAGTAACACTGACCTTTCCAGCCCGTCCCAACTATTTTTGAGACGTGTTGTGGCCATTTTCTTTTTCTTAAAATGATACATTTACTCAGTTTAAAACGTTTAAGCTACTATTATTATCCAAATGACTGTGGCTTGCAAAACAGACCTAATAATGGTTATTGCTTTGATGGTGCAGTTTGGATGGATGGTTGTGCTCTTGTCAATTTAGTCATTTCAGAAACCTGGGAAAAGTGCCTCAATTAGGCAACACTTAATTCCTTATTGTAGCCAAACTTATTGCGTTTCACACAACATACTTTTCAACTCAACTCATTTCAGTTTTATAGCACTGTTAACAATAGACATTGGCGTAAAGTAGCTTTATAGAAATCAGGATGTAGTTTCAGATCCCTAAGGCGACAGTGGCAAGGGAAAACTCCTTGAGACATCATGAGGAAGAAACCTTGAGAGGAACCAGAAGTAAGCAGACGTAGAGTATCAGGAGGTATCAGGAAGATCCAGAGCCACAGCAGTAGTATATAATCGGGTCAGCATACATGTACTCTTATCTTTTAATTTTTTCCTGTATGTACACCACTGGCCATAGCGTGTAAAAGGAAACCTGGGTTAAATCACAGTGCATCCATATTCATTGTCTCAGCAGTTAATTGTATTCATTTTAGTCGTTCATTATATCAATCTATTTGGACTTCTGATAACGCAGTAACGTAACACATTACATTTTAAATTGATGTAATTTGATTACAGTTACTGATGTCAATACAATTACATTACTTGCGTAACAAATGTATTATTAAGACAACAATATTACGTGTTTAAAGTAAATCATGTTTTTGCGCAGCTGCCAGGGGCGTAACCTGGCCTGGGCCTGGGAAGATTTTTTCTTTAGCCCCGATATAATTCTCTACTTGGAACGGTTTGTCACTACGTAACTGAACATCAGTAAAAGTAGACCACCTGCAATTTTATATCTTCAGTGAACAGAGGCGAGACCAATCAGACAGGGTTTACAGGAAAATAGGTGGAAATACCCATGTCTTATTGGCTGACCGCTCTCAAATCTGCCAAACTCTAGCTTACCGTCAATTTGAGGAAAAATGGATATACAGCAATTTAAAATGTTTGAAACCAGTAAAGGGGTTGAAACTGAAACAGTAACATCCTCTGATGCTGAGCAGGAAAACAAGGTACGTATATATCTATATGAGTTCCAGTTTACGTATACATGATATGAGCAGAGCATGAGGAAGGATAATGGACCTGTAACAGCTAAACCCATACAATGATAGCTTAGTGGTGCCTCCTCCTCCTTCTAATCTCATTTTAAAACAGTGTGAATAATCTTATACATGATTTATAATATCATCATAAATAATATTAGATAAATTTGCCCATATTCAAGATATTTTCGCTGATATTCATGTGAGCACAGAGAAAGTGGTAATATAGAATAATTATATGTGGCAGTATGATTAAGATTCTGTACAAGAGGCTAGAAGGTTGTGAGTTCAACTCCCAGAACCACTATTGGGCCCTTAAGCAATATTAAATTAGCAACACCCTTCACACTTAGCTGCTTAGCTCTGCCTCATTTTTGAGTAACTTCAGTTGAAATCATCTTCCAAATGAATAACCGCAGCTGCATATCTATGGTGCTGAACATAAAAAGAACAAGGCCAGTATCAGGAACACAAGAACTAGAAATTTAAAAACAGCAAAAACCTGGTTCAGATTTTTAAGACAAGACACATCTATTACAAACATGTTATACAAGGAGATGTTAGTATGAACGGATTGAAAAACCACACAGCACAGATACGAATAATGATCAAGGGGTCTGACCAGAGCAGTAATGTATCAGTCAGTACCTCAGCAAGGTTCAGTTACTGTTGTTCCTGTTGTTGTTGTTGTTGTTGTTGTTAAGCAGCAGGAGTTCCGAGTGTATACTATACCAGGTTGCCATCCTGAGAGATGAAACCTCTAGCACAAATCTATCCAAACACTATAAATTCAAAAAACACACACACACACACACACAAACACAAACACACAAACAATCCCCTGCTGTTCTGTCAGGTGTCAAAATCACTTCAAAAACACCTAGCGACTCTAAAAAAGAAGCTGAAATAAAAATGATAGTTCAGTCACTCCAGCTCTGCTGGTGAAGACGTGAACACAGTGTTTCGGTACACACTGGTCAAATCACATTTATAGTCAGTATTTGCAGGAACTCACCTGAAGCTATCTAACTTCAGAGATGAGCTGCTGTAGGTATGATAGAGGTGTCAGACTCTGACGTTTTCCCTGTCATCTTCAGCTAGTATAAAGAACCTGACAGGAAGTCACAGCACACTGAGTCAACAGCTTTATGAAAGGAAAAAAAAAAAAAAAAAACCTGAGTGACTCTGCCAGATTATGATAGCTTGATGACAGTAGCATAATCCGCTGTATCCAACTTTAGCACAGTGTAGAAAATACACTTTAGTCCAGTCTGGATTCAACCAGACCAGTGTTTTTCCAGTGCAAATCTAGCTCAGGTTAAAAAGTACTTTCATGTCACTTTCAGATTATAAACACACCAAATCTACTTAATCTCTAAAATCCAGCTCAGTCAAGTCACTTCTGTACATGTCTCAGGCCAGTCTAGCCAAATATCTTCTAGATGAAACCAGTCCACATGAAACTAGTTAAGCACCATAAATATAGTCCATTTTAGACCTGTCTATACAAAGACCAGCCAAACCAGTTCTTTCCACACTGCAAAGTATGTCATAGGCCAACCCTGCGGACAAGAGGCAGCGGTAGCTTAATGGTTAAGATGGTGGACTACTGATTGGAAGGTCATGAGTTCAAATCCCAGCACTGCCAGGCTGCCATTACTGGGCCCTTGTGCAAGGCGCCTTCCTTAACCCTCAACTGCTCAGTTGTATAAACGCAATACAGTCCAGATGAGACCACTTTGGTCTAATGTCTACTCTAGCTCTGGGAAGAAAGTGTAGCATAATAAATGTGATCCATTCTAGACCATTTCAGATTATAAATACAGGCCTCACAAAACAGTACCCTAGGTCAGGTTAGAAAGTCTTAGGAAAGATACTAATGATTAGACCCTTTCAGATTATAACCAGTCCAGATTTGTCCATAAAATCCAGCTCAGTCCAGTCAGTCGACTTATTGTGGCAAAGAATACCAGTACCAAAAGCAATCCCAATACAGTCCAGATGAAACCAGTGAAATCATAGCATGAAATCTAGTGAAAAGTATGGTCCTGTCTATGCCATTCGTGTCTATCCCTGTTGATTTCATTCCAGATTAAGATAAGCCAATCTAGTCAAGTACAAGGATTTATCCAGTCCTCTGTAGTCCTATTAGTGTTCAAGTCCAGGGGAACAAGCACAGTCCAGTTTAACCCAATTGATCGCAGCCCATTTTGGATGTCAGACAGCATTGCAGCTTGCTCCAGCTGAAGCCAGTTATGTCTAGGCAGTCTAGTTCAACCCACACCAGATGAAACCAATCCAACACAATCTATTTTAGTCTATTTAAGTCCAACTCAGTCCAGCCAGTCCAATTTGGCTCAGTTCAGTCGAGTCCAGATGAAAGCTCTTGGGGTCTCCAGAACATGTTGTGTTGTTTTTAATACCTCAAATCACACCTCAAATGTCAGAGCTGTAATGGAGTTACGAGTAGACTCTGACCTGTATGCAACCAGAGACATATACTGCAGCCCAGACTTCCTTTAATCTCTCTGCCTTTCTGCTGCTGTCTCTCGCACACAAATCCCTAAATTAGTCTGGAAGTGTTGGTCTTCCCTTTACTATTTGGATCTGGATTGACAGTGATTGTTAGCAGACATTGACGTACCTCCATCAATAATTCCTCTTTGTTCCACTCATCTCTTGATCTGATTGTTCTTTGTCAGTGTATCCTTTTATTATTCTAGGCAGATGGAGTGATTGATACCCTCCCTCTCACTCTACCTAGCCCACCCAGGAAGAGATGAGCAGGGGATCAAACGCAAAAAAGTGTTCAAGGTGTTTAGTATTCCTTACTTCCCTGGTGTGTGTGTGTGTGTGTGTGTGTGTGTGTGTGTGTTTAGGGCAATGTGCAAGTGAGTGCGTTTGTGTGTCTCATGTGAGACGGATTACGTGTGCAGAAATCCAGTCGCTCAGAATCTCCCGCACGTCATACTGAGCTGCAAAATGCTTTATGTGGGAGGCTGATTCAGGTCAGAGAGAATCAGTGCAGATTTGTATAGCTGTTCTCACAATTCCCCAACTGACACAAAGCCTTCACTGACTGAATTCCCTTAGGCTGACACACACAGACGGCAGCTGGCCCTCTGGCACAGACTTCCTGGCACTCCATCTCATCCTAATTAATCTCCCAACACGCGCGCACACACACACACACACACACACACACACACACACAAAACTCCTGCAGATTCCGTCTGTTTGAGCGCGAGAAGACGATTGCCTCCAGTTGCATCCTTGGGTTCTATCATTCCTTACGCATAGTGTGTTCTAATTGGCTGCAAGGAAAACAAGAACAACAAAAAACACAAAGTATGTGAGAGTATGTGGTTTTACATATTAAGACACTACAACATTCAACCATGTCTTAGGACAGAGGTTACTAGATGGTTAATGGTCTGTGCTAGAAGGTTGTGAGCTCTAATCTCAGCACTTACAGAGAACCAGGGGTTGACTTTTGAGCAAAAGGCTTAACACTACATTAAAATTTGTATTTACATACAGGGTCCTATATGTAGGTGGTGGTTTGAATTCTTACAAATCCACAGCCATCAATGACTGGGAGTCCAAATTTGTTCTTCTCTCAGGGTGGGATACTTCCCTATCAATCACATGCATGTGGAAGAGGGCAGATAGCTCTTTTCTCTGAGTTATGCTGCACCGTGGTGCACAATGAGCAGTAGTTTGAAAATGTGATATGTGATTGGTTGGCTTCACATGTCTTAAAGGAAGCACGTGATATCCTTCACCCTCCTTAATTGGTAGGTGTTCTGCGATAGGAGAGACCTGAAGGCTAGGTTGGACTTGGTAAAGACTATATTATGTACAAAAGCTGAGAAATGTATTACATTTATTCAATTGGCAGTCATTTCTATCCAAAATAAAGTGATAGGACACAATTCAAGCATACAGTCTTAAAAAAGAAGGTCAAATCCATAATCCTAAAGGATTCTTCTGTTTTTCTACGGTGGATCTGGAGCCTGGACAGTATACCAGTCCACTTACAGGGCATCGCATGGATTCTCATTTGTACTCTGATGGACTTTTGAGAATATCCAATTCACTTACTGTTGGTGGGTTCCCAGAGGCAAACCATGCAGAGTACATGCTAAACGTGGGAGTGAACCCCCGACCAAGGAGCTGTGAGACACCAAAATTGGTTCGCTAATAACTGTACCATCTAATAGTCATTCATTCGTCTTCAGTAACTAATGTATCCTGATCAGGGTTGTGGTAGATCCAGAACCTATTCTGGATGAGAGGTGGGAATATACCTAGGGGCGATGTTGGGTAGTTAGTACACCTGTTGCCACCTGTTCAGATTCAGTTCATTTATGCTCCAGAAGGCACATAAAATTTTGAATGACCCAAACCACCCACATTATCAATATTTCAACCCCCTTCCTTCTGGCCACAGGTATAGGCTACCCACGTGTAGAAAGGCTAGTTTTGGTAGGAGTTTTGTTCCTATGGCTATACGAGCATTAAACACATAGGTACTCAGCCATTGTGATGTCAGATGCATTGTTGTATGATGATCCTGATGTTTTTCTCCTTGTCCCCTTTCCCCCTCTATGCCTGTGATTGTTTATGTTGGTCTATATAAATGTATGACGTTGTTATGTTTTTGTACGCACCCACTCATATTAAGATCATCATGTGATACCGTTTGAATGAAGGCTGCACCGTAACAAAAACAACTGATTAAACGAAGTAAATGGTGTGTGAACAGAGCATTCAGATAGGCTTGTCTCAGCCAGCTCCTTTTCACACCTCAGACGTGAGGCATCTGTCTGATTGCATGATGGGAATACATGTTTTTTTTTTTATATATATATATATTTTTCCCTGGGCTCCATTATACTGTACGTGTCTGTGTAAGCACGTGTAATCCGAAGGTGTCGCTGTTGCTCCATTTTAACAGGCCTCGTTGTGTGGTGAATAATGAGTGTTTAAAGGCATCAGTTGGTGCTTTCTATGCCATTCGGCTCAGACGCCCAACTCTCTAATTAGAAGCTTGAGCGAGTGCCAGAGCACATGTGTTCAGTACTGTGTGTGTGTGTGTGCTTGTGTATGTGTGTGTTGGCACTTATCTAGACGCAACCTTTTAAAGTATTTATTAAAAAGATACGCCTGGCTTCTGTGGTGACTGCTTCCCTGGCAACAAGCCATGACGACCGAAGCACTGTGTGACGCACCTTGGCGTTTCTTGAAGACATAAATGAATTCCATTTGAAGGTGATTTGATATTTCAAGTCACTTTGAATGGATTAAACTCAAAATGTCAACTCAGAGGGAGCGGCAGTGTGGGGATGCACTTTCAAGCACCGGTAGAAGCTATTCTGTGGTCAAAGTTCAGAACTTGCAAACACCTCCTGCTGGAGATCGAGGCTGTGTCCCAAATGCTGGGGTTTGATAGACGGTGTACAAAGGACTGCATCAGAGAGAAGAGTCTCTAGAAAGGAGAATGCCTTACGCGTTAACTTTTATAGCCTGCTAGCTAATTGGCCAACCAGAGGTTAGTGTACAGTATGAGCTCTTAAAGTGCTAAGCACATATCCAGACAAGCTGTGTTACCTTTATATCCTTACACATTCATCTGAACGTTCTGAATCGAAACCGACTCTCCAATCATGTTGCATTATGGGGAAAGTATATCTGTTAGCCACTGGAAATGGCGTGATATAAATGCTCAAAGATAAGATAACCAACATTGGGAAGGCTTGTTACTGTAGACTGGCTCTGTGTTTTCTTGCGCTTGGGTTGGAACATTAAAAACGGCTGACTTTCTAATGAGAACACTAACTAGAGATGAAGTTTTTCATTTGTGACAAAGGCCCAAAAGCTCTTTGGTTCCAGTAGAGTGCAAACGTGAGAACAGCAGTGTAACACTAATTCTGCCCCTTAAGCAATTAAAAAAAGAAGGATGAGCTGATGCCAGATGAGATGAGTGTGTATTTGTGTGTGTGTATGTGTGTGTTTTTGTGTGTGTGTGTGTGTGTGTGTGCATCAGAAAATCCAGAATGAGCAGCCAGGCAATTTGAATAATTACAGATTGATGACCTTTTATAGATTTTGTAGATCTGCCTTCTCATGTGTGTGTCTGTATATGCATGGGCTGGGCGGATTTAAGTGTGTGTATGTGTGTGTGTGTGTGTGTGTGTGTGCTAAAACGTTTTGGCTGAAGCTGTGCCTGCTGAAGCGTGTCGAATGGGAAAGTTACAGGACGTTAATGCGCTGGCTGCTGTTCTCTCTCGCTCATTCATATTTCATTCGCTCCATCATAACTGCTCGACTTATTGTTATTATTTCCTCCCAAACTCATTGTTTATAGATCAACCCTGCTCGGCGGGGTCCACATTTCCTAAAAGCTTGTGTGTGTTTGTAATCGAAACAACACTAAACTGATTTATGCTTCTCGTGGGACTCCTGTTGGAACATAAGCGTTCTCTTGCTCTTTTCCATCTCCGACGAGACGCCTTAGCCAATTTGCCCACTTTGGGATAAATTGAACAACTTTCGCTTTATTGGATTGAGGAGAAGGAGGTAGGGAGGGAAAAAAAATGAAATCTGTTTGCTGACAACCTCACCGGCGATTTTTTGCAGAGGCTGGACATCTTCCGCACCATCGATGAGACAATTAATATGTCCTCGGGGACAAGATGAACAGATGAGCAAAATTGCTGAGGAAGATGAAGTGTCGTGTTGCTTTTCTCTGAACGTGCAGTTCAGGTACAAAACTTGTGCACTGCGACATCCCACTGCGTTTAACTTTTATAACTCTGAAATCTGTCTAAATAGCATGTGCATGCACCACTTATATGGGAAAAATACATACAAAAAAAAATGGGTCTGTCAAGTCCTGGTAGAACCTTGTGCAATCCAAACTTAAATTGTACATTTTGGTCACATGGAGCAATGGTCATGTGACCAAATTTTTGGTCCCATACAAAAAGATATGGCTTACACAGGGCACTTTGAATGGCAGACACCCACAGCAGCTGTTTGTGGGTTGGAATTGATTGAGTTTGCTTCAAATGGCTCTTCTAAGTGGGCATTATGAATGGGAACAACCGATGGACACTGATGGATTCTCTTTAGATTATTTGGGCTGTCACTCATTTAATTCAACTCATTTATATAGTGCTTTTCAGCAATAGTCAGAAAGCAGCTTTACAGAAATCTGGATCCAAATGCAATGAGTTTACCTGTAAATATAGATTCATTGAAATATTAATAATAGTAATAAAACAGAAAGGCTTAAAGTATCCTGAAAACAATGGAACATCTGATCAGTCAGATACAAGAAAATTTTTTTACATATAGTTTACATAAAACTATTCAGTTTGTCATCACAATATGGTGTCACTGCTCATACTAAACTCTAAATTCTAATTGCTAGATTGGATTAGGTAGCGTGAGTGTGATCAATTCACTATTCATAGTGTTAACATGAACCAATTACATTTAGAACTCTCACGAGGACGTTGGCACTGATTGGAACTATTGTATAACTATAGAATCAAATGAATGTGATTAAAACATGTGCTGTGGTAATGCAGATGTTGCCGAACGCCAGGAACTGGGGTTTCATCCTAAGCTCCCTAAGGTGAGAGTAGAGTATGGATCTTGATTTTATTCACGGATTTCAAAACACATGCTCAAATCATGTTGGAGGCACAAGAACATGTTGTGTTAATGTAACTCAGCTCAAGTGTGTATGTGATTGTGCCCTGCGATGGATTGGCACCCTGTCCAGGGTATACCCCGCCTTGTACCCGATGCTCCCTGGGATTGGCTCCAGGTTCCCCCGCGACCCTGAAAAGGAGTAAACGGTAGAATATGGATGGATGGATGGATGGATTGATGGATGGATGGTAACTCAGCTCAATCACGTGGAACAGATATACACAAGAATTAAGTACATTCAACAAAGTGTTTTTTTTTTTTTCTGTCTAGTGGCATGGCATATGAGGTATACAGTGGTGTGAAAAAGTGTTTGCCCCCTTCCTCATTTCCTGTTCCTTTGCATGTTTGTCACACTTAAGTGTTTCGGAACATCAAACCAATTTAAACAATAGTCAAGGACAACACAAGTAAACACAAAATGTAATTTGTAAATGAAGGTGTTTATTATTAAAGGTGAAAAAAAATCCAAACCATCATGGCCCTGTGTGAAAAAGTGATTGCCCCCCTTGTTAAAACATACTATAACTGTGGTTGTCCACACCTGAGTTCAATTTCTCTAGCCACACCCAGGCCTGATTATTGCCACACCTATTCACAATCAAGGCATCACTTAAATAGGAGCTGCTTGACACAGTAAGGTCCACCAGAAGATCCTTAAAAGCTACACATCATGCCGAGACCCAAAGAAATTCAGGAACAATTGAGAAAGAAAGTAATTGAGATCTATCAGTCTGGAAAGGGTTATAAAGCCATTTCCAAAGCTTTGGGAATCCAGCGAACCACAGTGAGAGCCATTATCCACAAATGGCGAAGACATGGAACAGTGGTGAACCTTCCCAGGAGTGGCCGGCCGCCCAAAATTACCCCAAGAGCCGCGAGCGACGACTAACCAAGAGGTCACAAAAGACCCCACAACAACGTCCAAGAACTGCAGGCCTCACTTGCCTCAGTTAAGGTCAGCGTTCATGCCTCCACCATCAGGAAAAGACTGGGCAAAAATGGCCTGCATGGCAGAATTCCAAGGAGAAAACCACTGCTGAGCAAAAAGAACATCAAAGCTCGTCTCAATTTCTCCACAACACATCTTGATGATCCCCAAGACTTTTGGGACAACATTCTGTGGACCGATGAGACAAAAGTGGAACACTTTTGGCGCGTGGTGTGGACCAATATCTGCGTGAAGGAACACTGCATTTCATAAAAAGAACATTATACCAACAGTAAAATATGGTGGTGGTAGTGTGATGGTCTGGGGCTGTTTTGCTGCTTCAGGACCTGGAAGACTTGCTGTGATAAAAGGAACTATGAATTCTGCTGTCTACCAAGAGATCCTGAAGGAGAATGTCCGACCATCTGTTCGTGTACTCAAGCTGAAACGAACTTGGGTTCTGCAGCAGGACAATGATCCTAAACACACCAGCAAGTCCACCACTGAATGGCTGAAGAAAAACAAAATGAAGACTTTGGAGTGGCCTAGCCAAAGTCCTGACCTGAATCCTATTGAGATGTTGTGGTATGACCTTAAAAAGGCCGTTCATGCTCGAAAACCCTCTAATGTAACTGAATTAGGACAATTCTGCAAAGATGAGTGGGCCAAAATTCCTCCAGGATGCTGTAAAAGCCTCATTGCACGTTATCGCAAACGCTTGGTTGCAGTTGTTGCTGCTAAGGGTGGCCCAACCAGTTATTAGGTTTAGGGGGTATTCACTTTTTCACACAGGGCCATGATGGTTTGGATTTTTTTTTCACCTTTAATAATAAACACCTTCATTTACAAATTGCATTTTGTGTTTACTTGTGTTGTCCTTGACTATTGTTTAAATTGGTTTGATGTTCCAAAACACTTAAGTGTGACAAACATGCAAAGGAACAGGAAATGAGGAAGGGGGCAAACACTTTTTCACACCACTGTACATTTCAAATGTATAGCACTACCTCAGGTAGCACATACTGTACTGTATTAAGTGAACTTATATTTGTTTGCATCTGTAAACTAGCCTAGTGTTTCACTGCTTAAATTGACTTATTGTATTTCAAAATGGCTGTTACTGTAAATCACTCCAGAATACACTGCACTCTTTTAGCAGCTTAAGTTTATTAAGTTTATATTATTAGTAAATTGACCTTCATTAACACATCGGCACTCCTTTAGAGAGAGAACGGCACCCTGAGAGGGGAGCGAGGATATGACAAGAAAATGAGTTAGTTAGTTAGTTACAGTCACATTTATATACATAGCACTTTTCTAGACATTCAAATCGCTTTACATATTAGGGTGTGTGTGTGTTTGTGTGTGTGTTTGTGTGTGTGAGTGTATGTGTGTGTGTTGGGGAGGGGCGGGGGGGGTCTAGTGTGTAGCATCCACCTGGATGATGAGAAAGCAGCCATAGTGTGCCAGAACGCCCACCACAGACCAGCTATTAGTGGAGAGGAGAGAGTGATGAAGCCAATTCAGTGATGGGGATTATTAGATGCCACTAAGCCAAAAATCAACACTTTAAAATCCCATTGGCTCTTAATCTGTGGTAACTTTCTACTGAGGTTAATGATGTTCACTCTTTTAGCTGAATAAAGTCTGAATAATTGGTCATTTTCCAGTGTCCTCATTGACCATCGCAATGTCCACCTTTTCAGTGTTAAAATTTAATCTTGGATAATGGTCCATGGCAATCATAGTCTACTAAGCTAAATCTTTAACTGGTTCATATGGTACATGTAGTTTATGGTTTATATGGGAAATAGGTCGGCAGGTCGGCAGTCTGATCTTCTGTGCCCCCACCGGGCTCGGATTGGACTAATCAGCCATCAATGAACCCACTTAAACTGATGATACTGTGTAGATAGATCAGTGGTTAAGATGTTGGTCTAATGATCGGAAGGCCGTAACTTCAAATCCCAGCACTGCCAAGCTGCTGCTGCTAGAGCAAGAGCCTTAACCCTCAACTGCTGAGTTATACAAATGAGATCCATGCAAGTCGCATCTGCCAAATGCCATAAATGTAAATCATTAGTAACCAACCCACCTTTGGACACAATGGACACAATGGAATGTAAACATAGAAGGAATAAAACACAAGGGGGGCATGCTGTTGATAGATAGATAGATAGGTAGATAGATAGTAGATAGATAGATAGATAGATAGATAGATAGATAGATAGATAGATAGATAGATAGATAGATAGATAGATAGATAGATAGATAGATAGATAGATAGATAGATAGATTGAAAGGTAGATAGATAGGTAGATAGATTAGACCACAGTGACTTGCCAACAATTAGGCAAGAGGTGGCAGAGAACTAAGTCACAGCTTTATCTCTGACTGTTGCAAAGTGCTGACACTCCAAAAAGTTAAATAAGCATCTCCTTAGAGAAAATGTACCAATGTCAACAGCTACACAGTATTTAACAATTTATGTATAGCGCCTGCCATACAAGTCCCTGTGTACCTTGTTACAAAGAAACACTTCCATTTTAGATGTGCCCGAATGGTGAGTTCAACTGGAGTTTCTATCTTGTTTTTGTTTGTTTTTTTCATTCACACTTTGCTGGATGTTTGATATAAACAGATTAGATACCAAACACTGGTAATATCTTACAGCAAATTTTCTTGGACTTTTAAGACCTGATGTTGACTATGTATTTTTGTCCTCGTAGCGCTTGCTTAGATAATCTGAACACACTGTACTGTTCCCATCCATTCAGAAAAAAAACAGTATTTTGGTGAATGGTGATGAATACAAAAGTGGATCAGGACTAACAGGATGATTAGGATGAGCAGGTAGACATCTGGATGTCTTTGAGCCTTCTCTTCGTTTACCCCTTCTTCCTGCTGTCAATCAAGCTCATTGGATCATCATGTATAGGCATCGTGTCAAAGGCTCAAAGACGTACATATATATATATATATATATATATAGGTGCATCTCAAAAAAATGTAATATCGTGGAAAAGTTCCTTTTTTTCTGTAATTTAACTGTCATACATTCTAGATTCATTACACATAAAGTGAAATATTTCAAGCGTTTTTTTTTGGTTTGTTTTAATCTTGATGATTACAGCTCATGGAAATCAAAAATCCAGTATCTCAAAATATTCGAATAAAGGTGCCTGCTCACCTGCGTGAACATGCCATAGGCCTGCTGCAGGGGGAAATGCAGATGTGGCCAGAGCAATAAACTGCAAGGTCCGTAATGTAAGAGGCCTAAGACGGTGCTACAGGAAGACAGGAAGGACAGATGATCGTCCTTGCAGTGAACAATTACATGTAACCATGTGTCTTTCCAGATGTGATCGAGAACTTGCAAATGCCTTGCAAATGCCAACCTCTTCCTGAATTTCCCCTTGGGGATCAATAAAGTATCTATCTATCTATCTAAACTGAACAACACTTTGCAATTAGACTAAAAAAAAAAACCCAGATATATTAAGACAAAATAATTTAACACAGAACACGTTTACACGATCAGAAAACAGACCAATGACAGGACGGGGTGGAGATAAGACCAAAACAGAGGTAGTGAACTCTGAAATATGCTTCGATCTGAGAGAGGGAATTTGCAACAAAGATAGAGTTGCAATGTCGTGTTAATCTGTTATCTAATGCACAAGCTTGCTACCTAGCTACTGGGCTAATTTGTTCTAGTTACCTAGCAAGCGGAGAATGTAGCTCAAAGAAAATATTTCTGACATGTTAAGCTGCTGATGATACTTAAATACAGCTCCATCTGCCAGTTTGTTGAAAAGGATTTCTTCAACGTAGTGCACTGGCATCTTGGATCCTTCAGGTGACAGGCCAGTGGAACATCACTGGAACTTTTGACGGCTAAGGGAACTCAATTAAGATGACTGAATGCAGGGGAAGTGGGTGAGGACTTGCTAAAAACAGGTGGAAAGAGAGTTACTAAAGTTTTAACAAATCACCCTAGCCACCTAAATGAAGTGTGCATCCAAGCATGGACTTCACAGATGCACACAGGTGCTAAACCATGAGTGTGTGTGTGTGTGTGTGTGTGTGATGTAGGTGCCACTAATTCCCATTTCCTGCTCTGTTTCTGCACTCCTGGTTTCCATTTCAGTCATTTCTTAGCTGAAACGATGTAGCGGTATCGATCGCAACACGCCGCTGAAAGATTTGTTTCACTTGGCCGAGTTCGAGCCGACGCATTAATCATGCGTGTGTTTGTGAGGGTGTTTGTGAGCGAATGTGTGCGAGATGATACAAGCTGGTAAAGATTGAAATATGAATTAAGGCCACTGTTTGTATAGCCAGATGACCCGACCGCAGCGCTGCTCATCCTTCTCTCTTTGTGTTTGGGCTTCAGCCACTCGTCTCATCACTGCTGCAGTAAAGGTCAGGGGATCGATGGTGTGTTGACAGGAGCCAGTGTGTGCGTGTCTGTGTATTCCTGACATATTCTAGACGGATGTGATGATTAAAGATGCGGCTGCCTGCCTGGAGAGTGGTTATTTAAAGAGTGTGTGAAATAAGGACTGATAAAGAGTTTTAGAGTTACTCTAGAGAAATAGAGAGAGGTGCAGTGTAGACCTGCTTCTTTTTTTTTTTTTTTTTGGTACCACAGTGATGTTGAATTCTTGAATCTGATTGGTCAGAAGGTTGAATTGTCGTCTGTAACAGCAGCTTTGACAGTTCTGGGTATAATTCAAAATGACACTTTTGTGAGACAATCCATCAATCTTGACGCAACAATTAAATGTGCTAGTAGTTTGTTCTGTCAGTAAACAGCACCTATAAAAAAGCAGGTAGAAAAAAAAAAAAAAAAAAAAAAAACAAAGGCCAGATGGCTATCTTTTGCTGTTTATGCACGCATTGCTGGCACTACTGTGCCAAAATATGTGTGGGTACGCGAGTGGGAGAAGAGCCAGCCATGGTGAGACCATGAAACCAAGTAGTGCCCAAGAGATGTCAAAATATGTCCAGAAACTAAGTTCAAAGGGGAAAAAGGCTTGAAATAAAATAAAATGTGCCTAAAATTCCCCTGAGGTTTTCGTAAAAATTTCATGAGCAATTGTTTTAAACAGTAGTCTAGTTTGGCTAGTGTATCACCAATTTCCCCATCCTTCCACTGCATATAGTTACGGCTGTTGCTGTCCTCCATTGTCCATCAAATACAGTATTTCCTTCCCAAAATCCACATCCAGTTTCTTTGATGTGTGAGACTGAGAATTGAAAGGCAGAGTTGTTTAAAAAATAAAAAATAAAAAAATTGTAGCCATCCATTTAGGCTTCAATTCAAACATCAGAAAGGGCCGCCATAGACAACACCATCACTGAGGTAAAAAAAATAAATAAATAAATAAAAGTGCAAAATTGCAAAGAGGTCCTGTATGTACTTCCATCAGCACAGGCATGAATGATTAAATTACTTGTATAACTTTGAGAGACATGCTATATGGTGCAGAACAGAGAAAGAAAAAAACATGTAGCATAATATAGGGAGACAGATAGAGGGAGACAGAGCAAAACATGCAGAGTCATAAAGACTAAGTCTTTTATGTTTTAAATATATATCCTGACTTCTGTATGTTAACCTCCATCTGTCTCTTTTGTGATGAAAGTTACTTTTTTTTTCCCCATGCATACATATGCACACACATTTACAGAGAATGATGAAGAGACTTATAGACATAAAGACAGACAGACAGACCACAGAGAGAGATGTTAGCATGAGCTGTGTGTTTGTAAACATCAGCGGGGATCTTAAACCCGAGTGAGTGGTATTTGATGCTGACTGCGTGTGAACACGCTATCATAGAGCAGATCGATACACAGACAGAGGGGGGGGAGGTTGGCATGAGGGATAAGCTTGTACAGTCTGTCTGAGGCTGGAACTCTTTGGCTGCACGCAGATAAATAAATCAATTGGCTGCGGAACAACGTGCAGCCCATCGATGGAGTCAGTCACACGCGAGCGGATAAATTCAGCTGATGGAAGTGTGGGATGTAAAAGAGGAGTGATGGCATATCGATCGCTCGGCTGAAATAAAATCAAAACAGCGCGGGAATGAAAAATCATTTCGTCTGGCGGCAGGAACGTTTATAGATATACTGTATAATGGCTGTTCTTGCTCAACACTGAAGTATTTATGGGTTTCTGATGCTGCTGCCAGATTCTTTACATGAGAGTTTACCAAACAGGTCCATGGTGATCCCCAGGTAGTCCATATTTATGATTTCTCCCAGCTCTTCAAACAGCACAATACCTCATACTGGATTTCTGTGTGTTGGAAAAGATCACAAATGTGAACCATCTGGAGTCACCAAGGTACAAATTGGGAAACACTATGGAAATATGTAGTGTATGAATGGGTGTGTGAGTGTGTATGTGATTGTGCCCTGCGATGGATTGGCACCCTGTCCAGGGAGTACCCCGCCTTGTGCCCGATGCTCCCTGGGATAGGCTCCAGGTCCCCCTATGACCCTGATGAAGGATAAGATTTATGGATGGATATGGAAATATAGGCATGTCCTTCAGTGTCTATATAGAGGTCTTCAAGTAGGAAGAATGACACCACTTAAGCATGTTCTCACTGTACTGACAGAATGTGTTTCACACATTCATTCATTGACATTTACATTTATTCATTAAGCAGACGCTTTTATCCAGAGTGACTTACAAATGAGGAAATACAAGCAAAGCGATATATCAAGCGGAGAACAATACACGTAGTGCTACCATACAAGATTTATAATTGAGTTCTAGAGAAGCAATGTGTGCAGAGCCGAGGTGTAAGAGCCAGAATAATTTTAATTTTTTTTTTCAATTCATTTCTTTGTTCGCTCATTCTTTCATTTGTGTTGCATTGGATCCAGACCCATTTCCAGGAACACTGGGTAAATGTGAGAATACACCCTGGATGAGATGCCAGTCCGCCACGCACACACACATTAACACACTTATTCAAACAGAGGGTCAGTTTAGTTTCGTGGGTCTCTTACGTATTTTACTGCATACGTGTTTTCATAGCTTATATTAAGGAGCATCATTTTACAGGTAGAGGTGAGAAAATAGATTAATAGTTAAGTAATGCTAATTGGGTAAAAAAGTAAAAAAAAAGTAAAAAAAAAAATGGCTAAGATAAATCATGTCAGATCTTTTCTCACTTTTAAGGTGTAAGTAATACAAATAAAATGAAAAATGAGGAAAAAATAAATAAATAAATATAGTAAGTAGTTGTGTATACTTAAAATAATACTTTGTTGAATCACCTTTTGGTTTTATCACAACCAATCACAGTCAATCAGCGTGACACATACTGACTTGGCAATATTTTCCCACTCTTTCTTCCAAAACACATTCTAGCACCATCAGATTGTAAGGGCATCTCCTGTGCACAGCCTGCTTCAGGTCACCCCACAAATATCTATTTGGATTCAGATCTGGACTCTGGCTAGATCATTCAGAAATATTGATCGGCTTTGGGTTAAGCCGTTCCTTTGTTGAAATGGATGTATGCTTTGGGTTATTTTTGTGCTGGAAGGTGCAATTCCTTTTCATATTCAGCTTACTAGCAGACACCTGAAGGTTTTGCACAAAAATTCCAACTTGATAAAACCCCCAGTTCTGGCTGAAGAAAAGCAGCCCTAAAGCATGATGCTCCCATCACCATGCTTCCCCTTGGACATGGTGTTCTTTTGTGGTTGTGTTTTTTTGTTTTGATTGTTTTTTGCACCAAACATACCTTTTGGAGTTATGGAATTATTATACCTTTTGGAATTTGTCTCAGAACATAACATATTTTGCCACATGGTTTGGGGATATTTATTCAAGCTTGGATGTTTTTTTGTTTGTTTGTTTTTTTTGTGAGAAAGGGCTTCTGTCTAGCCGACCTATCACATATCCCAGACATGTGAAGAATATGTTGTCACATACAGAGAGTAAATAGTAGTTGTCAGATATACCTGCTGCTATTTTAATGTGGCTGTAGGTCTTTTGGCAGCCTCCCTGGTAAGTTTTTGTCTTGTCCTTTTATACATTTTGGAGGGACGTCCTGTTCTTGGTGATGTCACTGTGGTGCTCCATTTTCTCCCCTTGTTGATGATGGCCTTCACGGTGTTCTGTGGTATATCTAATGTTTTGGAAATTCTTTTATACCCCTCTCCTGGTTGATTCCTTTCGACAGTGAGACCCTGTACATGCTTTTTCAGCTCTTTATGGATTATGGCTTCGAAATCAATGTCAAGAAAATCCTACAGATACAGCTTGTCATTATTTGGGGTTACTTAGAATAATTTAATTGATGATGTCTGTTTGATCAATTTTTTAACATGAGATTGAACGTGATTGGTTCATTCTGAACACAATTTTTTAAAGGGTCTGCACACTTATGCTTTTTAAATTTTTCCTGTTTTTCCCTAGAATGTTTCTGATTGTTTTCACTTAATTTGAATATGTTGCAATTTGATCTAACTTACAATTTGTATTACTTAAACAAATGTGACCTCTACATGATATCATCTACAATTATGCATTATTCATAATATTTACTAAATATTAAGCAGATACTGGTAATTAAGTTTTCAACACTGACCCTTTCCTCATTATTGCAGTGTCAAAGTTTCATCAACAGTGATGAACCACATTTAAAAACGTGCTAGCTGTGCAAAATTGTACATTTATGAAAAAAAGCATTTATGAAAAAATGTATTTATTAAAAAAAAAAAAACACTGCGCATTTTCTGTTAAACATGCTATATACTAGCAGTGGATTATTGATAGCACACACAGTCCCTCACACTGTTGGAAATAAAACTGTATGAAAACTTTTAAATAAAAGAACTGCTACTGAGAACTCTTTTGTTTGTTCTGGTCTTAAACTGGCTGAAGTTCTAGTAAGAACAAAAAACTATGATATGATGAATTGGTTCATTCAGTCCAGAGCCATTATAAGTCTCTTATAGGTCTGCATTGTGCTGGCTAATCAGGTGGTAAAGATAGCTTTGTTGTTCTCCCTGAAGAATTGCACCTGGTTGCATCACCTGTTAATGGCTGAAAAATACCACCTGTTGACGGAAACCCATGGCTGAGGTCCAGACAACGATTCCAATTATTCAATGTGGTTACAGTTGGGTCCAAAACATCGGAAACAGCTGACACAACTAAACAATGGACTTGTCTAAATTTTATATAATGGGTTCTTGAATAATCTGAATCGACTGGGAGAACTGTCAGATTCAGATAGTGCTCAAAAACTGATGAAATATAAACAGGTTAGATTATTGTACTCAAACTGTTGGTCCTGACTGCAAGTAAAAAAAAAAAAAACTAAAAAAAAAAAAAACGGATGAAATATTCATCTCATGCACAAAGGCTATGGTTAAGAAGTTCCACTTTTTAAGCTTGTTAATTTCTCTGTTTTATAACCCGGGCACACACTGCCATTTTGGAGCACAGTGCTCTGAATGAAGCAAGGGGAATCCTCTATCGGGATGAAGGCACTAATTAATTTCCAAGGCTGTTATAAAAATTCATTAAAATACTCAGTGCTCCAGAATATTTGTTTGACTAACTTCACCTGAGTCTCTTTGCTCAGCGATGGACATCAACCACACTGAGCATTACCTGGGCTCCAATAAAAGTTAATGGTTTGATTCACGGCAATAATTCGTGATCACTGCAGATTGAGAGAAATTTATTTTCTGTTAATCTGTGTAATATAAATGGGAATTAGGTGGTGGCAGATTTGTGGGTCTCTGATGCAAGTTCTCTTCACACATTTGTGAGTTCAAAAGTAAAAGACCTATCTGCATAATCAAAGCGTTTTTATTTGGGCTATTCCAGTAAAATTGCTGCCACTATACCAGACAGGGGTTAAAACACAGATTGGCATCAATAGAGTGGAATAATCTATAAATAAAAAGTGACAAACATTGGCGAAACTAATGGGATTGGAAACAAAAAACAAGATGAAGATAACCATGACGTAGACAATCATGCAAGGTTTCACCAGTAACAAAAGTTACAGCAGAAAAAGATAATGAGTTACCAAGAATAGGAAGCTGAGACCAAATATGGGAAGTGTAAAAGTAGGAACAGATTCTATCAACCAACCAAATGATAGGAATATAATATGGATAATTAAGGAAGATGGTCAAAGATACTGTAGACCCTCTAAGAGTACAGCAGCATGTGAACCTTGGCAGAAGTATGAACTGGAGAAGCGAGCAATTTGTGGCTTCAAGGATTCAGGAATAGGAGCTTGTAGACCTCCTGAGAAGGCAGTAGTGTGTGGGTCTCAAAATAGCATTAATGCAATCTGGAGGGGTCAGAAACTTGTGGGGAGGCAGAGAGTAGGGCAGAGATCTCAAGGCCTTGAGATGGAAGGAGGTTATTCGGATGGCTGGTTAATGATTTGAACAGCCCAGCAGTTTGCGGGCTTCAGGAAGGTAGTAGGAGATTGTAGACCCTCTGTCACTTGTGATTGTCAGTATGGCAGGAGTATGATCTGGAGAGCTGGACAGCAATAGGTGCTTATAACTCACATAAGAGGACAGAAGCTTGTGGCTCTCAAGATCAAAGGAGCTTATTGGTCTTGGGATCTTTGAATAAGGACTTAGATGAGCCAAATGTTTGTGCGTTTCATGAGGGAAAGAATAGGATGTAGCAGGATCTTGCAGCTGTAGACTGTACTGTATATGTTGCAGGAGAATGTGGACCCTTAGAAATCCTTGAAAAGATTAGGCCATCACCTGTAGGAAACAAGATACAGGTACTACCTTATTGAGCCCTGGTTGGGATTTGGAGCCAAGACCTCCTCCTTACTAGGCAGGAACAACTGAGCCACAACGCCACAAATTATTCAAAAGACTCTTAAGTAAGCCCTCAGCTGTGTGTTAGGAGAATCCGAAAGAAGTGTAAAGCTTATAACTGATATCACCCTCATCCTTCATGGTATTATCAAGATAAATAATCCCCCTTTGCCCTTGACCTTAATAACTGTACTGTATGTGTGAACTGATCCGTTGCTTTCAAGGCATGCTCCTCATCCTAAGAGCCATCAGTAATTATCATCTGAATTAAAAGTGTTGCACAAACGAAGCTCTGACTCTAATGACTCATTTGAGATAATATAATCAGGTAATTACGTGATAAAGTGGAGAGAGGCAAAAGGAAGAAATTCAGGAATGGTTGATGGAGATTATCTTCACAATCTCTGCATGATCCCTGGGGTACCGTCACATTTTTAATTCTTTTCTCACTGTCACTCAAACTACCCTGAAATATGGTCATGGTCACCATGTATATGGAAAGACTCGTTTGTAAATGTAAATGTTTGTAGTAAACACAACTTTTTGATATCTTTGAGTGTTGCAAAGTCTCTCAATATAGCGGGACCCATGGACGTCCCGTCAACATATAATACAGCCCTAATCAGAGATGTCTATAAGACTGTGATACTGCTGACCACAAAGCACACCATTCTGCTTTACACAACACTGTTTATTGGTCAATTCCGATTGGTCAAAAGGTATTGATTCATTTTCTATAACAGCAGCTTTGAGAATAGTTCTGGCTTTTGTTTTAATGCACAAAATCCATGTTTATACGGTGACACTCACATAAACAGGTTCTAATATGTCTACAATCATGTTCATATTTATATTTTTAAAAGATATTCATTTCGCATGTCTGTAAGGAGTCTCCAGTGTCTTTGTATCAGTCAGATTTACAGCTGTAACTGGTGAAGGTTTGGCTATTTTATAGCTGTTGAGGATTAAAAGAGAACGAACTAGTTTCACAGACGTCCCACAACATTAAAAGCAACTGTTGTGTGGTTGCTGTGAAATATTAGCAATGCAAGACTTGCTGTAATTGGAAAATAATCAACTTTAGGGTAGTAACGGTAAGTCCTTTTTGTCTGGCCCCATCACACCACACCACTGTGTCACTGATTATTGTCCTATAAAAGCGTGCCCTCATGTTTACTCTTTAAGTTACAGACACTGTCCTGCCACAACAAATATGCCGTGATCAGAGCATGATGCTAGTGTATGTGTGTGTGTGTGTGTAAGAGTGCGTACAACAGTTTGTCTTATTGCCAATGTTTGTGATTTGTATTCTGTAAAGCTGTTCTTAACTTTTACTTTTAGCCATGATGGATACTGGCCAAACACCCACCCACACATACACACACACATACACACACACACACACACACACACTTTGAGGAGCCACCGGGACACGCATTTCCATCAGTAATCTTTAATGAAACTGGTGCAGGGAGTAATTACAGTCACTGTGCAGCATACAGACAAGGGTTTGTGGCTAAAGGGGGTTCCCATTTCACCATCTACCCATCCATCCATTATTTTCTCCCATCATTTATCTTTATATCCAACACTCACTTGGTCAATCCTTTCATTGTTCATCTTTTTATCAACTTTGCCATGCATCCACTCCATCCCTTTTGTTCTGTCCATTTCTTCCACTTTCTTTTCTTTTTTTTATCTTCCTGCCTCTCTTTTTCCCCTCTCTCTATTTCTACCCTTCTTTCTCTTTCTCTGGCTCCCCCTGTGCTATATATTAACATGCCTATGTGCTGAGCCCCATCTCACTCCTCAAATCTTCAAGAGTCCCTGTTGTTCTTACACCATGTTACAACCGGAGAGAGACAGAGAGACCACGAGAAAGAGAGAGAGTGGAAGTTATTATCAGTGAGTCCCAGAAGCACAGACGGCTGTCTACTCGCACTTTCTGTCTGTTTGAAATACACTGCAATCTGATGCTTGTTAAAATCCTCCTGAGTTTCAGCAGCAGAGAAAAGGATAACAATGTTTTCTGTGTCTGTTCTGGACATCTAAACACAAAGGCACACTTGGGTCCACGCTTTAGAGTGAATGGGCCTGAGTGCACTAGCAAAAAAAGTACTTTTATTTTGATCAAACATGTCTGATAGCAGATCTGTTATCAGACACTAAAACAGAACTTTGCCAGATTGTATCTCACAAACAGACCTTCAGAAATCACAAATGCTAAAAAGTCACAAAGAGCCCATTAGAGCCAGGAATCAGTTTAGCTTGCGTTAACGGCACATGAATGTTGAGTTTCATCAACAAGGTCTGTCTTGAATTCTCTTCCCTCAGGCAACTGAGGAATTATAGAGTAAACAAGCAGCTGTGGGTACAGTTATTCAGCATTTATGGAAAAGTAAAGTTAAAAGTTAAAATAAAGTAAAAAAAATATATATATATATATATAATGCTACAACTTTATTTATGCAGAAAATGCCCATGTGCATTTTTCCCAAGCCACCATAAATAAGAGAACCATAAGCAAATAGTTCTTTCAGTTTCACCAAGGAAATACAAGCAATAGTTCACATATACAGTACTATACCAAACATATCCATCCATCCATCTTCAACCGCTTATTCCTTCTTCAGGGTCGCGGTATACCAAACATATATCCCAACATTATTGTTGTGTGAAACCTGAACTTTATTGAGAGATCTTCTCAAAAGTGAAGAAGCAAAATGGTACATTTATATAGCACGCTTCACTGTGTCTCATTCACCCATACACATCAATGATAGCAGAGCTGCCATGCAAGGCACTAAATTGCCATCAGGAGCAACTTGGGGTTCAGTGTCTTGCCCAAGGATACTTCGGTATGTGGAGTCACCCGGGCCAGGAATTGAACCACCAACCCTACGATTAGTGAACAACCCGCTCTACCACCTATGCCACAGCCACCCACCAAGGAGACAAGCAGACAAGCAGACAAGTGATGGCTCAGTGCTATCTACTGAATTTGACATATATATTTTTTTCCAGAAAGCAGCTTTGCAATGATCCTGGTCCTGACACCAAATTAGTGAGATATTTCTTGGAAAGTGTGAGATGCTGGAGCATTCATGCTAAATAATTATAGTGCGGCAAGAAGGTGAACTGCATGAACATGCAAATGGTACTAGGACAGGCCAATATCAGGCAGGTCTAGAGGCGAGAAGGCGGAAGGCGAGAAGGACCACATTAGAGTATCGGCATCCTATGTCTACAGTGGGATCATGTTCAGCAGTATGGCTCAACATATTGAAATTACAGATCGTCAGATACCTGGCTCATATACCAGCAAGGAATAACAGCAAAGACTTCATCTAAATCTGATTAGACTAATGTTTAGTCCAATATCATAAAAAATCCGGGATATCGGTCAAAATTGTAAAGCAGAGGAGAAGGACAGATGAGAAAAGGAGGGGGTAAAGGAAAGGAAGTGTAAGAAGAGTTTGGAGAACTGATCAGAGAGGCAGGAGATGTCAGTGTGATGTGTGTGACCTGTAACTGTCTCACCCTCAGAGCGAAGTTGGCCAAGAAGAGAGGAAGTCAGACTAGGTATCGTTCTGTCTGTGTGGGAATTTTTTTCAGATCTCTGAAACAAGTGTCAGAAGTCTTACCCACCTGAGACATGCTACAGTTTAATCTAGTGCAGTGCGTTCTGATTGGCTGACAGGAGTACGGACAGAAACACGGAATATACAGGGTCAAGTCACGTGTTTGGTCATTTTAAATTGAATGAAGAAATGATGGCAGAAGTACAAGAAAGGGGGGTTTTAACAGACAAGTGGACATGTTGTCAGGTTGGAGAAAAGGTTGTGTTTTGTAGCTCATATGAGCTAGAGGCCATGCCTTTCAGTTGTCCGTGAGTACATCAAGGCATATCATAGCACTCAGAGCGATTGTTTTCACAAGTATATGTCAAGATAAGGGTGCATGGTGGCTTAGTGGTTAGCACGTTCGCCTCACAATTCCCACCGCGGCCCTGTGCTTGCATGTTCTCCCCGTGCTACGAGGGTTTCATCCCCCAGTCCAAAGACATGCATGGTAGGTTGATTTTCATGTCCAAAGTGTCCATAGTGTATGTATATGAATGTGTATGTGATTGTGCCCTGCGATGGATTATCCAGGGTGTACCCAGCCTTGTGCCCGATGCTCCCTGGAATAGGCTCCAGGTTTCCCCATGAGTCTGAAAAGGATAAGCCGTATAGAAGATGGCTGCATGGATGTCAAGATAGCTTATGTATTCTTGCTTACTGAAGGTAGTAGTGAAGATTGATGATCAATTATACGTATAATAATGAAAATGACGTTTAAAAATCCCCTCAGAAATCCTTGTATCATGTCAGTATCTACCTGGCTAAAAAACCCCCGAAAAACAAACAATAAAAACTTTAAAATGTTTTGCACCCTAGAAGAACCCTTCACAGATTGACATTTTCTATTACAGATAGTTCTGAAAACTGAAGTATTTTTTTGTTTACTTGCATCTCAACCACAACTAAAATACAGTTCAAGCATTTTAAAGTCTGTTTACCCCCAGAAGTGAAAAGGGAGAAAATTGCATCTAAAGATTTCATTACAACCGCAGCGCAGGAGCATTGCAGACGTTTTGACAGCTGGAATCTGATTACAAACTGAATTGATTACGTGTATGTCTGCACGTAGCTATCCAACAAGTTGATCAAAGCATGTGAGGAAATCATACTTGACTAGTGAGGTTTTAGACATCTTTCGGCAGACCGTGTTTATCAGAGTATTTGTTAAACTGGGGTACCCAACACGATCTGTCTTATAGTGAAGGGAAGATTAAAAAGTAAATAATGTTTAAAGAAATCCACATCAGTTTTGAGAGATAGTAATGGTGTCTTAAAATAATAATAATAATAATAATAATAATAATAATAATAATAATAATAATAATAATAATAATAATAATAATAATAACAACAGTTTTGCCAAAATTTCAGTTCAGCCAGAGTGACATATACTACACATAGTATATGGATGTCAGTGTAATGTTAGTATAGGAATGTGTCTTCCTACTCTCCTAATTGAACTTACTAATTCTATAGTATATAGAATTAAGGATACCTGTATTTCCAAATATTGATTCAAAGACACTCTGAATTTGCAATAAAGCCATGTTAGTATGAAAGCCAATGTGACTAGGTCTGTGGTTTTCTGTCATGGTTGAAATTTATTTGGTCAGAGTTGATGGATGAAAGGACAGATAATCCTTTCTTCACCGCCTCCACGAAAGGCTTCATTTCTCAAATGGCGAAATTGGAAATTATCACATTACTGATTGTAAATTTTGCTATCTAACTGAATTAGTTACATTTTCGGGGCATTCTCTTCACCTCAGGCTAAAAGCCGTGTGTGTAATGCGGCATTATGTGAAGCTGATGTGATTGAGAGGCTCTAACGGGGCAGACGAGAGTGATTCAGACATGCCTTGCTATAGATCTTCTGTTTAACACGAGTCAGCGAGACGGCATGAAAAACACCTATTGATTTCGTCTGAGCAGAATTAGAGAAATAGTGGATCAGCTTTCCTTGGCTGTATGTGTGTGTGTGTGTGTGTTGGAGTGGGATAAATGTACTGTATCGAACTTCATTATGATGTTCGCATTACCAGAAGCAGAGCTCCGAGTGAAACTCCTCCACCTGTTTCTGTGAGAGTGTTACAGCTGCATCGTGTCATCTCCTGTTCGTCAGTGTGTGTAGTGTCAGAGCAATGTTCTCTACATCATTCACCCAGCCAGTGTGTTAGCCATGTTAGACAGGTCAGTCTCTCTCTCTCACACACACACACACAATGTCCTCCTCCGCACTTCAGTTTTCATGAGTCACATGAGTTACAAGAGTTCCTGGAGTTAGAGAGACTGTGAGAAGGAGACCGATCACAAGACATTCTGAAACAAGAAGACTTTTCTTTTGTTTTTTGTTTCTCCTCAACTTGGGCTTGGTCTATCTCCACCCACAAAATCCTATCATACACAAAGTTGAAGGCTACTACGTGCTTACTCAACGACACGTGAAGCCACCACATCTTTACAAACTGCATCACAGGACAGCATAACACACTCAGAGGAACGCTCTATCTACCTTCTTCTACATACTTCCACATGAGCTCACAGATGCTCATGTTTGGCTCGTGTCACTGTGATTGACAGTGGAGAGAGTGTATGCCATTCATTTTCCTCAGACAGCACTGCCACTTTTGCTCACTAGGCTGCCGATGGCTGTGGCATTTTGTCAGGATTCAAACTTGCGACCTCCGGATGATAGGGTGAGCACTTTTCTGTTGTGCCACTCGGAAACAATATTTTGAATTTCATATGGGAAGAATAATCACATACTCTTCTGTCCATTTGTCTTTGAACAACTACAAAAGTCTGTGAAAAATTCCCCGTTTCTGATCTAATGGCTCTAGTCCTCTAGCCCTGTCTGGTCTCAATGCATGTGATTGAACAAGTACAATAGAGAGAGTTCCTATTACACAAGCTGCACTGGTTCATGTTTTGACCTACCGGTTCTGCTATAGTGTGTATATTATATATACATATTTTGAAGAATTCATTTCAGTCGACTAAAATACTTTATCAAGTCTGCATCTGGACCATGCTACACCAGTTCCTGACCCTTGATCTATAGATGATGGCCTGCGCTTTGACTTTTGACTTAGATTACTATTCATTGTACTATCCAACATGTGACTAGAGCTTGAAATGTTCTTTCTGATACATCTCACTGAACTTTGCCTGTGGCATCACTTATAATGGTAGGTCTCAACACTCGAGACTAAGTGTTATGCAAGGAGTTCTCACAATGCAGCAGCTTCGATAAAATACCTCCTCAGTATCTGTGAAGAAAAAACAAATTGATTTGGATCACCAGCGTCCATCCAGACAAGACAAGAACAGGCCTGTATTTGATCATGATCCATCATGTTGCTTGTCAGTTGTAAAAGCTTCAGGCATTCTAGCATGGGAAGGGTGGTGAATTGACTTTGGGAAAACTCATCGGTGGGGTAGGGTAGGTAAATGCATGCTTTTGATCAGTGGGTCATAGTGGTCAGTGTCAGGTATGGTCAGGACAAAATTACCTTTTAGTTTTTCATTTAAAAGAAGCTTTATGGTAAATAGTCTGCACTTATACAGAACCTTTTAATCTTATCGGTTCTAAAAAGCACTTTACACTGTTTCTCATTCACCCATTCAAACTTGCACTAGCCTGCCATGGGGAGCAATTTGAGGTCTTGCCCAAGGACACTTTGGCATGTGGGGGCACGTGGGCTGGGAATTGAACAGCCAACTCTAGGTTTAGCGGAGCCACTGCTGCCCCAATCAAAAGTAATGAGACAGAATACAATAAAAGCAGTGGCGGCTTAAAGGGTTTGCTCAAGGGCTCTATAGTGGCTTCCTCGGGTTAATAATAAAATGATGAGTCAGGTCAAGGCCATCGTCCCTCTTGGCCAAGTTTGTGATTGGCTGAGAGTGCTACAATTACAGACCACTAACCGCATTTGTGCAGTTATCCAATCAGCCAGTCATGTGACAGCTGTTCAGTGCATAACATCAGATAGATACAGCTTCATTTAATGTTCACATGAAACAACAGTATGAGGAAAAATGTGATTGACGAGAGTGGTAAGAGAAGCTCGGTCAGTCTGGTTCAAGCTGACAGGAAGGCTACAGTAACTCAAATGACCACTTTTTACAACCGTGGTGAGCAGAAAAGCATCTCAGAACCCACATGTTCTGAGATGTTCTGCTGTCAGCCTGAAGCAGGAATTTAAGCCTACAGTTAAATGGTGTTTGAATAAGCACACTTCGCTGTAGTGCACTGAGCTCTTGCGTAGGACTGTGCTAGATTTAGACTTAGAAGCTGTATCCGTGTGTGTGTGTGTGTGTGTGTGTAAAACGCGCCTTTTTTTCTTTCCCTGAGGTCATGTCCCTCCTGTATGATGTCGCAGAGGGAGGTGAAATGCATGCTGGGAAATCCTGTTGTTGTGCCAAGCCCCATCCATGCTGCTGGAGCTTTACCTTTAGGGACTTTATCAATAAAACATCCGTCCTAATGGAGCTTCTGAGCATAGTGTGTTTCACAATCACTTGCCTCATTTTAGCTTAGTTCAGTGTGTGTGTGTGTGTGTGTGTGTGTGCCTTTATGTGTGTACGGTGTTCCACAGGGAACAGACTCAGTCGCTTACAGCTGCGGTGTGTCGTTTTGTATTTGTCTCCGTGTGTAGCATCTGCTATGTTAAAGACTAAAAAATGTTTTTTTCTGAATAATTCAGATGAAGGAAGGAAAAAGCAGCACCAGTGTATGTGTGTGTGTGTGTGTGTGTGTGTGTGTGTTACTCTGTGCAATTTAATGATAGATACTGAGGATAGATAGATAGATAGATAGATAGATAGATCGATAGATAGATAGATAGATAGATAGATAGATAGATAGATGACAATCTTTTTTTTCTTTTCAGCAGGCATTTATAAGTACTGTATCGTGACCCGTAGTTTCATATCCACTCATATGCTCGTACAGTCAGTATGTCTGATTGCCTTACTCACTAAACTTTGTGAAAAAAATAGCCTCATTTAGCAAACCAGCATATCTTGTGTTTGCAAGAAAAATGACTAGATTCTAAATTGGATATCTAATTTAATTACCCAGCTAACAGCTAATAACCCTAGATAACAGTTAATAATTGTAAATTCCCTGTCTGCTAGCTAGATATAATCTAATGGCTCCAAATTGATGAGCAGATGGGTTTGGTAGTGTTGCCGCCTCACAGCTTCAGGGTCAATGGGTTGATCGTGAGCTCAGGGAAATTTTTTTAACTCTCTATCGAACTTACTAGATAAAAGCTAATAACCCTGGGACTTGGCTGTCTAACTTATTTACCGAGATAACAGCTAAGGATTCTAATTTAGGAGGGTAGATGTCAGTTGGTGGATTGGCTACTCTAAATTGCCCCAGGTGTGAATAAGTGTGTGAATGAAGCATTGTGATGGACTGGCATCCAATCCAGAGTGAATTCCCACGTCACACCTAATGTTCCCAGGATTAGTTCCGGAACAACTGCGAGTCCTGATTCACAACTCGATGCATTTTTAATTCTATTGAAATACTATTCACTTGTTTTAAGTGACCAACAATTAAAAGATATATATAGGTAAATGGGCACTTATATAGCACTTTTATCCAAAGCGCTTTACACTGTGTCTCATTCACCCATACACCAATGGTAGCAGAGCTGCCATGCAAGGCGCTAGCTTGCCATCAGGAGCAACTTGGGGTTCGGTGTCTTGCCCAAGGACACTTCGGCATGTGGAGTCACCCAGGCCGGGAATCGAACCACCAACCCTACGATTAGTGGACAACCCGCTCTACCAACTCTACCATATATTTTATTTGATATTTCAGTGCTGGTGTTTCAGTGATTTGCCCTCATTTCTAGATGTCATGGGGCAATCATGAGTGCTCACCATAAAGTTATTATTGCACCTAGTGGTCAAAAACAGGAACTGCAACAAGTGTTAACAGATGCCCACTGGAACAGAAATCAAGCCCTATGCTCAGAGGAGGAGGTGTGGGTTGACGGAAAATAATAGGGTTGCCAGTGTCATAGATTTTATACCAAATCAGGCTAGTTTGAAAATGCTCTACAATTCTTGATATATAGAAAATAATCCAAATTAAACTCTGATACATTTCTGTAAACAAATGCAAACTCTATTGTAAAATAACTTGCAGATATTAGGAGAGGGAAAGGAGAATGGATAATTTCTGTACATAAAAAAAAAGTGTGTGCCCCACAGTGACCTTGTTTACCATATGAAGCCTGAGACAAAGAAGAAAAGTATTTCCCTTATCCAAAGGCCTATATATTTTTTTTGTTTTTGTTTCAGCTGTGGTTTTTGTAATGTAGTTGGGATGGAAGCTTAGATGAAACCTCGCACCCTGGCTAATAAAGGATTTGCCTGAATATACATAGTACTAGATGACTGGGTGTTGTCGACTATACAATAAGTCACGTGTGATAGCCTGTAGCTTATGGTTACAACCTGCTGTTGACTGAGTGACTCAAACAAATTAGATTTTTCTGACCCAACTCTGGACGCAGTTTATTACTGAATTCTGTAAAGAATCTGAGCAAGTTCCAGCAACAGTGAGAGTAGAAACAAAACAAAATGAACACAAATATGGTAAACAGATAAAGTAAAAATAGTGGACAGGCGTTCGCAGGTGCTGTGCAGTTCGCCACTGGAGAACAAACCAATTGTGACAGGAGCATGTGTACCAGTAGAATATAAATTTAAAGGATTACTACAACCATGCAAACAAGTCCTGTGTGCTGCAAACAAGAACAGCTGCAAGCTGTGGCATCTTTGGCTTCGGTTAGCTATAGAAGGCTTTGCTTTTGTTTCAGTAACGAGATGCGAAATTTGATTCCCAGTCATTAGTGTTACACTGCAAGAAACAGTCTCTAACTGTGCAAAGCCATCTTTATGTATTGTATATTCATCTGTGAAGTCCTAGTCCTTTTAAGTCTTTGCATGCTGTAACATATATATATATATATATATATATATATATATATATATATATATATATATATATATATATATATATATATATATATGCATATTAAGGGGCCAAGCATAAAGCATAAAAGAGGCAAAATCTTGTGATTTTAGGTCAAACTGTTCAGAAAAATTTGCCGTTTTTCATATATCAAGACCACTAGGTGGCACTGTGCAGAATATGTGCACGTGTTCTCAGGTCATGCCTGTGATGACAAGTACCAAGTGTTGTCTCAATAGGCTGAAGGGTTGCGAAGATATAGCCTCACGTCCATTTTGGTGTGCTCTTCGTCAAATTAGTTATCTGTTATTCGTTATACAAACATGTTATTCCAGAATGGGTTCACTAATCGACTTGAACCCCATACCTTGTTGACTGCATGGTCTGATGATGTGATTTGATTTTGGTGAAAATTGGACGAACGGTCTAGGAGGTGTTCGAAAAGTAGTTTTTTCAGAAAATTCAAAATGGTGGAAAATCTAGTAGGGTGCAAATTAAAACCATGGTATGCCAATCGAATTGTGTTGAGCCAATTTTGTTTCAAGTCGTTATGGTTCAAAAGTTATTAGCATAAACATGACTGAAAGTTTGGACAGTTGGTGGTGCTAGAGGGTTTGATTTAAAGACTCCAAATTTGCTGCGGTAACAGGTCAGACTGTCTTGTATCTGTGCTCCAAATTTCATAACTTTGTTTCATAACTAGCGTTTCTATGGGCTGCCATAGACTCACAAGCGGAAGAAGAAAAGTAACGAATACATCTTCGGTGCTTGGCCTCTAATAATAATAATAATAATAATAATAATAATAATAATAATAATAATAATAATAATAGGTGGGAATGGTGGCTTAGTTGTTAGCACATTTTCTTCGCACCTCCAGGGTTTGGGATTTGAATCCCATCTCTGCTCTGTGTATGTGGAGTTTGTATGTTTTTCCTGTGTTTTGGGGGTTTCCTCCAGGTATTCTGGTTTCCTTTTCCAGTACAAAGGTGTATGAGCGAGTGTGTGATTGAATCCTGCGATAAGTTGGTGTCCCATCCAGGGTATCCCCCACTTTGTGCTTTGAGATCCCTGGGATAGGCTCCAGGCTCACCAGAACCATGTGTCGGATAAGTGGTACAGGAAATGGATGGATAATAATGATAATGATACTTTAATCAATAATGATCATTATCATCGTTATTGTAAAACACCATTCAATTGAAGGGATAAGGACATGCGATGTGAATTATATATATATATACATATATATATATATATATATATATATATATATATATATATATATATATATATATATATATATATATATATATATATATATATATATGAACCATAAAAAAAACAAACATGGATAGGTTTTTATGCTAAAATTCATGTTTTTTTTTCTCTGTTTTTTTCTTGTTGATGTTTAAAACATGCACACTATCACACCTACATGAACGTGTTGATATTTTAAGTTCTGCATTATATCAGAACAAATTTCTAGAAATCCACAGACATTTTTTTCACACCTGTATGTAGGTCAAGTGGTCTCACCATGCTGTTAATTACATTTCTCTTTTTGTCCACAGTTTGTACATCACAGCATAATAGTTACAAATGCGCCTCCTTTTATATGTACATTGTTAATTAAATATTCTTATTGCAGCTCAGATCATCAAGGATAGCTTTAGTGAACATCCCAAGAGTTAAAGAGTAGATGAGCAGTAGTATTTCGGCTATATGTAAACATTTTAAAAACGTTCAACCTTGATATGTTTTCAGGATTTTAAACAGCTTTGACTTACACAGCATTAAACTAATGTTTTTTTGTTTTTTATTCGTTTTTTTTTTAAATAACAGGTCGATTTTTAAAAAGAGCCTATAGAAGAAGAAAGTGGTTGTGGCTGTGTAACTGGTTTAAGGTTTACTGTTAAGCAGAGACAGCAAATAATAAAAAAAAAAAAAAAATGAGCTGTTAAGCTTAACATGGATGTGGGACTGACGTTGGAACTCAAAAAACATTGTTTGGAAGAGCTCGATGACAATGTTATTCTTTAGAAGGTGAAAGCTGTTAAATATAACTCAGGAATTCAACAATTGACAAGAAATAACATAGCTGTAATTGACAGAATGGCTTAGAGGTTAGCACATCTACCTCGCACCTCCAGGGTTGCGGTTTTAAATCCTGTCTCTATCCTGTGAGCACAGAGTTTGCATGTTCTCCCCATGCTTCCCGGGTTTCCTCTCCCAGTCCAAAAACATGCCATGGGTTGGCACCCTGTCCAGGGTGTCCCCCGCCTTATACCCTGGGATAGGCTACA
Organism: Ameiurus melas; assembly: GCA_012411365.1. Classification (NCBI taxonomy): domain Eukaryota; kingdom Metazoa; phylum Chordata; class Actinopteri; order Siluriformes; family Ictaluridae; genus Ameiurus; species Ameiurus melas. Next base: position 5,717,821 of record CM022767.1, read on the forward strand.
AGCTCCCCTGCATGTATGGTAATTGGTATGGAAAATTGATGGATTATTAGGTGTAGTCATGAACAGGTGTGTGTGTGTGTGTGTGTGAGAGAGAAAGAGAGAGAACAGAGCTGATGGGTGGTCTACTCCAGCTCCGATTTTGGTTTTAACGTGACATTAATCTTTTTCAAGATGTTTCGAATTTAGAAAAACAACATTAAAAAATGTCTTTCAGTCAGTCTAGACAATGTCATGCTTCTTCAGAATATGATATGAACAATTTTCCTTCATATTTATAGAGTCAAAAGCTTGAGTGAATTCACCCCGATATTATTATAGGGTCATTCCATCTCAAGTGGTCCAATAATTGCAAAGTTGGTTGCTTGACCGACTTTAATTTTTCTAATTTATTTTGAGTGATTATGTATTGGCTTTACAAAACCACCACCACCATTTTTTTTGCTGTGGAAACCTAAATATCTCGGCACAGGATGGGTGTAGCTCCTTGGAACAAAAACTCATCTGTAAAGCACACTACACATACATACATACATACATACATACATACATACATACATAAAAGCAGTAAGTGACTACAGCTCAGAAATCATTTACTGCTTTTATTACAGGAGAAAGAACACCACATATCTGTTTATGATAAAACAGCCATCAGAACGCTGTGCTTCAAAATTTGGATAAAATCTTTTCACACATACCAACTGTACCAACTTGATAGATCGGGCTGGTTCTTCAAATCTGGCCCTCGAGGTCCACTGTCCTGCAGAGTTCACCTCCAATCTCAAACTCACACTATTTAACCCAAAAGAGAGGGGAATTAAAAATACTTTAAAAAAATTGCACTTTCTCACCCCCATAAAAATAAGAAGTCTCAACCCTATGCACTTATGCGCCTGCCTTCATTAACCACATCTCCGAAAGACGCAGAGACTCAGTGTCCGATGTGAAAAGAAAGAGAAGAAAGAATGTGGCTCGTCCAGTGGAGTGACGTATCAGTGCCTCTTGTTTCTCCTAAAACCGCAAGCTAAGCCTTCCCATTTCCCTCCACACACTATCCTGTATCAAGCAGCCAATTCAAGTTCTAAAATAGATGGAAAGATGGGGAGAAGTACAGATCTATGTTTAGATTAGAATGTACATTTTATACATTTATTTGTTTATCAGGGTGATTTTGTCCTGCTATTGGTTTGTCTTTGTCAACACTGGATAGAGTGGTGCTAATGAGTTTTCTGCAGGATGGAGTGATTGTATGGAAGAGTGGGGAGGAAGAGAAGGAGGAGTATAGGGATGGTGTCTCTCTGCTCAGTGTGTGCTGGGTAATGAGTCCCTCGTGTCCAGGAGTGGACAGCTACTCCTGTCCTTTGCGTGTGTTTAATTTCAGCCAGGATGACACTGAGGCTCGGAGGAGGACATTGTGTGTGTGTGTGTGCGTGCGAGACTGGGACAGAGTTTGTCTGAACTGCGCTGAGATACATACTCCTCAGAGACGGAGGAGCGAACAATATTCTGATGGAATAATAAAACAGCTTCAAATTGTGTGTGTGTGTGTGTGAGAGAGAGAGAAAGAGAGAGAGAGAGAGAGAGAGAGAGAGAGAGAGAGGCAGTCAGGGAGTCAGATGGTGTGCTGGACAGTGAGAGAAAGTGAAAAGAAAGAATCATTTTTGAGAGGTAGACGGAGGAGAGAGCGAGAGTCAGTGCAGGAACTCTCGAGCAGTCACATGATGAGCTCAGGCTCTCTGATTGGTCAGGTATATAATTATACAGCAGGGGGCAGTGCTGATCTTTTTATCCTTCACTGAAGGAGACTCGGTCAGGGGAAGGGAGAAGGTTTTTGTCTCACCGTTGAATCACCAGCACTAGAGTCAGTGACTGAGTCAGTGTTTGGGATCTGATTAAATATAAACAGAGCTCGCTGTTCGAGGTTGTAGCCTCAAGCGAGTCCAAAACACTCACACACCTCAGTCTTTGACTCAAGAGATGTGATGATGTGTCCCACACACCTTGCACTTAAGATCAAGCCTACACAAGCCCAGGCCTGTCACAGGACTATAGCAACCAGAAAACAAGCAGAGAAAGAACACACAATAAAACACACACATGCATTTTCATTCTAGCTGGGTTCTGCCATCAGACATTACTCTCCATTTTACCTCTCGCTCACTCGTTTTATTCATTTCTCGAGTGCATATACAAGATCATAACCAAAGTGATCGGATGACCTTTAACTTCAAAATGACTTCTATGACCTCTACACAGTACCCAAAAAAAACCCTCTATATACTGAATATATACTGCAGTGATGAAAATTGCCTTAGACACAATCTATATAGTGCACACCTCTCAGTCTACACTTGCATTAGGGTTAGGGTCACATAGCTAAGTGCACTATATTTGCTATATTATAAATTGACTATATAGTCAGCGCTATTACTATAGGCTCAGTCACTACACACTATACTAAAATAATTTACTAGTAATGTCTGGTCCATGTTGAATAAGTAGATCGTAACCTATATGGAAATTCCATTGTATAGGGAGGAGCCTCTCTCTCTGTAAATGTTTGGTGGTTTAATGGTTAGCATTTTTCCCTCACACCTCTTGGGTTGGGTGTTCGATTCCCACGTCTGCCCAGTGTGGCCGGAGATTGCGTGTTCTCCCTGTGCTTCGGGGGTTTCCTCCGGGTACTCTGGTTTCCTCCCCCAGTCCAAAGACATGCATTGTAAGATGATTGGCATTTCCAAATTGTCTGTAGTGTGTACATGTGTGGGTGAAATTGTGCCCTGTGATGGGTTGACACCCCATCCAGGGTGTCCCCCACCTTGTGCCCAGAGTGCCCGGGATAGGCTCCAGGCTCCCCATGTGTAGCGTAAGGAGTACAGAAAATGGATGGATGTGTAAACGCTCCTGTGGACAATTTATGAATAAATTACTTTGTATCCAGTTTGATGAATGAAGTCCAGTGTCACATAGCAGATTTAAAAAAATAAATTTAGTCTCGCAATGCCACATTTGACAACCGAGACTGCTCCTGATGTATTACATCATAACGGACATGGTCCTAACTGCAGAAATCATAGCGCACAACACACAGGCTGACCAAGGTGGAATAACATGAGATAGTTTGCGTGTTAAAACCTCTGTCTAACCAGAGATGTGTGGGAATGTATCAGGATACATATTATAGCCCAGCTATAACCATGGGAAAAAAAACAATCAGGATTTCAGATCCAGAAGGAAGCTGAGATACAGTATTATTGGTGGCCATGAACATGTGTAAAGTTCTCCAAGTGAGATCTCCCCATTGTTTGGACACATGCCATCCTTTATGCAGCAGCCTTAAAAAATAGAGAGACAGAAACAGGCAGAAAAGAACTAACAGAGAGAGAGAGAGAAGAGAAGAGAGAGAGAGAGAGAGAGAGAAGGAGGGAGGAAGACACTGAGATCAGGAAGAGTGTCAGGAAGAGAAACGGAAAGAGAGAGTGGTAATGTCGTTTTGAGCAGGTGCTCCAAAATCTGCCGCACAGACTGCAGGTGGTGGGGATATATGGAACTGGATCAGAGACTTTATCATAAAAGCTGCATGTGTGTGTGTGTGTGTGTGTGTTTGTGTGTATGCTGGAAAATAACTCTTGTTCCTACACTACCCCATATGTTATATTGATCTCAGGCAGAATCGGGTTAGTCATTTAGCGGTGGAGGAAGTTGCTCGGTTTGGAGTGTGTTAAAAGACAAACACTGGAGTCTAGTGGACTTTGAAGTCTAGTGCACTCTCGAGAGTAGTGCACTCGACTGACGTGTCACTCTCCAGATGTTGAGTATCTCAAAGGCAGGTGGAATTTACTCTCATACTTTGTGAACAAATTAGAGGGTTTTTTTCGTTTGTTTGTTTGTTCGTTTGTTTTTTTGAAGCCTGTATCTGTGAAACGTAATTCATTAAACAGATTATTGCAATAAATGAAATCATTAAGTTAGTAATTTAACTAACTAAATCATATAACTACTTCTTAAACAGTGCCTTATTATTTCATATTTCATTCATATTCAATTCATATTGCCTTTAAAATTGTTAAGTTGATATTAAAAAGGACAAGAAAAATATATAGTAGTAAAATTCAAACAGCAATATTATAGAGCTTAAGGGTTTTTATTTATTTATTTATTTTTATTTCTTACTTCTGTCCTTTCAGTTTGTTCATTATTTTGAAACTTGTTTTGTAATTACCTAGTTTATTGTTTCTATTCATTTATTTTTAATTGATTCTTCTTCTTCTTCTTCTTCTTCTTCTTCTTCTTCTTCTTCTTCTTCTTCTTCTTCTTCTTCTTCTTCTTCTTCTTCTTCCTCTTCTTCTTCTTCTTTTAAAAATTATACAAACTCTCATTTTGGGTTCATGTTTTGCTCTACTGCAACCCTGGCACCTGTGTCACTCCCAGTGAAAGTGTTACACAAAACTGGACCATTCTGATCACGTTCAGAGCATCTGGCCTTCAATCGGCTCCGAGAAAGCTAAGAACTGGTTCTGTTCCATCGGTTATCACGAGGAAGAGCTTAGATGAGAATCAGATTACAGAAGGCATAGTTGTCGGTGTAATGTGTGTGTGATCTCTAAGTGTCTCTGTTTTTAGAGCCAAGCTGTGTGACTAGTGAGAAAATCAGAGTTTGTACCACTTCATCTGTGCTGCTCAGTTTTTTCGGGGAATTTTCCTGATCTGTCAGAATTCAGTAGGGATGATGTCACATCATGCAAGGAGTCAGTAGGAGGAGTCAATGGCAAGTAGGAGTCAGTTTTCAGTCTACAGTAGCTGTATCTTGATGGCCCTAATCTAGCCTATTACCCAAAGACAATTAAAATCAGAAGCAAATACTCACATCCGTAAACCCAATTGAGATAGAAAAAGAGACGATTAGCCGTGAGTGAGGAAAGGCAAGGGTCCAGTTTTTATTTCGGTCCACCACACGAGATCCACACCAATGAGAATTCCCAGAAGTGATCTGATAACTGGAGCTTAAGCTCCAGTATTTATATCTTATGTACAGAGAATATTACCAATAAATTTCAGAAAGATTAGGATCTCATTACCAATAGGGTTAAAAAGAGCTCATCTATATTTACCATGAGGATTAAATAACCCTCCCCAACAGTTACCATTAGAACAGAAAACAATCCACTTGCGATTACCATTATGTCTGTTTACCAGCCCCTCCAGATAGGATGTATAATTAGTTACAGATTTCAGCTGGTTCCTTGCCTTACCTTACATTGGAGAACTGCTTTTCTTAGCGTCTTCAATACATTTTTCCCTGTGTCATTCCACTTTATTACACACAACTTTATTTATGAACTTTAATGTTGTGAATTCTTTATATATACAGATTTCTTGAGTTAATACTGATGTCTGGTGAAAATTTCATGTGAATATCCTCATTGGAAATATATTTACTGATATTTTTTTTTTGGACACAACCAATACTCAATTCCCCCACTGTATTTTAATGTAAGTGTTGTATATAACAAGTATACAATACTGTTTCTATAGTAAAACATAATTACCAATGCAAAATTTTGTATGGTAAAGTTATGGAAGGAGTCTCCAGTGTCCGCGAATTTTAACAGCCAGATGTAAAGCTGTAACTTTAAGTTTTCCGCCAGGGAAATGTCTCCAGGATGAAGGGCTTTACGATTTCTGATTTCTCTGTAACATGACAAACTATGTTAATGACAGGAAACAATAACAGGAACTAACTTGTGTTATGGATGTTTCACAACATAAAATGTAACTATAAACTGCTGTAGATTAATAAACTAAAATCATAAAATGGGACTTAATGTTATTGTAAAAAACTACTAATACTACATGTACATTTATTCATTTAGCAAACGCTTTTATCCAGAGCGACTTACTAATGAGAGAACACAAGCAAGGAATATCAAGCAAAGATATATCAAGCAGAGAACAGTACAAGAAGTGCTACTGTACAAGATCCGTTAACTGAGTTCCAGAAGAATCAAAGTGCGCAGTAGAACTGTAAGTGCCAGAGTATTGTTGTTTTGTTTTGTTTTTTTTTTTTTGGGGGTTATGAGTTGGTTAGGTGTTCACGGAAGAGGTGGGTCTTTAGCTGTATTTTGAAGATGGTGAGAGATTCTGCGGTCCGGATTGAGATCGGAAGTTCACCACTGAGGAACAGTTAGTTTGAATGTTCATGAAAGGGACCTTGAGTAGGTACTACTAAGCGTCGGTCATTGATTGATCGCAGATTGCGTGATGGAAGGTAAGCCTTCAGGAGAGAGTTGAGGTAGGAGGGTGCTGTTCCTGACAAGGTCTTGTAGATGAGCATCAAGGCCTTGAATTTGAGGTGGGCAGCTACAGGAAGCCAGTGTAGGGAGATGAAGAGGGCTGTGACATGGGTTCTCTTGGACTGGTTGAAGACGAAGTGTGCTGCTGCATTCTGAATCTTCTTCTACTACTACAACTACTACTACTCTGATGGGGGCATAGTGGTCTAGTGGTTAGCGCTGTTTCCAACCACCTCCCAGTGTGTGTGGAGTTCACATGTTCTCCCCGTGCTTCGTGCTCCTCTTGTATTCCGGTTTTCTCTCCAAATCCAAAGACATGTTGTAGGCTAATTGCCATATCCATGTCCGCAGTGTGTGCGATTTCACGATGGGTTGCCACGCCATTCAGGGTATCCCTCCATGAGTTACATGGGATAGACTCCCCTGTGACCCTGTGTAGTATAAGGGGTATATAAAATGGATAATAATAATAATAATAGTAATAATAACAGCAAGGGGTACCATTACTTTGCTGTCATATTTCTACTACTAACTACTAACACTCTATGTATGATATTAAGCAACCAATACTTTAAGATTTAAATGAAACTGCTGCAGTCTTATTTTATCACACACACACACACACACACACACACACACACACTCACACACCCATCTCAGAATTTTAGCTCTAAATAATTCAGCTCCAGATTAAACAGATGTCCTTTTAATGTCAGCAGCAGCACAAAGCCCTCGGTAGGACATTCACATGGGGCCGGAGTCAGGACACCTGAGTTCAAACTCATTCCACTGCATCACTGCGTTCTTTTCTAATCGACTATTGAACTACAAAAGCAACCTGTACTCGACGGGATTGTTTAATTTTGTGTTGTGTAAAATAAGGCAGAGAACGGGTGCAGAGGGAGCACATTGATTCAAAAGCAAACCTTCTCAGCCTCCTGACTGTCTCTGAGGTTGTTTTTTTTGTTTTTGTTTTTTTTAATGCTCTTTTATTTATCAGTGTTTGGGGAAATTTGAATGGACTTAATGGGTGTGTTTGTGTTTGTGTGTGTGTGTTGTTTATTAATGATGTGTATCAAATTGGTAAACCACTTTTGGTCAATGAATACACCATACAAATAAAATGGACTGAGAATCTGTAGCCACTTTTCTGTGGTGGAGCCTGGATCCTGTTTCCATTTCCATTGATTTATTTTAAACCACAGCGAGTTGGAGTTTTTTTTTTTGTTAAAATGAAAAAGACATGATTATTGAGTGAGAGAAGAGAAATAATTTGATGTTTGTGAGCTTCTGTGAGTCGCTCTGGCAATCCGATAATAGTAATTAACAGTCAGCACTGTGTCAGGGATGTGGGGTTGGAAATGATGGGAATTTTGTATATATTCGTCTTACGACAGCTCTTATATCAAACAAAACAAACAGTAGCGAGTGAGTGTATGGATGTGTTTCTCTGCATAGTTATAGTGCTTGTACTTTGTAGTGGACATTAGTTACTTACTTGGGGCCGTGGTGGCTTGGTGGTTAAGGCTCTGGGTTACTGATCAGAAGGTCGGGGGTTCAAGCCCCAGCACTGCCAGGCTGCCACTGTTGGGCCCTTGACCAACAGTCTTTGACCCTGCACCAGGGGCGCTGTATCATGTCTGACCCTGCACGCTGACCACCTGACGTGTTGAGGTATGCGACGAAAATACAAGTACTGTGCATATGTATATGTGATAAATAAAGACTCATTATCTCATTATCATTACTTAGTCGGTACATTAGTTTCAAATGAATATTCTCATATCACTAATTTGTTGAGATTTGTTTGCTCAGGAGTGGCATGAAGCACCATTGTTGTCACCTTCCACTCTAGCTATCAATCCAAATCTCACTAGCTAATGCGAGTAAATTGCTGTTAATAACCCACCCACTAGCTCACTAGCTAACTAAATCTCACTAGCTAATGAGAGTAAATTGCTGTTAATCCCCGCCCACTAGCTATCTCACTAGCTAATGAGAGTAAATTGCTGTTAATCCCCGCCCACATGAGACCTTTTTGACAGAATAGTGAACTTGCAGAGTGCAAACAAAATCTTTGAACGTGTAAAGGAAAACGCAGGCAGTGCATTCTTAAACCATGACTAGTGAAAACAAAGCTTAAAAAAATTTATTTGAACACTATGTTAAATCTTTGCCACTGAGTTCACTGTTTTCAGTTTCAGGGTGTTTAATTTTACTTTCACATTGTATATTTTTGCTAGTTTCTTGAAAAGTTACATTCAATACTTTTGACACAAATTTAATTCGGTCGTGATGTCATTAACTTTGACTTTTTTCCCCCTAAAAAGTCTAGGCATTTTAGTGAGTGAATTTTAGTAAGAAGCTAGTAAATGAAAGCCATTACGGGATTTGTATCATTAGCCATCATTAGTTGTGTGGGTTTTTCTAACCCCCTCCCCTCAATCCCAACACCCCCCACCCCCCCTCACTGGGTTCACCCTTAGTTATTGTAATTTTAAAAGATCAGTGTCTATTTATTCTCTACAATGTTGTAGCTAGCATAGCCTAGCTAGTAGCCAATATGTGTTTTTGGTGTGTTTTCATGTTGTTCAATCTTTTAAAACCTGGCTACGTTAAGAGTACGGTGATTGAATCCTTTGCTCACTTTTCCTGTGTGTATTTTTGTTTTCTATTGATGTGTGTTCTTTTATTTGTTGTTCAGTTTTAGCTAGTGTGTTGTTATTCGTCTATCAGATACTGATTTGAGTTTCAAATTCACTCTGTCTTTTCTGCATTTTTTCCTCCTCAAAATGTATAAGACCGTTATTTTGTCACAGATTTCATTCATGGGAATGTATGACTCAATCATCAGAATGTTCAAATTGATTGTTGTTTCAACAAAAATCATTCGAAAGTGGTCAAAACTGTAATACAATTTTCAAAAAAGTGTGCATTTTCAACAGTATTTGTATTAGCGGACACGGTCTTGGGTGAAATCTGGGTGAAAACATCATCACTATGATGAAGCTAAGAAGTGACTAGTACTTGTAGCTGTGGGGAATCTCCATGAAACGAACACTTTATGTGCTAAAGAGCTTCATGTACTTCATACATTGTTTTAATTCTAGTAAAAAAAAAAATTAGCGGAACAAAGCAGAAGGAGTTAAAGTTCTTTGTGGAGGATCCATGCAGAAATGGCCCTCGAATGATTCTGTCACAACCAATTATTTTTTTGGTGACTTTTTTGGTACGTGGTGGCATGAATGGCTCTTTCTTGCTAAAAAGACAATTTGACGGTCTGGAGGATGGCAGACGGTGTGTGTGACGTCTGAGTGAAGTGTTAAAGACTCTGGGCTGCGGTTAAAAGCCTCTCGTCGCGCTTTTCTGCTCACCCCGTTGGAATTGTTTCACCGATCGTTGTCATTTTGGTCTGCGTCCATCTTGGAGCGTTGCCAGAAAAAAGGGGGGGGAGAAAAAGCTCCAATTGCAAAATGCGGTCACTTCACGGTCGCATAACAATGAAAACCTAACACACTCGGTTTGATCTGAAGCTTGGAGTGAATAGTGACGTGTTTACAGGCCTCAATGCCTTTTCATCTTGAGCTCTGAGTCCTGAAAAGACGGGAAAAAAAAAATTTGCTGGAGAAGAAAAGAGAGAGATAGGGAAGGAGAGAGGGTGAAAGATTGCCACCTCAGCCTTCTCAGAACATGTCTGAAGCCTGTAATCAAAAGCATTTTTCAGCACTTCAGCCAAAATGGGATTATTAGAAGGACTTCGAAGAGAAGGGAGTGCAGAGAGTGAGTGAAGAGTCCAATAAGTCAAGTACCAAAAATTGTTTAGAATCCAGCATGTTCTTCAGCTCTTCTTGATTATCCAAGCATCCATTATTTAAGTAACGTATAAAAGACTTGGGGAAGTGATGTTATAGGGAAATAATAAAGGATGTGGTGTGATGTGGCCTGATATGAAGTGGATTTATTGTTCCCACATATTGTTCACAATAAACATCATGATTTAACAATAACAGCATGTTTTATTCCACGTATACTTCAGCAATATACCAACGATTACATTTTTTAAGTTAATAATGAGCAATATGTTTTACTTTTTAACCATTTATTGTTATACTTTTTAATATTGTTGCATATCCACACAACAACTTATCGGTTAAATTATTAGTAACTATAAATAACAACCCTCTGAGGTTGAGGGTTCAAATCCCACATGTTCTCCCAATGCTTCAGGGGTTTCCTCCGGGTACTTCGGTTTCCTCCCCCAGTCCAAAGTCATGCATTGTAGGCTGATTAGCATTTCCAAATTGACCATAGTGTGTGAATGGGTGCGTGAGTGTTTGTGTTATTATACCTTATAACGCTTTGGCACCCTGTTCAGGGTGTCCCCCACCTTGTGCCACGAGCCCCCTTGAATAGGTTCCTTATTGATACAGAAAATGGATGGATAGGTGGATGTTTGAACACATGGTCCTTCTTCAGCATGCCTTTTTTTCTATCTGGGTAAAAAGTTAAGACCAAAAATGCAGCTTTACATGTTACTGAGAAACTGGAAAATGAAATAATACCTTCTGTCCAATCAGAATCAAGAATCCAACAGTGTCATTGTCTCTTAATTACTAACACCTGATATTGACTTTACATGTACTACATTTATAATATTATTTCATTTTTTGTCTGATTATAAAAATGTCACTCTGAGGGCAGCATGATATCTGTGTGGATTTCCTCCAGTTTTGTCCCCAGAACATGCTGGAAGCTGAATTGGCTGATCTAAATTGCCCATAGGCATGACTGAATGAGAGTGTGTGTGTGTGTGTGTGTGTGCACATGATACTCTATGGGGAATGATATCTGGTCCAGGGTGTATTGCTGCAGGGTTTCCAAGGCAGTTTGGAACCTTTATATAGGTTTCCTGACCCTAACTAAGATATCATCAACATCAACAAATTAAAGAATTTTGGACAGGACTTGGGTCAGTTCAGAGAGCAGCTGGTTGAAACTAGAGGTCACAATAGAAAAACAATGTTGCATGGCTGGAAGGTTGAAGGTGCGAGCGACTGATCAGATATGAAGCTCAAGGAGCAAACCACATTTATTAGACAATGCTCATTTATTCATCCCATTTTTAAATAATCCTACTAGATTATGACATTTTAATCCCATTCATGCCATAGTCATTTGTGGATGGGAATCTAATAGAGGAAACCTGGCCATGCTCTCTGGTTGGGAGGGATGGCATACTCACTTTCCTCCTTCTCAATCATAGCACTACTAGTCAATCATGGCCATAATGTGGAAGGGAGTGGATAGCACTGTGATATACTGTAGCATAAGCAGCAGTTTGAAAAGATGCAGTTGTAGCTGTCTTCACGTATCTCAAGAATCGTCCACGTTATTTCAGATAGAACGCTCTCCATGTACACTGGCATTTTCAAACGTTTCCCAAAAATTGCTAATCCACACTGAAACATCTGAAAATGTTTACATCCCTGTACTGTGCATGTGTAAAAGCATAAGAAGCTTTGGCCTACACTGTTATTGTCATGTGGTTATTTAAAAAATGCAATCTGAAGGTTGTACAAAGTGACATTAACCTGACAGGCAGAGTTTTGCAGTTTTGCACAGGATAGCAGGCACAACAACTGCAGTACAACATAGTTGTTTGTTTTTGGTTGAATGGGCCATATGACTACATCACATGACTAAAAATATGTCATTGTTTTTGAATATCTCCATTCTCTCTGTCCAAAATACAACATGAAAATTGCATTTCCAAATGTGTCCACTTGGGAGAGTGTTTTTGAAAAGCTACGTTCCCTCAACGTTGCATGAGCTTCACTCTGTGGGAAGTGCCCTCGCGCATGACCAGTATGTGAAAAGTCTGTGTGAAATCATGCGTATTTATAGACCTGCCGTG
>CM022767.1:5732524-5745024 GCA_012411365.1 Ameiurus melas
GTCGCACACAATCACCACTTTAAATAATCATGCTTATACACACATACACACACACACACACACACACACATCTCACTATCTCTCTCTCTCACACACACACACACACACACACACACTATCCCACACATACACACAGATTGTGTGTATCCTGCCTATTTTTTATTAGCATCTTTGCGAACACTACTAGACAAGCAAAATTCTTTTCCTTTGCCGGCCATTCATCTCCGTGGCAACCGCACTGGTGTGTGCGAAGGGGATGTAGAGCTTTCAGATCTGCCTGAATGCATGAATTGTGTGTGTCTGAGTGTGTGTGTGTGTGTGTGTGTGTGTAGTAAACATTAGGCATACAGCCAAACAAGTTTACTGTCAGTGGTAATGTACAACATGCTAGAAGCTTTAGAGCAGTGTGCTTCTACTTCCTCATAATTCCCTATAATGCTGGGTCCACTGTAAGGACTGAGAGCTGTGACCCTTACATACAGCCCCAGTTCGAAAAAAAAAAAAAAAAAGTCGAGATGCTGTGTGAAATGTAAATAAAAACAGAATGCAACCCATATGTTATTCACAATAGAACATAGAAAACATATGGCATGTTTAAAATGAGTAAATGTAGCATTTAAAGAAAAACAAATAAGGCAATTTGATGGCCACAACACATCTCAGAAAAGTTGGGACAGGGGCAACAAAGGCTGGAAATGTGAACATTTTGCAAGTAATTAGGTTAATTGGCAACAGGTCAATAACATGACTGGGTATAAAAAGAGTATCTTAGAGAGAATGTGCAAGCTGCCTATTCCACAGGCACTAATGTACCCCTATACCATCAGAGATGCAGGCTTTTGAACTGAGTGCTGATAAAAAGCCAGATGGTCCCTCTCATCTTTAGTCCTTTGGAACGTATTGATATCCTTGCAACACAATGTGGTATGTTGCAAGGACACCACTGAAAACTATTGAAAATAAAGAGAAAATAAAATAAAATGAAGAGAGTCCATGGAGGAAGTTGTGTCTCTCTTAAAAGCACAGGTAACTTCGCTAATGCTTCACCACAGTGGCAGGCAGCCAATCAGAACTGATTTCTGGAAAAATGAGTTAGCAAATGATATATGAGGCTACAGTCAAGCCAGTTGTGCCCACCCACTACTGACAAAGAAAGAAAAAATATTTTCGTAAAAAGTGAATAAAGATTTTTCTATCTATTTTCCTCTCGCGGTTGTATGTTATTGCCCACGTGAATGTCAATAACAAAAACTTGCATGCATCTTATTGGAGCTTTTTGTTTGCTCAAAATATCTTCTTGCACGTGCAGAAATTTGACAAAAATAACGACATACAACTCACCTATGAAGCCTCATAGTAGTCCACTGATCCATAAAATCCTGACATATACAGACTTGTTACACTGGCAAAGATCCAAACAATTCAATTATATAAAAATATTTAGTCCAAAACACATTTTACATCAGTAAATACCCCAGAAACTGTTGCTGCGTCATTTTAAATTACCGGCAGATGTACCTGATTGTTCAGGTATTCTTCATTATAACTTCAGTTTGCATGTGAATAACCCTTATCCATATGTTGGAACATGGCCACTGGACTTATGATTGACACCTCATTTGATCCAATAGGAGCTTCCTATCCATATCCTAGCTGTCCTTTCCATATCCTTCAACATCCAATGAGAGTCTGTGATGAAAAGAAGTGCCTTCCCCTATTCCTTCATGAAAAACTCAAGCATATTGCAACCGATTGCGTCGATGTCTGGTGCATACTGTAGGTAATGAAATTCTGAAAAATATGATATGCTGTTTCACAGGTGAGTTTCAACAATTCAAGTCCCTGTGTAGAGCTGCATTACCTGTGGCAAGTGAATAATTATTTTTTTGTGTGTGTGTAAATGCGCACAAAGGTTTCGATTATGAATATGCATATACATTTACATTTTGTTGATTGCTGGATATGTGGTATGATGGAACTCAGTGTCACATTTCATTAGTGCCTTACATTATGAGAAACATCAAGAATAGTAGCCTTTTTATCCTAGGTATGTGTCCATGGTTATCAAGGGCCCTTTGGAGTCTCCAAATGGTGATTTTGGTCAAATGCATGGACATTCCCTTAGAAAAACATGTGTAAAATATACATTTTCTAGCATTATTATCAAATTTGAACTTGGACTAGGAAAGTCTTCATGTTGTGGTCCAGTTGTGTTTTCCAGCTATGAATTCCCACCTGTAGTCATCTATAGGCATATGTATGCAAGATAAATAAATAAATAAATAAATAAATAAATAAATAACTGCATAAATAAATACAAAGGTGGCAAAAACCCTCCTATTTCAGTGTATTCAAACCTCTATTACGCAATAACAGTAGCACTTAAAGTGATTCTGCGAAAAACCTCAGAGTTTCACCTTTCAAAAGAGATCAAAACCATGCATGTATTCCAAATGGTTCAAGAACAACTTTCATTTTACTTTGTGCATGAATTGGCTAGGGGTATTAGGCTAATAGGATTATATATATATATATATATATATATATATATATATATATATATATATATATATATATATATATATATATATATATATATATTCCTGTGTATAAGGGGTGGCTACACTATTCTTTCAGAAATAAAGGTACCAAACTGTACTTTTCCATGTTCTTGACATGGTATTATCAAGGGCCTTTGTGATACCTTTAAAACATATTCTAAGATACATACTTCAATTTGGAAGGCACAGTGGCTTAGTGGTTAGCACACTGTCCTTCCATCTTTGGGGTTGGGGTTAAATTTCCCTCTCAGCCATGTGTGCACAGTGTTTGCATGTTCTCCCCAAGCTTCGTGGGTTTCCTCTAGGTACTCTGGCTTCCTTCCCCCAGACCAAAGGCAAGCATCATAGACGGATTGGCATCTCTAAATTGTCTGTAGTGTGTGAGTGTGTGCGTGATTGTGGCTAGAGAATACATTGGCTACATAGGCTAGAGGTTTCCTGTGACCCTGTGTAGGATAAACAGGAAATGGATGGATCATGCAATTTTAAGGATCATTAATATGCCTTAAAGGTACAACACTATTGTGCCCCTTCGCAGGTGGAAGATACACAATAAAAGTACAAAACAGTTACCCTTGATGGTATGACCTCAATGACAAGGAAAATACAGTTTTGTACTTTTATTGGTATGTATCCTATAAGACTGAGTTGTGTCCCCTATAAATGTCAACTGCTTTTAAAGGCTTGTGTTCTTTGGAACATTCTTATAAGAACACTGCGCACTATAAAGGTGATGCTTTCTATATGGGATGAGTGCCCTATGACAGTTCTTTCCTATATAAAGGTCCTATGCCCTATTTATAAAGGTCTGTGTAACGATGTTGTGCTTTATATCATTTGCATGCCTAATGAGATGTTTCTTCTGTTTAAGAGGTGCGTCACTTGCAAGGGATGTCTCGGTATAGTCAGAGGTTTGTAGATTTATAGAGTTGGGTCTGGAATTTGCTTAAGAGGTGTAGCTCGGCTAGCGGCTCTTTAATGGGATTCGACAAACAGTGCTTGGACCCCGGTGATTGCTGCTTTGGCAAAATTAATTTCCGTGCCTTTTGTCACATTTTCTCCTTACCCATACCACCAGGGTTACACATCAGAAATGAGGCGACACTATTTTAACTACACAAATTGCTATAAAATCTCTCTCTCTCTCTCTCTCTCTCTCTCTCAATCTCTCTCTCTCTCTCTCTCTCTCTCTCTTTCTCTCTCTCTCTTTTTCTCTCTCTCTCAGTCTGATTCGCCTCCATTAGCCATTAGTGTCTCAAATGATGCTTTTGCCTGCTCTTATTCAGCTGAATCACTGTGAATCATAGCCCTTTACTTCACTTCTCGTTAGGCCCACATTTCCCCCCTTTTCTGTCTCGCACGCTCCTTCCTTCCCTCCCTTCTCCTAGCTCCTTTAATGAGGAGACTCTGATGCTGAACACTGACTTCCCTACAATGAAAGGGTGAGTGTCTTGCTCACTCAGGCCCTCCATCCATCACTCTGTCCCTGCTTGAAGAAGTGCATGCACACACACACACACACAACACTAGGCACTCCCATAAATCATGCGCTTTTGAGGCAGACTAAGTTAAAGATTGTTGGAAGTTTAGTGTGATTTCTTTTTTTTTTTTTTTTTTGGTAAATAAATTGCACATCATAATGTTATGATTTGTTGGATCTGTTAAATCAAATTGCTGTTATAGCAATCTTGGCACTCCTACAGTAAATAATTAGACAAGAATCTTGACATGTTGACTTTTTTTCTTAATCACTTTGGTTGTAACATGTCAGGAAATAATTACTTGTGAGCAAATATGAAGTATTTAAACATATGGAGAATCTGCGGAACATATTGTATGCTATTCGTTTGTGTGCAGTTAGCTACATGTATATGAAATACGACTATGAACCTGTACATAATTTATTCAAAAGTATTTTCATTGTCAGACCAACTTTTCTGCAAAAATGTTATCTCGCTATTATCAAGTTAAAGTAACATGACCTGAAAACGTGACTTCAAGCATTTCGATTTATATAAAGGTGCATACTGTAAAATCACTGTCCACTTTAATTGGCACATCTGTACCCCTTTCATGCAATTATAAAATCACTAAATCATGTCGCAGCAGTGCAAAGCATATAATCAGGCACATACTGGTCAAGAGCTTCAGTTAATAGGGACAAATGATCAGCTCAAACATCCGAATGGGGAAACATGCTTTGACAGTGGCATGGTTGTTGGAGACAGTTTAAGTATTTCAGAAACTGCTGGTCTCCTGCAATGTTTAGACACCAACATAATGGTGTGAAAAAACAAAAAAAACATCTAGTGAGCAGCAGTGCTGTGGGCGGAATCGCCGTGATTATGATCGAGATCAGCGGAGAATGGACAGACTGGTTTGAGCCAGCTAAGGTATCTCGAATAACCACTCTTCACAACAATAGTGAGCAGAAAAGCATTGCACCTTCAGGCAGATGGGCTACAGCAGGAGAAGAGCACATCAGGTTCTACTCCTGTCAGCCAAGAACAGGAATCTTAGCCGACACTGACTACGTTTACATGGACAGCAGTAATCGAATTATTGTCCTTATTCTGAATAAGACAATATCCTTGTCCTTAAGGTGTTCACATGAGTCGCTTTTAGAATATTCCTTTCATATTACTGTTTTACAT
The DNA here is from genome assembly GCA_012411365.1 of Ameiurus melas. Taxonomy (NCBI): domain Eukaryota; kingdom Metazoa; phylum Chordata; class Actinopteri; order Siluriformes; family Ictaluridae; genus Ameiurus; species Ameiurus melas. The sequence goes on from CM022767.1 coordinate 5,737,740, forward strand.
GTTATAGAACATAAAGCGAATATCGGTGCACATCATTTCGTCCCCACGCCGCACCGTCCAATGTTCCCTCCAGAATTTCACGTATTGACATACAGTTGGTCTTCATTATGGTACCGTATACAGTTTTGGTATTTTTATTTTTAATTTTTACGAATGCTTCAAATGCGGTTAATTATTTGTCATGCTGTATGTGCTAATAAACGACTGCTTGAAGCCATGGGCTGCGTCCCAAACCACGTGCTTACAGACTATAAAGTAGATGACATACATGTATTTCGGCTACGATATACTGTAGTATGTTTGCCGTCAAACGGTTGAGCACTGCCTCGTGTGATCGTGTCCTGTCATACAATGCGGTGAAAACTCTCACACTACGTTAATAGTGTGATTAAGGTGTGTACATGTCTGTAATACACGTCGATAATGCGACTAAAACAGGAATACTCCATGTCTTAATTCCGCTTGTGTTTACTTCAAGTATGATTTTAATCGGATTAAAGTAATAAAAAATTGTTGTTTACATGCTCGTTTCTTAATCAGAGTATCGTCTTAATCAGGTTAATATTGGATTATTGTTGTCCATGTAAACGTACAGTGTACAGACTCAACGAAACTGGATCGTTAAAGATTGGAAATGTGTGTTCCTACCTTTTCCACTTGTCAACTGCCCAGTTTTGGTGAACCTGTCCGACATGATTGGCTGATTGGATAATTTCATGAATGTCTAAATTTCCGAGTAGATATTGAGTGTGTGTTCGTATCATGTTGAAAAATTGGTCAGACCTGTCGTAGCATGGTGCATTGCACCTAAATTTCTATCTCACATGAAAGACTGAACCACTTTAGTTCCATAGTATGTAGTGTGTGTGGATGTGAGAGGTGGAGATGAGTTCTTTATCTTCACTATTTTTCACACCTGAAGTCTCTTCTCGTGCTGAGAGAATCTATGTAACTCCAGCAAAACAAATAATAGAATAGACGGGAAATTGATTAGAGCAGAGACAGGAATAAGATTAAACAGGCTCTGTTGATCTCAGTGAGTGTAACACAGAGGAGAGTAATCAGTGTTTCAGAAATCTGCCATGACCCCTGTACTGTGTGTGCGTGTGTGTGTGTGTGTGTGTGCTGCCTAACACTGGTGCATTGCATGTATCATGACACAACTGGAGGCATTTTGCAATGTATGTTTTTGTGTGTGTGCACATGTGTGTCTTGTATTATTTCTCTAGAGACCAATATGGCTGGATGTTGCAGTTTCACCTTTTACAGATGATGTAATAGATAGATAGATAGATAGATAGATAGATAGATAGATAGATAGATAGATAGATAGATAGATAGATAGATAGATAGATAGATAGATAGATAGATAGATAGATAGATAGATAGATAGATAGATAGATAGATAGATAGATAGATTCTCTGTCTTCTTCTGGCTCTATCCGTCCGTCTCTCTCTCCCTTGTGTCTGCTGCCACCACCATTCATTTCACTTCAGCTATATCAGTGTAACCACACACAGAGCACTTACACAAACCACATACTCACACCTTTCTCCTCATCTCCTGAATGTCAGTGTGTCCTTTCCTCTCGTTTCTGTAATAGGCTTGTCTCCATCACTAAAGCTATTCTTTTGCGGTAGTGCCTCAGTGCGTGTGTGCACATACACACACACAGACACACACACACAAGAACAAACTGTCCTGATAACAGTAGGGGGAGGTGAACGAGGGATTAAAGGTGGTCGTCCTCGATAAGGCTGCTGCCTAAGTCACACTCCACTTCCTTCCCAGCGGATAATGAGGACAACGATCAGGGTGTGTGTGTGTGAGTGTGTATGTCAGTGAGAGCATGTGTGTGTGTGTGTGTGTGTGTGTGTGTGTGTGTGTGTGTGTGTGTGTGTGTGTGTGTGTGTGCTTGTGTGTGTGGGCCTGACCATGAATAAGGAAATGTCTCGGTGAGCCTTTGATTACCTAAGAAAGAACAAAGAGAGAAGAATCAAAGGAGAAAACTGCAACATAAAAGACATACATTAAATGAAAGAAGGCGAAGGAGAGACACGCATGCACACACACACACACACACACAGGTGGACAGACAGGCTAACAGGTGGGCAGACATACAGACATCTGGGGGGTCTATGGATGGACAGACAAGCTGGAAAGTACAGTAGGTGGACAGATTAATGAAGAGAGAGACAGCAAGTTAGTAGATAGGTGCACACAGATTGACAGAAAGACAGACAGCAGGGTGGGCATGTGGGTGCCCATCTGGACAGATGGACAGACAGACCGGTGATGAGTGTGCAGGCAGACAAACAACCACACTGACAGACAGAAAGAAATACAGATAGTTAGAGGGGCAGACGGGTGATTATGAGGATGAGTTGGTGAACAGATGGACAGACAGACAAATAGTCAGGCAAACAAACAGAAGAGTAAGCCAGAAGTTAAATGCACTGACAGACAGGTGGGCAGGCTAATGAACAGGCAGACGGACAGACAGAAGGTCATGGTTGGGTGGGCAGTCAGGTATGTTTGAGGATGAGTGAGTAAACATATGGACAGACAGACAAACAAACAGGAGAACAGGTCAGAAATCAGATGGACATCCAGACAGACAGGTGGGCAAATGGGCCGGCAGACAGAAAACACACAGACAGGCAGACATGCAGGTTGGAAGCCCGACAGACAGGCTGGTTTCCGATCTGCCTGTCTGTGTGTTTGTTTGGCTTCTGACAGACACGTTGATTTCTAGGTGAGCACTGACAGGTGAGCAGATGTTTGGATAGGCAAATGGTAAGAGTTTTGGTGGACAGGTACACAGACAGACAGACCATTGGGCTGGTGGACTGACAGACATTGGGGTTGGGTGGACTTTTGATAAAGAGTTGTCAGAATAAAGGACATTGGACTGATACAGATAGAGGGAGAGAGACAGGGACTCTCAGGTATCAGGGTTGCTGCGCTGATATAGATGTGAAGTGATACAGGAGGACACATTGTCCCTGCCACTGTGGAGTAAATATTGGAAATGGAAAGCATGTGCACTATAGTCATTCTTTCTCCTAAGACCACTCCATCACTTTCTGCTTTCTCTCTCTGACAGTCTCACTCTGTCTGTCTCTCATTGTATCTGTCTACATCTCTCTCTCTCTCTCTCTCTCTCTCTCTCTCTCTCTGTCTGTCCATCCTGTGGAGTGTGTCTAATCTCATATGGATGTTAAGTCCCTTTCCCCTGAGAGCACAAACATGCAGAGTCAGGAGAAATGAAAACTCAGTGAGGACTCTCCTTTGGCACACACCACTCACCTTCTCATGGCCATGCAGCAGGCATACAGCCATCTGTCTGTCTATCTGTCTCTGTCGCTCTGGCAATCTATCTGTCTCTCTTGCTTACTCTCTCTCTGTTTCTCTATGACTCAGTGTACAACACTCCTAACAGGACATATGGTATATTCAAACAGGGTCATTTGTTCACCATGTTTACTAGAAGTTCCGATATGAACAGCCCATTCATGTTATTCAACACTTGGAAAGTCAAAGTTTTTAGTTCTCAGATTGTGAGAGGATTTTGATATTTGTAATTGTCTTGGAGCTGTTGATGCTAGGTTTAATCACAGTTTGATTTTAATCAAACATAATTTTAGATTCTTCTTGCTTTCCTCTATAAATGTATAAAAAAAAAAGTTAAGGGTCCCAACAATTCCCGACTTGATTCTGCCTTTACATTGTTTGCATAAAAGCTAAAGCTTTCATCACAATCATTAGATTGTTTATAGTGGCCATCACTATATACTGGTTGCCTAGCAACAGTTTTTCCATGACTTTGACCACTTGATGAGATGATGCACTTGCTGTTTATGTCGAATGCACAGATTTTCGAGTTGTATTTGAAGGCAACAATAGGTCGGGTATAATGCAGCTCAATAGGTGTGCCAGATACTTGGTCGGGGAAATTTATAAAAAAAAATCAAACTGAGGGTTGGGCTAGCTAAGTACTCATTTCTCTTCTCAACTACAGGCATTTTTATGCTTCTGTGTTCCCAGTGGGGCAATCAGTGGTCTCCAGCTGTGCCTGACTCTGATTAGTTCAGTCTTTGAGTAATGTGATTCCTTTGTGCCTGATGACCTTGGTGCAGCAGAGGTCACTATCTGAGAATCTATACCTTGTGCTGTACCTAGAATGGTACCCATGATGGAGATGGCTACACCAGTCTGGCCTGTGGTTATTTTGGCCCATTTGCACCTGCTGACCTGGACGCTTCAGTGATTACTATCCAACAATCAGTTCAATGTGCTGAAGCTCATGTGGTACCCATAATAGAGACTTGGCTGCACCACTCTGGCCTGTGGTTAATTTAGCTCCTTTGCACATGCTCACCTTGGTGCTGCAATGATCACTATCTAACACTATGTACTTAGATATTTACTTTCTGACTGGCGAATCCATGCATATCTTAGGCAGGAAAATCTAAGGTAGTAACACGAGGCACAAATTTGTGATATCTTGCCATTGTAAAAGTGTAGGGGTAAGGGTATACCCTGGTGCCCTAGCGAAATTCCAAAGTGGCCCTTCTCAATCATGGCCCTTTAATAATTCCCATCTCCGAATTGACTACATCAATCTTTCTTCTCCACTAATAGCCAGTGTGTGGTGGGCGGTATATAAATCTAACTGTGACTATAACTAACTAATCCGAACAAATGCATGATTCTTTGTGTTGCTTCTCGGGAAGTTCCTGAAACCTTCTACATTCTTTCTCTTTTGGCTTGAAGAGACCATGTGTAATCCCTACCAAGTAGGGATTTTTTGGTCCTGACACTCTATTCCACTGAGGATTGCCCACATGGATACTCTAAAGATTGCACTTTAAAATCTTTTTATGCCCAAGACTCACCCATAATTGTGCAATTCCATAATCATTTCTGTACAAATAATGTATACAAAACTTTACTGTATTGAAATGAAGCTGAACAGCTTTACTTGTTCCCAAGATGTTGGTATCACTGGGCTGTTTGCTCGAGTGGAAAGAACAGGCAAGATAGTATCATTATGTCTCAATATCCCCAATGCCTCAGTTTCTCTGTGAAGGAGTATAACCCTTAAAAGAGCTCCAGAATCTTGCCGGTTGAATTTGTAGTGTCATGGAAGTTGTCTAGCTGAAATTTTAGCTGTGAGGGTTACCAAGATTTCATGCCCCAGGTCAAAAGATACCTGCAGCCACAACAAAACCAAGTGCAAATATAACTAGTGGCACTTTCTGGAGAGATATCCTATGGTAGGTTGTGTAGTGATGCCAGACATGTGTTTGGTCCATTGGAAACTTAGTGTGAACAAGCATCCTCATATAATAGTTGTAAGAGGGGAACCTGAGGGATGCAAATGTTTTAGTGTTGTTGTTGAGGTGCAGGTTTGTGGAATATATATGTACTTGGTGGCTGGCTCTTCACTGCATGCAAGACACTGAGTTTCATCATGGGAAACAATCAAATGTGAAAATTTGGCTAGTTAAGTACTTTTGTTTTCCAAGTGTTCTAGTCAACTGCTTGTGTATCGACCTGTGGTCACCTGGGAGCTGTTAGGGAATTCACTGGCCTTCTAGCCATTTGTGATTCTTCTTATCCCTGCTTTTGATTTATGTTCTTGCATTTGTGAGTGCAGCAGTCACAGTGAGTAATGCAGTACTCATTATGAAGGCCACACCAAGGATTCCCATTCCTATCAAGAAGAAGAAGACCTTCCCTGTTGATTACTGGTTCCTCCCAAGGCTTCTTCCTTAGGGAGTTTTTTTTTTTCTCTTCTCACCACTGCAGCTTGCTCATTAATGCTTTTATAGCATCTTTGAGCAGTATATGGTATATTGAAAAAAGCACAATAAAAAAAAACAACTTTCTCTGCTATACTCCTACTGCTCATGACCTTGTTCTGTTTATCTTCATCCTACATTACCATACTCTATCTAAAAATGTTCAAAGATATTCTAAAACATTGTTGGTGTTTTTACAAATGTAAATGTTGAATTTGTGAAACAATTATATCTAAATGGAGCCAGAAAAACACACCCACACACACCTGAATAGCACGGAATAAATAAAATAATAAAACATCCTCTGCTCTGGGATAGTAGTAGATAATAGTTGGCATGTAGATAAAGAAATGTTGGGATGGTACAGGCAGAGAAGACAGGGGTGTGTCTGCTGAGAGGACGGGAGTGTGAATGTATTGAAGGTGTGTGCAGAGTAATGTGTTCTCACCGGAGGTGTTGATGAGTCCATCTATCTCTGTTTATCGTGTCGAAGGCCTCCTTCCCTGCAGCTACAAAACCAATTCTCCTCCCTGAACACACACACACACACACACACACACACACACACACACACACACACACACAGACAGCATTACCTGAGAGGTTGTGGATCTTTCTGAGCTCAGTCGAGTGTGTCTTTGTGCTCTTTCTACTCCAGGTTTACAAATAGTCTGAATTTCATTAGGTTTGAAAATGAATAGGTAATGGTCACTGATGGATGTGTGTGTGCTCACATTTCCATTTCCCCATTTCATATCGGTTTATGAAAATAATTTTTTTGTTGCGTGCGTCACATCCACCCTGAATTCATCCCTGTTGATCCTTTGGACTGGTCTATCCTTTTTGCTCTTCTATATCCTTATATGGTCATCTTTTTTTCTGTCCACATTCATCCTTATCCTTTTTGTTGATTGGTTGCACCTAATCCTTGCTCTCTCCTATTTTCCCATCGAGTGTTAAACCTGATCTGTCTGTCTGGCTTTTGATTATGGATTATCTGTTTAGTACGACCTGAGATTTGGCCAGAAAGACGTGTTCAATCTCATTAAATAAATAGTGAACCAAATAATTGGCTGGGACCTGAGATTCAGGATGCATTTGCAGAGGCTGTTTATTTACATACATTATCACAGAAATAGACGGTCAGGACAGGGTCAAACCCAGAGAAAAACCAACACCAGCAAGAGAAGAGAGATGGAAATCCTGTGTAACGCTTATATAGGGAACCAATAGGGTTTAAAATACAGACTATTGAGAAGTAACAAGGAACAGGCCTTGACAAAAGGCTAACAATACCAGGAAACAGTGACCATATAAGGAACATGAGACAGTCGAAATGCTTGATGCTTGACAATGTTCACAAGGTTGAAGGGAACACATCTTAGGTTAATATTTAAATTGTCCTTACCCGAGTCATTAACTTTATATGACCAAATAATTTTTATTAGGAACACATCAATACCTGTTCTCCCCGTGC